>ML677333.1:17509622-17591069 GCA_007922305.1 Dermatemys mawii | reverse complement strand
AAGTGGGTATTAGCCCACGAAAGCTTATGCTCTAAAAAAATTTTAGTTAGTCTTTAAGGTGCCACAGGACTCTTTGTCACTTAGTGACTCATGTTCACAGTTCGCATGGGTTTGCATATACATTTCAGCTGTCTATTCATGATGCTTTATTAACTCTACTAGCCATATAGAGATTGGAAATTGATCAGCTATTATAAGAATTTCTTTGCTGCCATCTTTGAACTCATGTAATATTTCAGGAACTGGGCCAGCCTGTTACACAGCTCCTTCCTGATATTATCATACGATAAATCTCAATCTGTTATATATGAAAAGATTATCCTGAAAATAAACTGGCTTCATCTGTCTCTTGCTAAGAAATTAAATGCAACTTTGATGTCTCTCTAACTGATACTATATTTACAATGCTGAAATTCTTTGAAGATTTTATTCAAGAGTCTGGCAGGGAGTAAGACTTCATTTCCATTTTTCTACCATCAGTGGACACTTTGAAATTATACTTTAGGATAAAAAATACAGATAAGTGGAATTATGAAATCAGAAATATTAAACTCTGTTTCTTCACTCTTTAGCCACGCTAAATCATTAGGTCGACCTAACTACAATGCACAGGGTGCACAAATTTTCACAGACCTGAGAAATGTAGCTAGGATGATCCAATTTTTAAGTGAAGATTAGGACTAAGACTAGCAGGAAAAAACATCAGCTAAAGAATATAAATATCATTCCCACTGGAATAAAACCAAAGAGTGAAATGTAATCACCAGTCAAGAAATTTTGTAGGATAATAGAAGCCTTTGGGACTTGTGATAAAATTTACAATTTGGATAGTTAACATAGAACCAACCTAGCTTGGTAAACACGACCTCATGGAAAGCTGGAAACAGAAAGCTTATCTGATTGCCAAATCTTGCTGCAATCTTAAAAGGTGTATCTTGGAGGCCCTCCAAGCAGTCTTCCAGAAGAGAGTTTGTTCAGTTTTGCTGAAGCTATCAATGCAGAACACCACTGCAGACTTAACTAGAAAAGTCAGACAGGCTTTTGATATTAGAATGGAGTTTGCCCATAATTAAAGGGACACCAAAAATTTAACAATCACACTTGTATCTGAAGATGTTTTGTCTACTATTGATATGAGTAACCTCTAAAATCAGTATCATTGAAAGAGCTTAGGAAAAAATCTTCCACAAAAATGTTCTTTTGTTTTGTGCATTTCACAGCTTACTGTGTAAAGTTAATTTTCATTGTCTCCACTCAACAGTTCATTAGCTGGTCTCTTCTCTCTTTTTGTGTGTGTGTGTGAATCTTTTACACTGCAACAGGGAGGAGAAATGTATTTTAAAAAATAAATAGGGCTCTGAAACCACAACAACGGGCAGGTTACTCAACTTTCAACATACTTTTTAACTGAGAATTTCCAACTGATTCTGTGCCCTTTATGCTAAAGTACTTGGAGTCAAATCCTGGTCCACTGAAGAAAACCTTGTGTTTGCCATTAATTTCACTGGCATCAGGATTGGATCCAAAAGCGAAGATGAAAAGCTTTCAGCAATCAGATTTGGGACTCCTGATGTATTAGGCTTTGTTTAAACATTTAGGAAGCCTTGTGGTCTGGTCTACATTTAAAAGTTTTGCCAGCATAGCTATGCTAGTTAGGAGCATAGACACAGTGATAATGACATCAAAGTCCTTTTGCTTATTTTTTTTCAGGGAACTGGTATAAACTATACTGGCAAAATAATTAAAATAAAATAGCCTACATCTATACTAGGAGAGGTTGCATGTATAGCTCTTCTGGGGTAGTTATACCTGCAAAGCCTATCTAGTGTACACAAGATCTATGTCTCAAAGTTTATAATATAGATCAGCAAATACCAATAATCCAAACTATTTATTTTATTTATATTTTTAAATAATCACATATGCTGAGCATGCATTTTACTATATTTAGTCATAAAGCACTTTTAATCAAATTGCATGGCTTTAAATATTAAAATATTTAAAATATATATTTTAATTTTAGCTGATATTTCTGAAGAAAGTATTAAACAGGGCAGGTTGCCATTATTGAGGCACTGCTCAAAAAAAAATAAATCTCATGAAGTTAAGAGTCTCAGTCTCTAACCTTTCATTGGTGGGAGGGGATCGTTGGAAAGATATTTGAATAGCTCCAGTTGTATCTTGAACTTGCAAATGTTGCAGTTCACTATCAGTTTTGTTTTAGCTGCACGGGTGATTTTGTTGATGGCAGTATCTCTCTAGCAATGGTGTACAAATGAGGATCAAAAGCTATCAGCAGCCTTTGATACTAATAACTGCTAGGCTTTGATGACTTGCCTGTGGGATCCTTCAGGAAGATAACCCTTCAGTGGACTCTTTCCTTCCACTTTGAAAGATGCTAAAGGGAAGAGTGAAAGCATTATTTTAGTTCCCCATGGTCTTTTACAAGCAGAATGCTGCAGGGTCCAACTTGGCCAACCATCCTCTTCTATATGCAAGTCAAGATTTCAGGAGAAATAGTGAGAATTTTTTGTTTTGCAGTGTCATCAATCTGACAAATGTGGTGAAGTGGTGGGGGAGAAACTGGTTTAAAAAGAGCCCAGATAAGATGGAGGAGATGGAAATATCTGGAAGGCATAGTCTTGGCTTTGGGCAGTCTTCTATTTGAAGTGTGTTTGATCTTCATTATTCTCATTCTTGGGGAGAAGGAGGGAAGTATTGGATACATCTCTGATCTTGGTGGTGATGCTATTTCAGATACAGCTAACCTAGACTGCCATCATTTCTTTCAGATTCTTTAGAGTTTCATAGAGTTTAAGGCAGGAGCTCTCAAACCTGGAGTCATGATCCCTCAGGGGGTCGCGAGGTTATTACGTGGGGGGTCATGAGCAGGCAGCCTCCTCCCCAAAATCTGCTTTGCCTCAGGCATTTATAATGGTGTTAAATATATTTAAAAGTGTTTTTAATTTATGAGGGTTGCACTCAAAAGCTTGTTGCGTGAAATAGGTTTCTAATACAAAAGTTTGTCTAGGAACTCAGGTCTCTGGCAAGTCAGAGCACCAAGCAGTCTAAGGGCTCAGGTGGGGGGTTCTCTGACCTCTGAGGCAGGCAGAGAAGTAGGCAGTCTATTACCTGGTGCCTTGGCTCAGGTAGGCGGCAGAGAAATGCAGGCCTCATGGCCTACAGGTGGGGAGGCTGCCACCCCAGGGACAGAGGGACCAGTGCCCATTCTACTCCACCAGGTCCCAGCCCAGGGCTCTAACAGTGGCAGAGTGTTCTGCCGCTGGGTCAGTGGGGAATCCGGCTGGAACACACTGACTGCATTTCAGGCAGCAATGCAGCCAGACTGGTGTCAGCTATCCCATGGTCACTTCCACCCCTCCCCTCAGGATGTACTTGGATTCGTGAGGTCCTCCACTACCCCAAGGTAGATAGGCAGTGGCAGTCCGGTCACTCTTCAGTGCCTCAGTTGGCTGCTGGATCCCACCGGTCTGACTAGTCTTCAGAAGCCTAGGATCTTCCTTGGGCTCCAGCCCCTCGAGCTAGTAGAAGGAATCTGTTTCCTCCCACCCTACTGAGCTGCAGGGCTTATCCTTTATACTTCCTGTCCTGCCCCTTAATCGAGCCTGGCCAGACTCCACCCACCTTGGTTCGAGGGGCAGCTTCTTCTCCTCTGCATCAGTGGGAGGCCACTTGGCCTGTCTACATGGCCATCCAAGAAATTCATCTTAAGGAACTCCTGATTTTCATTCATGTATTTCTGTCTAAATTTTTCCTCCCAATTAGTTTTGTCCCAAATTTCCCTCATCTTTGGGAAATAAACCCTTTTGAAGTCTCCACCACAGTAATTTATGCCTAAGTAACTATAAAGCTAGAGTGCAATGTGCTTTACTGGGCGTATCCTTGGAAAAGGCATAGTTAAGCTTCTAGGAAATGGTGCAGGATGAGTGAGAGAATGGCAAAGAGTAAAGAAAGACAGCCATGGAGATTGGTGGTTCAGTGAGATGTGTGATGGAAAGAGATCAGAAGATATGTGGATATTCCTAGAGAGAGAAAAATTATAAAGATCCAAAGGGAAGAGAGAGGATGAGAACAGAAATAATAAATGACAGGAAAACTGAAAGAAATGAAATATGATACAAAGGAACAGAATGTGTGTGTAAATGAGAGAATGAGAGAGAGAGAACAGTAAATACACATTTCTTTTTTCTCTTTGCCAGGTAGACTTGTATGGTTGCTCCCCTCATGGATATGATTTTATATTTATAGTATAAAATTCTGATGATTTATTTTTGTTTGGTTTGGGGAGATGCATTGTTGCAGGTGCAGCAAAATTTTTCTTTGCCTGGAAAAACAATACATCTAAGATTATCCCTGCTCCAAAGCTACTTTGCATTACTCTGACTGTTAATTATTTTCTTTTTCTTATATTTTTCTTAGAATGTATTTAGTCAGGTAGTTTCCTAAAATGTATTTCATTCCATCAAGCCAAAATAAAATTCCTCTACTTTATGCAGAGCATTTGCAGCTTTCTGCTCTCACAAACCTTCCTAACTAATTTTTTCTCTTTGCTCCTAGTCCCTTTCACTCCCTATGTTCCATGAGTGTTTACAGTTAATTATTGTTTTAAAATTCTAAAGCACCTGCTATGCTGGTACTTGCAAAGTAAAATACCTATGTTAATCCATGGAGAAAGTAGTGTTATAACACTGCAAAAGAAATTAAGGTGTTCTGATAATGGATCAAATGCTGCTTGCTTTATTCATACAATTAGTCCCCACAAAGTTAACATAACTACTTATGTGAGAAAGAAATGCAGATTACTTTACTTTTTACCTATGGTATACAGTGGAAAAGATTTTTTTCCTTTTTGTTCTTAGAATTACTTTCTGAGGTTTTTTTATTCCAAATGCAGTCTAGTGTGGATTTAAATTTTGGTAAACTTTATAGAGATTGTCATAATTATGCTATTTTGTAAACTTCCTTAAATGACCTGTTTACTCAGTAACCTTCTACCAAACTAACCATTAGGCATTTCAGCATAATGGAGGGAGGTTTTGGTATTTGGTGTAATGTTTTTGGTATTGTAAATCTGACAGTCATTCCTTGTGGTTGTGATAAATCACTTTCAAACATTAATGTTAATTATGAGTTCATACAAATTATTTATGAACTGACTTTCTTTTACTGATATGAAATATACACATTTTGTTGTTTAAATACTTTGACCCAAATCCTTCAGCTATAACTTAGGCCCATGTGAAGTCCATACTCGCTCCTGAAGTCAAAGTGAAGTCTGCTGGGTCAGAGCTTCTGTTTAACAAGTACATAAATTTTTTTGTGTACATATTTTGAAGCACGAATTATTAACCTAGTATTTCTCTGTCTATTACTACTGTTGGGTAGACTAAAATTTTCTTTTAAAATGGGTGTTAAAATGAAATTGAAACCAAAAGAAATGTAATAGAAAAGTAGTGAGTAGCTAGGATACAAATTCTATTGATTAATTTTTTTTTTCACCTAGGTTCCAGCTCAGATTGTCCAAGAAGAAGAAATTGTGGTACCTGCCAGTACTCTTGCTGATGAGGTTAGATTTCTTTGTTTTCTCAATAGGGAGGAAACTATATAAATCTGTAAATTAAGAGTGAACTAGAATAGGAACTCTTGAATCTAACTCCCTTTTGAATTTCAGGGTTGAACGTGAAACACTTGTATTTAATTCTGAGATCCAAACCAATTTAGTTCTATGTTGGATCCCAAACTGGGCTGGATCTATTTTCTTCTTTTGGTTTTGATGTCACTGAACTCTCACAAGAACATCTGATCTCATGAGATATACATTATTCAAAGGTAGTGGAAATCATGCAGGATCACTTGAACTCAATTATATTTCTGTCATTTGGGGCTGCAGTTTTACAATAACAGTTCATAAAAATTCAGTTGCTACTGAACCAGCCTTGACTGAGCCTTGGATCTAGCCTATATCTAATCTAGATCCAAACATCACTTCCTTAACCATAAGTGAAAATGTACTACATTTGTAGTAATGTAATATGTCCCTAATTTTCAAAGCCAAGTGCCTTAAAGTTAGGTTCATAAGTCCATATTTAGGCACTTAAATACATAGTTTGATTTTCCAAAGTGGTGAACATCCAGTAGCTCACATAGAAGGGAAGGGAAATAGCTGGATGTTGAGCACACTTGAAACTCAGGCCATGTATTTTTGTCCCTAAATTTGGATCCACAGACCTAACATTAGACACTTGGTTTTGAAAATCTTGGCCTAGATTTTTATTCATATTTTATTTTAGAAGATTTTAAGACAAAATGATAACTTTAAGCCCCGAGCAGTATACACTGTGGGCAGAAATCCTAGCCCCTTAGAAGTCAGTGGAATTTTGCCATTGATTTCAATATGGCTAGGATTTCATCCAGTATGTAGTTTTCATTGTGAGGGCATTGTTAATCTGCAAAGCATTGCTCCTGTATCAATGCCTTTCCTTTGGGCACTATAAAATGAAAAACTGAGTCAGTGTGGTCTAGTAATTAGAACAGAATACTGCACAAAGGATTCTGAGGTTCTCTTCCTGAGTGCAGGTCTACATTACCACTTAAGTTGATCTAACTTACATCGCTCAGCACAAGTTTTGCGCTTTCCACAACAGTGCTATGTCAGCAGGAGATGCTTTCCCACCCATATAGCTTCTGCTTCTTGCTGAGGTGGAGTAATTATGCTGATGGGAGAGCACTCTCCCGTTGGCATAGCACATCTTCACCAGATGCGCTACTGTGAGGCAGCTGCACTGATGTAGCGCTGTAGCGTAGAATTGCCCTAATTCTCCCACAAAGTGTGACCATGGACAAGATCTCTGTGCCTTGCTTTTGGATCTGTAAAATGAATGTAATAGTATCTACCTCACAAGTGTGTTGTAAGGTTTGCTCAATTCGTGTTTTTAATGTGCCTTAAAAACTGACAGTCATCAAAGAATGTTCAGCACCTAAAGCACACAAATTCCACCACTTTCAGCAGTGTATGCTGGCTCCAAAGTACACCGTCCAATCTGTACAGATGAAAGGATGGTCTGCCACAGTTGTGATAACTACAAAATTTTGATTAGATAGCTTTACTTTTAATTAAGGCTCAATGAACTCAAAAATAATATTCTTTATTATAGGCCGAAGGTGTGTGATGTTGTACAAGACAGTTTTCTCAGATTGATTAAAGGATATAAAAAAAGAAATCAAAAAGAAAAGTGTTTGTAATCAATATTGTTTAATCAGGCTATTCACAGGATGATCAAGGCATTGCAGAATACTTCTGCTTGAGAAGAGGATGAACTACTTGTGGCTTTCCTTCTCTTTCCTTTTCTTCTACAGTTACACATCTTCAAAGGGCTAGTTCCAGTTTTGCCCTGAGGTCCATATTCTGCCCTTAGCATTGAACACAAAGGGAGTTGAGCAGGCATACCTGAAAGCAGAATTCAACCCCCTTGTATAGTGATAAAAAAATTAAATGACAAAACGTATAATTTAGCATATTGATTGAAAATGTTAGCATAGCTGAGTGCTTGTGATCATGTCCTTATTCTTCATGGAAAAAAGATTAAATGTATTTGTTTTTGGAGTTCTCCAAGCACTATGTCTCCTGCAAAATTGATGTGTATAACTTACTTTTAGCAAAAATGTACATACACTGTTCAGGTCATTAAGATACAGTAAAAAATGTCAGCTTGATATTTAAAAGAACTTACAATAAAGGAAAAAGGTGTGCATGTCAAAACTATTCTTGATATATTTTCTGCGTATGAGATTAAAACTGAGAGCAAAGAAAGAGTAATAAATGTTAGTAATGGGATTGCAACTGAAAGTATAAGGGACTGATTGTTGTATCTTTTTTTATAGGTTGAGGAAGGTGGCAATCCCTATGAGGATGTTGAAAAAAGGGTTTGTATAAAAAAGAATGTCAGGTTACTGTTTTCCTGTATAGAAAAAGAAATATGAAACAGTAAGCTGAGTACAGACCTGTAGGTTAAAAGGAAATGTATATGGATTTCTAACTGTATGTTGACCAATAGTTAAACTAGAAAACAATATATCAAGTGCAATAGCACTCGTAATTACTGTGGGCTAGATGGTATTGATGACCGCATACGTAAAAGAGTATCCAAAACTATTCATTTGAATACTGTGATGGGTTGGATCACAGAAACCCCTTTGGGACTGCCACCTGATGTGCCTAGACTACCTCTGAGCCCGTTTTCTCTGCCAGCTTCGGACTTCAGTACTTTGTCTTGTTTGAGCCAGAGACACTAGCCTCTGCAAACACAGATCCAAGTCTGAACCATGTCCCCCACAAGCTGCAGGTTTAACTGAAAACAGCTTAAAAAATGCTCCTGTCTCCAGCACTCAGATACCCAGCTCCCAATGGGGTCCAAGACCCAAATAAATCTGTTTTACCCTGTATAAAGCTTGTACAGGGTAAGCTCATAAATTGTTCACCCTCTGTAACAATGTTAGAGAGAGATGCACAGCTGTTTGCCATCCCTCCCTAAGTGTTAATACTTACTCTGGGTTAATAAGTAAAAAGTGATTTTATTAAATACAAAAAGGGATTTAAGTGGTTCCGAGTAATAACAGACAGAACAAAGTAAATTTCCAAACAAAATAAAATAAAGCATGCAAGTCTAAGCCTAATACAGTAGGAAACTAAATACAGGTAAATCTTACTCTCAGAGATGTTCCAATAAGCTTCTTTGACAGACTAGCCTCCTTCTAGTCTGGCTCCAGCAATCACTCACACCCCCGTAGTTACTGTCCTTTGTTCCAGTTTCTTTCAGGCAACCTTTGGGGTGAAGAGGCTATCTTTTGTGCCAGCTGAAGACAATATGGTGGGGTTTCCCCAAGGGCTTATATAGTCTCTCTTGTGGGTGGAAACCCCTTCTCCTCTCCTATGCAGAATCCAACTGCAAGACGGAGTTTTGAAGTCACATGGGCAAATCACATGTCCAATGCCATGTTAGCCTGAATGTTCCCAGGAAAGCTCAGATGTGGATTGCGTCTATCAAGGTCCATTGTTGGCCAAGCACTCCCAATTACTTGAATAACCTCTCCACACTATCTTGACCAAATCTGCCTTGGGTGCTTTCTACAGCAAACACTTTAAATACAAACAGAGCCAACACTCATAACTTCAGATATAAAAATGATACATGCATACAAATAGGATGAATACATTGAGTAGAACATAACCTTTGCAAAGATATGTTACATGGCATATGTAGCATAAAACATATTGCAGTTATGTCATGTTACATTCAGAAGCATATTTATATAAAGTATTAAGGGATGCAATTTCACAGTACCCACCATAAGAACTTCTATACTGGGTCAGTACAACCCCCCTTTAAGTTTAAAAAACAGAGTGGAAAAGTATAACAACATAAGAACTGCCATAATGGGTCAGACCAAAAGTCCATCTAGCCCACTATCCTGCCTTCTGACAGTGGGCGATATCAGGTGCCCCAGAGGGAATAAACAGAACAGGTAATCATCAAGTGAAAAGTTTCACTCTTATTAATCTCCACTGATACGGCAGTGGTTCCATATCCCTAATAATTTTTGTTGTCCTTTTTTGAACCTTTTCCAATTTTAATATATCTTTTTTGAGATGTGGCGACTACATCTGCATGCAATACTCAAGATGTGGGCGTACCATGGGTTTATATAGAAGCAATATATAACCAACATAAGTTGCCCTGTCTGATGCAGAAAGGCAGTTTGATTGCTTATAGATTGTAAGCTTTTTGGGACAGGGACCATCTTTTTGTTCCGTTTATACAGCACTAGCACATCAGAGTCCTGGTGCATCACTAGTAACACAAAGTGTAATAGTAATAGTAGAGGCAATGCTTGGGAGGCATATTGGGTCAATTGCCCACCCAGAATTGCTGCTTAACCTGGACTGAGCATGCTCACACAGACTGAGCATGATCAGTAATACTGCTGAAGTGGGCTGCCCTCGCTCTGCTCCTCTCTCCCCAACTATCGGCAGGCACGGATTGTCTCTGAATAATAGATTTGCAAAATGTTTTGTAGTGTAAGATTATCTTTATCACATCCTAAAATAGACTTCTCAAGTCCCACTGGAAGATTAATAAACTGTATGAGAAATATGATGTTACAGCTGAAATTCTGTGACAGAGTTTCTGGTAATATGGGGAGAAAAACATGTATATTCAAAAACATAATACAATTTTTTTTATTTTGCAATGAGAAGACATAATTAAAAATTGCATTTTGAAATGAAATGTCATTCTTTCATTTTGATGGCAAATGTCAACAGTTTTTCTTTTGACAGATCTTTTGGGAATAATTTGATTAATAGATTACGCTGCTCTACAGCCAAAATGCTTCTGAAATACATGTAGCCAAACTTTACTAATTCTGGGTCACTGAGAACTAAAATGATGCTTAAAATTGTTGATTGGCTCTAGTTTACAAGATATGCTATTGGGTCAGTATATATGACCCTTGACATGGGAATGGCGGAGAATAAGTGAGTTATAAAGGGAAGGGATCTCAATTTAAACCAGAAATGACTAAAATACATCTTTGACTGGATCTATGAATAAATCTATGACTGGGTTTGGACAGTACTTGCTTTTTAGGCAAAACAATGAATGATGCAATCTGAAGCTGGTATTGCGTTATACATGATATGAATTGCATCATGTTATTCCTAGAAGTCATGGATGATGCAATCATAATGAAGCTTACATCACTCTGCTGAACAAATTGCCGTATATCAGCTCTAGAAATCATACAGTGTTGTGCTCTCTTATTTGTCAGTGCTTGATTTTGCAAAGGGACACATTTCTGTTTAGCCAAAGTGAGCAGAGATGCCTCGTACTTGTGTGAATAGTGCAGATAACTTCTGCTATGTTTGTGGTGAAGTGACTTTTGCATCACAAAAGCGCAGTATAACTACTATGGTTAAGAAAGCCTATCACCTTTATTTTGGCTGCAAAATTGGAGATCAGGACAAGAGGTGGGCCCCACACATATGCTGCAACACTTGTGCAACAAACCTTCGCCAGTGGTTGAACAGGAAAAGGAAATCTATGCCTTTTGCAGTGCCAATGATTTGGAGAGAGCCAACAGATCATACCATTAATTGTTACTTCTGCATGGTGCCTCCAGTTGGGAAAGGTGTGTCAAAGAAGAAAAAGTGGACTGTACATTATCCAGATATTCCATCAGCTATACGCCCAATACCCCATGAAGAAGGACTGCCGGTTCCTGATGCACCAGAATCATTCTCACTTGAGTCAGACGAGGAAGAGGATGAAACTTCTGGTCCTGAACCATCAATGTCACAGGACCCACATTTTCTCCCATCCTCCTCCTCTGAACCACACCTCATAACGCAAGCTGAACTGAATGATCTTGTCAGGGATTTGGAACTACCCAAGAGTAAGGCAGAGCTGTTGGGCTCCAGACTACAGCAGTGGAATCTCCTGGCAGATGATGTTAGGGGTTCCATGACCGTCAAAAGGATCTTGTCCCATTCTTCTTCATGGAAGGTGATCTTGTAGCCTGCAACAACGTCGATGGTGTGATGGGAGCCCTCAACGTCATTCCCGATCCAGATGAGTGGAGACTCTTCATTGATTCATCGAAGAGGAGTCTTAAAGCTGTTTTGCTGCATAATGGCAATGTTTTGCCATCAATTCCAGTTGGTCATGCAGTCCATATGAAGGAAACCTATGACAACATGAAACAACTTTTGAGGTGCATAAACTATGACCAACATCAGTGGCAGCTTTGTGGCGATTTGAAGGTTGTTGCTCTCTTGCTTGGTCTGCAGACTGGATACACAAAGTACTGCTGTTTTCTCTGCGAATGGGATAGGCGTGCAAGAGATTCCCACTACATCAAGAAAGATTGGCCACTCCGACAGTCATTGGAGCCTGGGAGGAAAAGTGTTCAGCATCCACCACTTGTTGAATCAAGGAAGATTTGGTTACCACCCTTACACATCAAGCTGGGTCTGATGAAGAACTTTGTCAAGGCCATTGACAAAACACAAGCACCTTTCAAGTACCTCCGTGGAAAATTTCCAAGGTTAAGTGAAGCTAAGATAAAGGAAGGTGTCTTTGTTGGTCCTCAGATTCGTGAACTTCTTCGAGATGATGCATTTGACCATGCACTGCGTGGCAAGGAAAAGACGGCATGGAAAGCCTTCCAGTCAGTGGCAATACATTTTCTCGGAAACAACAAGGCAGACAACTACAGGTTGTTGGTGGAAAACCTCCTCAAGGCATACAAAAGCCTTGGTTGCAACATGTCACTAAAGATACATTTTTTGCACTCTCATCTAGATTTTTTTCCCACCAAACTGCAGAGCAGTGAGCGACGAGCACGGCGAGCGATTTCACCGGGATATTGCAACAATGGAGAAACGCTATCAGGGCAAATGGAGCACATCAATGCTTGCAGACTAGTGCTGGACAGTGACAAGAGATGCTCCATTTAATGAATACAAGAGACAAGCCAAGAAGCGCCGAGTAGACACTGAATAGGACTAAACTATGTACTGTGAGAAAGCTCCAAGTCTGTATTTGTGGGTCCTGCGCTTCCTGGCAGATTTAGGGGCCTCAGAAACTCATCTAGGCCCCAGAGTGACCTCCCTTTCTCAGTATAATTGGCAAGAGTCACCACCTAGTGAGTTGCCTTCATCACAGGCCAGTATGGAAGATGGAAAAAAAGGGGGGAGCCCGGGCCCGCCCTCTACTCCGGACTCCAGCCCAGGGACCCTAATAGTATCAGCTAAGATGGCTGATCTTTTAGGCACAAAACACAATACAATTCCCTGGGCTACTTCCCCACAGCAGTCTCTGCTTCTTCAAACTCCACTTCACCCTTACCTCAGGGCCTCCTTCCTTCTGTATGATATGTTGTCCACCACTCAGTCTCACCAACAGCATAACTTCCTTCCACAGCTCCTGACACCCACACCCACCTGACTAACTGGGAGGTTTTTATCTGGTTTCAGCCAGTCCCTGATTGGCTTCAGGTGTCCCAATTAGGCTAGCTGTTTCTACTCCTTTCTAGAAGGTTCTTAATTGGCCCCAGGTGTCTTGATTGGCCTGGAGTAGCCTTTGTTTGGCTATCCAGGGAACAGGGACCTGCACATCCTGAGACTAATATACCTGCCTTCCAGCACTCTCCTATATCCTTCTGGTCTGACTCCGTCACAGTACATAATAGTTTTTTGCCTTTTGTTTCATAATACATTTTATTTATATAACCCTTTTGCTGATTTTTAAAGTGTTACATAAATAGGATAGGTGAAATATTATCATGTAAAGCAACCATAAACACATGAAAAGACCTAGGTTTACAGTTTATGATTAAAACTCTACTATCTACACAATATACATAGACATAAAATGTAAAAACTTAAATATCTTTGGCTACTGTTTCTATCAGTTGTTTGAATTGTCATATTTGAATTCAGCACATCAAAATACATAATAAATATCACATTTTCTCTCTGAAGCAGATGACTTCTAAAAAATTGTAGACCAGTGTTATTTATTATTTTTGTTATTTTATTAGTTATCCTTATTGATGTTTTGACTTTTTCTGTTTCAGTTTAGAATAGAAACTAATTCCAAAATGTTATTTCCCAATGGGACAAAAATTCCATTTCACATCCAGCTCTACCAATAAACAACTGAAGTATTGTTGCTGCTGTTAGCAGCAGTGTGTTTAGTTCATTGAGGATGGGTCCATTAATGGTTATTAGCCAAGGAAGTCCGGGATGCAATTCCATGCCCAGGGTGTCCCTAAACCTCCAAGTGACAGGGGATGGATCACTTGAAATTGCCCTGTTTTGTTCATTCCCTCTGAAGTACCTGGTACTGGCCTCTGTCGGAAGACAGGATACTGGGCTAGATGGACCATTGGTCTGATTCATTGTGGCCGTTCTTATATTTTCACTTTTGTTTTTTAAACTTAAAGTGGGGTTGTACTCTGAAAAAATGGCATCATGGAGTTCCATGTTTAGTGCCTGTCAGTGATTTTCAGAATAATTTTTCTCATTTTACAAATAAAAGGGCTAGTTTTTGCTAGTTTTGTAAACTAGTTGCTAGTTCTGTAAATTTACCTGATATCTAAAAATCAAGCTAGTTTTTGCAACATCACTAAAAATAAAGATTCTGCATTTGGAATTCAAAGCCTGAACCTGTAAAATCTGACTCACGTGATTACTCCTCACTCATATGAGCAGTCACGTTGACTGAAATGGTGTTACTCTTGGGAGTAAGGTTTGCAGGAATGAGACCCAAATTAGAGATTCTACTGATATCCATAAAGCAAAATAAAGTCCAAGTCATTCCCCATAGCTCTATTGGCTTTTCAATACCAACTGAAGTAAAAGGTAATTGTGTTGGTGTACCCCAGAAGGCTTTATGGGGGGGGGTGCCTATAATATATGTATGACATTACTGGAATATGGTTTTGCTACATATGCCATGTAACATATCTATGTAAAGGTAATGATCTGCTGGATCTGTTCATCCTATTTGTATGTATGTGTCTGTTTTATATTCAAAGTTATGAATATTGGCTATGTGCTTGGTTAGTTGTAAGTAGACTTTGGAAAGCAGCTGAGCAGCTCTCTGAGAAAAAACCTATTCACAGTGAATCCCAGTCAAGAACCAATCAAGCTAACAATGAACTTTGTAGATGGCCGTCCACATCCATGCTTCCCCAGGAATGTGGCCTGGCTGGTAATGAATGGAGTCCGGCTCAAACATGTGACTGGACCATGTGCTCTGAAATTCCATTTTACAAGTGGACTCTGCATAGGAAGGAGGAGGGGCTCTCCGCCCACAAGAGGAAGTCCATATAAACCCTGGAGAGACCCTTCCATGTTGTTTTCAGCTGGCTTAAAAAGAATAGCCTCTCCATCCCACAAGGATACCTAGAAGAAGCTGGAACAAAGAACAGTGACTGCAGGGTGTGTGTGAGTGGTAGCTGGACCCAGACTAACGGGAAGATTAGTCTGAAAGAAGAAATTCACTGCAACATCTGAGGGTGAGGCTTTTTACTGTATTAGTGTTAGATCTGCGTGTTCTATTTTGTTTTATTTAGTAATTCACTTTGTTCTGTCTGTTACTACTTGGAACCACTTAAATCCTACTTCCTGTCTTTATTAAAATCACCTTTAACTTATTAATTAACCTGGAGTACGTGTTGGTACCTGGAGGGGCAAACAGTTGTGCATATCTCTCTATCATTGTTATAGAGGGCAAACCATCTATGAGTTTGTCCTGTGTAAGCTTTATACAGGGCAAAATGCATTTATTCAGGGTTTGACCCCATTGGAAGTTCAGCATCTGAGTGCCAGAGGCAAAAATACTTCTGCCTGTTTCCAGGCAAGCCCATAGCCGTTGGGGGACGTGGCTCAGACCTGGCAGGGTACTGAGGTCCTAAGCTGTCTGGGCAGAAAAACAGGCAGGAGTAGCCTTGGCACATCGGGTGACAGCTTCTAAGGGGGATTCTGTGATCCCAACCTATCACAGTAATACAAACTTATTTTTGTCACACTGAGTAGATATAACTCAGGTTATAATCAAGGAACAGATATATTGAGTGAGATGCTAGGCCACGTTCTCCACCATGTCACACCAGTTTTCCATCAGTGTTACTCTATCACATGTCTTCCCGTTACAAAGAAGATCAGGTGAGTTAACTTGGAGGCTTCTCTATTGGAGAGAGATTTTGAGCACACTTCTGATCTCCTGATTTACAGAGGATTTTCAGGGGCATGATGAATCTCATTCATGGATATGGGAAGGGTAGCGTTCCAAGCAGCAAAGAAACTGGGTTTTCAGATAGGGGTAGAAACAGAGAGGTTCTTTGGGGAAAAACCTAGGAAAAACCTTAGGAATAAGTGAAGCTTAGGAGAAAATTTAGGCTGAAATATAAGTTAACAATAAAGACAAATCCTAGGGAGGTGAGTTTGGACACCAATCCACTGTGCATGTGTGCTGTGCAACAGGGTTTTGCCATTTCACATACATACTGTTAGCTGTCTTGAAATGCAATAGTTGCAGTCTGCTAGCCGGTTGTTTTATTTTGTCGTTTTTTATTGGGAAAGTACATTTTCTCTGGAGGGCTCAGAAAGAGAGATTTGCAGCAAGTTTTGTAAACTGTAAATTCTGCAGTTTCCACTTGCAGCACCATTATTTTTTATGTCTGACCTCTCTGTATGGCCAGAAATTCAATATATGCAAGACCAGATTATGTCTGACCACTGTATAAGTACACATGGAGGACTCCAGGAGACTTCCATCCATCACTTGTGTCCCCTGTGTAGCAGCTGGTGATAGTAATCATCCCTGTGGTCTTTTCTTGTGCCTCAGTGGTCACCAGTAGGACAGGAGATGGCAGAGTAGGATGAGCATACTACACTTGATTTAGAGGTGTAGCAGCAGGTGCACACTCACTGATCATTGGCAACTCTCTGAGGTCTTTCTATGCTTCCACTGGGTAATGGAGCTCCACTGTCCAGATCCCACAGTGATAGGTTTGTTATACAAACCTAGACTAGAGGGTCATACACTTCCCAATTGCTGTAGGCTGAGCTATGCACCCAATGAGAGAGAGCAACATATGAAACTGTTGTCTTTGATACATGTAGGGAGCTGCAGGGTGGGGCAGAAACAATTTGATGAGGGGATGGGATGTGTAGGGAGTAGTGTAGGCTGGGGACTAATAGTGGGCAGCGCTACAGATTCTAGCAAGTGTCCCTTCCTGGCCCCCCATTAGGACTACTGTGAGGGGAATCCAAGTCCTTGTACTCTGGATCTCCAGGGTGTTTCAAGTTCCTGGAGTCTGAATGGAGTCCAGCTACTGCTCCCAATTTTAGGCACACTCTCAGGGTGAAGACCTTCTATTTACACCCCCTCCATCTGTTGGAATCTGTTGTGCCGCTTCCTCACCGCTCTGGGCACAGCTCTGACCCTTCAGACTCTCCAAATAGCAGCCACAAGCTGCTTCCTTTAATGCCATTGCTGCTGCTATTCCCTGGGCTGCTTCCCACATAACCCCTTCCTCTTTACTCTTCTGGTGTCAGACAGCAAATTATCTGCTCAGGCCCTGTGGCTCCTTTTAACTGAGCCTGCTGCTGTCTGATTGGCTGGCTTGGGATCCTGAGTATTGGGCAGACCCAGGTGCCCCCATTGGCAGTGTCCAAAGCCCCAAGAAGGGGACAAGTTTCATGTAGAAGCCCAAGTACAGGGCTGGCATTTAAAGGGCTCTAGGGCTGAAGAGGGCCAATTATTTGTTGGACTTTGTTGCCCCAGAAAGGGGACTGAACTTGAAGGCGTGATCTGGCTGGAGAGCTGGGGCAATAAAATTGATAAGGCAGAGTCTCCAGGGAGAAAGCTATGGGGGCACTGCTCTATACCAGGGCAGGTACAAACTTAAAGCTAGGCAAGGAGGGGCTGAGGACTAGGCTCAGGGTAAAGACTAACAAGGGCACAGGGATAGGTCCTGTTGGACCTTTTCGCCTGGAAGGGATTTGTTTGTGCATAGAGACTGTGTAACTTTGCCAGAAGGCTGGGCCACTAAAGTCCAACTAGACAAGATTAACAACCCACCGGGAGTGTCGGGAGTAGAGAAAGAGAAAGAGTGCAGGTTCACACCCAACCAATAGGAGATGCTCAGAAGAAGTGACTGCACCCCATCACAGTGAGTTGTCATGATATTTCCAGGAACTATTTGTTTGTCTATTCACTATATTAGAAACATGATCATACATGCTGTCCCTGATGGGAATTTTGGCATTGAAACTTGCCAGTGCTTAGGAGAAATGTATAGTTACTCATTGTTAAGAGGTAATATCTTCCTGTAGTATACATAAACTCTAAGAGGGAAAGGTGGAGAGGAGTTTAATACTCAGAAAGGGAATATAATAACATTTGTGTTCGAAATGTACATTTGAAATAGGTTTGCAGGCATGTAGCTTAAAGCAAAACTTGATTTTGGATGTTTAAAATTTAATATCCAAAAGAATTTTATACTTGCTTGTTACAAATCATCTTCCTTTATGAGTATTAAACTCTTCCCTATTGTTTGTGTCTAAAAATGTGAAGGTTAATGTTTGTAAAATGCTTTGAGATCCTCAGCTAAAGGTGACAAGTACCAGGGAGAAATTATTATTTTTCTATCTCATGAAAATTTTAAATTGAAAAGCAGATATTTGCACTGGCTAGATTATCAATGTGTACACTTGCTTACATAGGTTTAATCAAGTTATGGGACTTGAATATATGCAGAAAACGATAACCATAATTGATTATTTTTGGTTGCTTTATCAGTCTATTAGCAAAGGGTTTCTCTTTAATTAATATTGTTAGAACTGCCAATAAAACTCAGATTATTTGATCAAGTGTCTCTTGCATAGAAATTTTGTGACTAAAAAATCAAAACCACATTGATTCTGTTTATTGATTTAATAATATGTTGCCCACACAGTATCTTTAATTTTTTTCCCCCGCTTCTTTTCTTTATACTGTTTTGTGGCTACATTTAAGTATTTTAGTACTTCCCACCTAGACAGGGTCATCATTGATCACCAAGAAGTTGTATAAACTGAGCACCAGTTATCAATAATGCAAAACAGGAAAACAATGGAAAGAACATTCAAAACTGAACTTTTAAATGTCCTATCCATCCATTTAGGTTTTTATCCATATTTGTTAGCATATCATCTGTAGAGGAATATCAAATATTAATGCAGCAATGAGTTAGAGCAGTCACAGGCTGGTTTCTAATTTTCCCCCGGGGGTGCTCAACTCCCACTCAGCCCCAAGCCTCACCCCCCCGTTCCACATCTGCCCTCAAGGCACCCTCACCCCACTTTTCCTGCCCCCACTCCACACCCGGCTCCATCCGCACTCCACCCCTTCTCCCAGTGCCTCATCCTGCCTCTTTCCACTCCTGTTCCTCCCTGCCCTGTCTCTTTCCTCTCCCTCACCTGAGTATGCCCCCTCTCCGCTCCTTCTCTTCCCTGCCAGTGCCTTCTGCACACTGCAGACCAGGTGTTTCATGGTGTGCAGGAGGCACTGGAAGGGAGGGGTAGGAGTTGATCGGCAGAGGGCCACTGGCGGGCAGGACGAGGGGTGGGGGAAGGAGGGGAGTTTGGCTGCTGATGGGGGCTAAGCACCACCAATTTTTCTCCATGGGTGTTTCATCCCTGGTTCTTTGTGGGGGGACACAAAGAAACTGTGATCTTTCAAGACTTGCTGCCATAATAGCAGGAATGGGATAAAAATAGAGTGGGTATTGCTGGATGGTATGGGTGCCCCAAACAACATGAATGTCCCAACCAGCAGCCACCCCTTTCCCCTCACCCAGCTATAAAGGCAGCACTGCTGCCAGCAGTAGCAGCACTGCCACACTTACTTCTGCTGGCCTTCAGAGCGGGTGACAGGGAGGGGAAATGACAAATTCTGTGGATGGTAAGGGTGGTGCAACTGGAAAAGTTTGCACACACTTGAGTTATTTTACAGCCTAATGCTGTAATAGCTCCCCACAAGGAAGTTTTTCACTACATCTAGCCTTCCATGATTATATCCGGTTACTCCAAATTACACCCAAATAATTCTCCTTTGTCTTTTGGGCCAGATTCTTTCTTGGAAATGATTCTGGACATTCCCACTAATCTCAGTGGGAATTGCATTTGTATGTCTAAGAAAATAATTTAAATTGTGTTAGAATTTGGTTTTTTGTATGATTCAGATGTTTGTAGACCGCGAGCAAGTCTTCCCTCATTTTTTGTACCCATTCTATACACGTTAGCTGTTTTAATTTTTCCTTTACAAGTCAATCCATCACAGTCTCTGAATGTGTTCTATAGAAAAATACTGATGATTTGTATTTCAGGAAAAGAAGAAAGAATGGAGCTTCAAAAATATGTTTGGATTCTTTCTCAAAAAGCCTGGAGAATCTAAAGGTATGTTTTGTGGTTATTGGTGGATTAGAAAGAACTCATGCACAAGACAAATTTACAACAGAAAACTGTAATACAATCATCCTAATTTTGTGTTAGATGTAGCACACTTTCACCTTCCTGCATAAACACTCCCAGTCAACTCTCTAATTGTAGGTTTCATGCAGCTGAACAATGTAGATTAGGAATCTCTTAAATCAGCAGATTTGAAATTTGAGCTACAAGCCAGCATGTATAAGTGTATTGAACTGGCTGATGAGGGTGTGAGTGAAGAAAGAACTTAGCAGCAGCGGAAAAACTGATGCTAAATTATGAATTTGCTCTTTGTCAAATTGATAGCCAACTTTATTTCAAAGTTATTTTTATGCTGCCTCACATAGCTAATAGGTTGGTTAGTGCCATGGCACTGTTAGTGGCACAGGCCTGTGTGAAATATCAAGATAGTGATTCTATTACTATCATCATTGGCTGCCAACTAACCTAATCTAGGTGAAAAGGAGACCAAGTGCATAAGTCCTCCCTGCTGGTACATAGCCTCTCCATAGTCAAGATCCTTGCAGTAGCTCCTAAGTGGTACCAGCTGGTAACTGTGTTCTTGCATGCCCTGGCAAATTCTGCAAGGGATCTTGGAGCAGCAAGGGGTCCCAGAAGTGTAGTGAACATGCCCTGACACACTCTAACCTATACGCCTACCTACTATGTTGATAGTGAAGACCCCAGTGGTTTCTGTGGCTGATGAGTATTGTACTCTACAATGGCGGAGCAAGTGGATGGAGGCATGACAGATGTCTACTACTACAGAGCAGTGGTTCTCAAACTATGGGGTGGGCCTCCCAAGAGAGGCGCAGGAATGTATCATGGGAGGTGCGAGCTGTTCGGTTTTTTTTGTTTTTTTTTAAGAGCTCTGGCTGTCAGCCCTGAGTGGCTGGGGCTCATGCAGAGGGCTGTCCACACTTGGGAGGCAAGAATAAAAGGGACAGCTGGAGCCTCAACACCCTGGGGCCGACAGCCAGAGTCCCGCCACCTAGGTTTGCTGTCCCCTGCACAATAAATCCCTCATTGGGAAGTAGCCCATGCTCAGGCTCTCCTTCCCTCAGTCCCTAACCTAGAGGTGGTGGGACTCTGGCTGTCAGCCTTGTGGTGGCAGCAGCAGCAGCAGCGCAGACGTAAGGGTGGCAGTGGGGAGTTATGTCTGCTGTGAAAAGCGATATTGACAAATACGGCTTTTTGCATTGCCTCCCTTACTTCTGTACTGCTTCTGACAGTGGCACTGCCTTCAGAGCTGGGTGCCTGGCCAGCAGCCGCTGCTCTCTGCTCTGCCTTCAGAGCTGGGTTGCTGAAAGTGTCCTTAGGGTGTGTGTGTGTGTAAATGACTGCAGATACAAAGAAAGGGGGCCCAGTCAAATAAATTTGAGAACCACTGCTAGAGAGGGCTTATGGAATAATTCCACGTTGACAGCTATAGCCTGAACCCTCATTCTTGCCAGTTCTCTTGGGAATGCATGCCACTGGAGCACAGGTGAATGGAAAAGAGAGCGTGAATGGTGTGACACAAGCTATCACCACGGAAAATAATTCATGCCCGTGATCTGATGATGGAGAAAAGTTTTACAGCGATGGGCAAATGGCTATGCCACAGGTGTGGTGATGCTGGTGGTTATAGTCACACCTGAATGTAGGTGGCTCACAATACCAATTATAAATGGTGTATATTCCTGGAATATTAGGACTTTATGCGATATTAGGACCCTACTGCCAGTCGACCTGAGAGAGGCACAGCACTTGTAAAGGAACTGATGAGGTATAAAATGGACATTGCTGCACTCGGTGAAACCAGATTCTCTGACGAAGGGCAACTCGCAGAGATCAGTGCAGGGTACACATCTTCTAGTGAGGTCAGCAACCTCAGAGCCACAACAATTGGATGTTGGCTTTGCCATTTACAACTCCAGTGCTTCCAAGTTCGAAAGTCTATCTAAAGGCATAAGTGATAATCTTATGGTTCTATGGTTGCCGTTGAATTGTAAGTGGTATGTTACCATCATTAGTGCTTGTACTCCTACTGTGACAAATGCTGACAATGAGAAAGAAAAGTTCTATAGTGACTTAGACAAACTTATTGTGTCTATATCAGTATCAAACTGATTATCAAGGGGGACATTAATATAAGGGTTGGAAGTAACATGGTAATCTGGCAGCCCGCCATTGGAAAGCCTGACACTGGGAAAGAGAATAGCAATGTAACTCTGCTACTTAGTGACTGTCAAGTGGCAATTAGTGATCGCAAATACAGGAACTCCTCACTTAGTCATCCCAGTTAACATTGTTTCATTGTTATGTTGTTGATCAGTTAGGGAACATGCTCATTTAAAGTTGTGCAATGCTCCCTTTTAACGTCCTTTGGCAGCTTCTTGCTTTTTCCACTGCTTGCAGGAAGAGCAGCCCGTTGCAGCTAGCTGGTGGGGGCTTGGAACCAGGATGGACTGGCAGCCCCCTATTAGCGCCCCCCATCAGCTCCCCGCTCCCCTAAGTTCTCTGGGCAGCAGCTGCCCAGCAGGCTATCAAGTGCCAGCAGTTCAGCTGTCCCTCCTCCCATTGCCATATGCTTCTCCTGCCCTCTGCCTTGGAGCTGCTCCCTGAGATTCCTGCTTGCTGTGTGTGGGGGTGGGATGGGGTGAGGGGGATGGGAGGAAAAGGGGGCTGATGTCAGGGTGTCCCCCTCCCCCTGCTCCTGCACCCCACTTACCCCATCTTCCAAAGAGCTGGCATTAACTGGGGCTCAGCTTGTTAATTTAATTAACAAGGCAGTGTACTTAAAAGGAAATGTGAGTCCCTGTCTGCCCTCCTTTCCTGCTCCTTGCAGACTGTGAGAGTTAACCCTTGAGGGCTCAGCCAATTGTTACTGCTAAATGCACTAAGGCATTCTCTGGGAAATACCTTCTGACTCCTCCACCTCAACCAAGCTACACAATCATCATCACTGTGTACCAGTATTAAATTATTTGTTTAAAACTTAGTGTGTGTGTGTGAATATCTATCTATCTATCTATCCTATCTATCTATCTATCTATCTTTTGTCTGGTGAAAAACTTTCCCTGGAACCTAACCCCCTGATTTACATTAATTCTTATGGGGAAATTGGATTCACTTAACATTGTTTCGCTTAAAGTCACATTTTTCAGGAACAGAACTACAACATTAAGTGAGAAGTTCCTGTATGTTTTTCTACCTACCAGATGAAAAACAAAAACAAAAACAGGCCATGGATGTACCCAAGACCAAAAAAATGGGATCTCACTGACTACCATCCATCTGTGAGATCTACAGGATGTGCAAATCATTGCAGCCATGCATGGGGCAGACTGCTGGATAGACCATCACATGATCTGCTCCAGACTATGACCAGTAAGCCGACCAGTGTGTTGCAAGTCATCTAAGTCAATCAGACTGCTTAACATAAAGTGATTACAAGATGAACCTAACAAGTAGAGCTCTGTAATAATATTACTGCAGCTTTGTCTGACTGTGCTGGCTTGGTTACTAGTGCTGATGTAAACAGTGAGTGGGCTACTTTTTCATGACATGGTACATCCAGCTGCGCTTGCCAATTTGTGTATAGCAAAATGACATCATCAATATTAGTTTGACAAGAATGGTCCAGAAATTCAACAGCTACTCACTAAAAAACATGAGCTGCATCCTCAAATTCTTGCATCCCATGTCCCTTAGGCAGTTATAACATACAAGAATCTGTGTCATGAGTAGGGATCCTAATTTTCCATGATAAAAAACCAAAATTTTCCAATTTAAAAAAAATAAAAATCTGCATTTTTCTATGATTAATATGGAACAGTGAACTTTAGTTTCCCTAGCTACAATATAGAAGGTAACACAAGCCACTTCCCTCAGATCCCACTGAGGAGTATACTAAGAAACCGCACCATCTACTCAGGACAGTCCCTACACTAACACAGGAACAAATTAACATACCCTTAGAGCCCCGACCGGGGTTATTCTATCTACTACCCAAGATCCACAAACCTGGAAATCCTGGACGCCCCATCATCTCGGGCATTGGCACTCTCATTGAAGGACTGTCTGGGTGTGTGGACTCTCTACTCAGACCCTACGCCACCACCACTCCCAGCTATCTCTGTGACACCACTGACTTCCTGAGAAAACTACTATGCATTGATGATCTTCCAGAGAAAACCATCTTAGCCACCATGGATGTAGAGGCTCTTTACACAAACATCCCACACAGAGATGGAATACAAGCTGTCAGGAACAGTATCCCTGATGATGCCACAGCACAAGTGGTTGCTGAGCTCTGTGACTTTATCCTCACACACAATTATTTCAAATTTGGTGACAATATATACCTCCAGACCAGTGGCACTGCTATGGGCACCCGCATGGCCCCGCAGTATGCCAACATTTTTATGGCTGACCTGGAACAACGCTTCCTCAAAGCTCGTCCACTCACGCCCCTTCTCTACCTACGCTACATTGATGACATCTTAATCATCTGGACCCATGGGAAGGAAACTCTGGAAGAATTCCACCACGATTTCAACAGCTTCCACCCCACCATCCAACTCAGCCTGGACCAGTCTACAAGGGGGGTCCACTTCCTAGACACCACAGTGCAAATTAATGATGGCCACATTAACACCACCTTATACCAAAAAACTACGGACAGCTATGCCTACCTTCATTCCTCCAGCTTCCATCCCCGACACACCACACGATCCATTGTCTATAGCCAAGCACTGAGGTACAATCGTATTTGCTCCAACCTCTCAGACAGAGATCAACACCTACAAGATCTTCACCAAGCATTCTCAAAACTACAATACCCGCATGAGGAAATAAGGAAACAGATCAACAGAGCCAGACGTGTACCCAGGAGCTCCTGCTGCAAGACAAGCCCAAGAAAGAAAACAACAGAACTCCACTAGCCATGAAGTACAGTCCTCAGTTAAAACCTCTCCAATGCATCATCAGTGATCTACCACCCATCCTGGGCAACAATCCCTCACTTTCACAGGCCTTGGGAGGCAGGCCAGTCCTGTCCCACAGACAACCCGCCAACCTCAAACATATTCTCACCAGCAACAGCACACCGCACCATAATAACTCTAATTCAGGAACCAATCCATGCAACAAACCTCGATGCCAACTCCGTCCATATCTACACCAGCAACACCATCACAGGACCTAACCAGATCAGCCACACCATCACTGGTTCATTCACCTGCACATCTACCAATGTAATATATGCCGTTATGTGCCAGCACTGTCCCTCTGCTATGTACATCGGCCAAACTGGACAGTCCCTACGAAAAAGGATAAATGGACACAAATCAGATATCAGGAATGGCAAATGTACAAATGGACAATGTACCTGAAGGAAAACACTTCAGCCTCGCTGGACACAGCGTAAGAGATTTAAAGGTCACCATTTTCAGCAAAAAAACCTCAAGACCAGACTGCAAAGAGAAACTGCAGATCTGCAATTCATTTGCAAATTTGATACAATCAATCAAGGATTGAACAAAGACTATGAGTGGCTAGCTAACTACAAAAGCAGCTTCTTTTCTCTCGGTGTTCACACCTCCAGATCAGCTGCCAGAAGAGGACCTCATCCTCCCTGATTAGAAATAACAAGCTAGGTTCAGCCTGATTGGACTAACCTTGTTATCTCTAACCTGGCCCTTGCCTCTTATTTATTCCTGCCCCTGGATACTTCTGCTGCATGCATCCGATGAAGTGGGTATTAGCCCACGAAACCTCGTGCTCTAATACTTTAGTTAGTCTTTAAGGTCCACAGGACTCTTTGTCACTTCAGTTAAACACAATGTTTTATTGATATATTTATAATTTTTAAACAAGTTTGAAGTCTACATGTGCCATCGATCATTATAATACAGTTAATAGAATTGCAGTTTGTATTTGTCTGCCTTTGAACATAATGTGCAGCCTTGCTGCATAAGGTATAGAACAGCACATTTATATCAGTATGAATTTTGTCCTGGCCAAACTTGTGCCTTGGTCTTTAGGTGTGATTTTTAAAGTTTTCAGCATCTTTTTATAACTTTAATTACTTGTGTCTGGAGGCTGAAGTGAAATTTGAGATACATTAAAACTCAAACCTCTATATGCTATAGAATAACCTCTATACACTGGAAGCAGTTTATTGGAGTATGTTTAGGCATGTACATTTAAATCACATTCAATAATCAACCACAAAAGGGAGAGGTTACTCACATTGAATAAGTAACACTGCTACTTTTCAATAAAATTTAGTTAATAGTTAATATATATTTTATTTTTTTACAATGTAAAAATTAAAGATTCTATAAAAATGCAAATTCCATGTTTTTTCTTTGGGAAATGGATTTCTAGGATCCCTGGTCATGAGATCCAGTCTAAGCTTAGAGACTTACAGAATCAATGGTGGAATGCCAAGGCATATGAAATCCAGGGCTATGCTGACCCTTATGAGAACAAAGACTTTGTGCTGCTTTGAAGACATGTGTGTTCCTACATATACCACTACAGTACCTTTGAAGAGTGTGGACAGAGTGACACTGACCACTGACAAAGGAGAAATTCTTCAAAGGTGACAACAACTTTTCAGTGATCTAACACACTGTCCAGCATCATGGGCAAGACATTAATAAGAGTAGTTGATCAGCCAACATGTAATAACATGGATGCCAACCTCATCCCTGGCAGTCAGTGCCACAAAGAAGTTTGGGGCTTCTAGATCTGATGGCATTCCTGCAGAAATATTGAAGTATGGAGGTGAGATCCTGTTGAGGTGACTGCATGGACTATTTCTCAATATATGGAGCACTGAAGACGTACTCTTCAAAGACACCACCATTGTCACCATATATGAAAGGAAAAGTGAAAAGTCCAATTGTGGTAGCTATTGCGGTATCTCATTACTCTCCATGTCTGGAAAGGTTCTGACTAAAGTATTCTTTGATCATCTGCTATGCAACAATATTAACTCCATGCTACTGGAATCGCAATGCAGTTTTGGGCTAACATGAGGTATGGCAGACTTGATATTGGTAGCCCATCAGATGCATAAGAAAAGCAGATAACAGCAACAGGGCCTTTAAACTGTCTTTATTGATTGGGCTGAAGCATTTGACACCATCGGTAGACCAGGGCTTTGGTAACTGTTATATAAATTTAGTTGTCCAGAAAAATTCGCCAATATTCTGACACTATTTAATGATGGAAATAGTAGATGGTGTTCTGTCTCTCTGTCCTATTACTAATGATATTAAACAGGGCTGCATTACTGGCACACTCTCTTGTTCAATTTCTTCTATGCAGCAATGCTTGATGATGCTACAAAAGACCTGAATGCCAGTGTCAAGATAAGTTTCCAATCCTCAGAAAAAATGATTTAATCTGAACAGGCTGCGATCTTCCATGAAGATCTTCAAGACAGTTATTTATGAGCTGCTGTATGCTGATGACTGCGCTCTAGAGATACATACTCCAGAAGATATACAATGGATTATGGACAGAGTCACACAGTCTGCAGAAAGGTAAGGGTTGACAATCAATCTGAAAAAGACAGAGGTCATGTAGCAACTTGCACCAGGAAAACCCTACATGAAACTAAAAGTTACTATCAGCAACACACATCTGAATGCTGTTACAGACTTTTGCTATTTTGGTAGTATATCATCAAATGATATTACTGTAGACAAGGAGCTGACAAGTTGTATTAACAAGACCAGTTCATCATTTGTCAAATTATACGGCAGTCTGGCAGCAACATGTTATTAAGCTTCAAACTAGGTTAAACTCTATAAACTGGGCGTACTGTCCAACTTGTATGGGCATAAGACCTGGACCTGCTACAGGCATAATGTTAAGTTTCTAAATAAGTTCCATTTACAACATCTGTGTGCCGTACCCTGTATCAAATATGGCAGATAAAGTTACCAGTAACGAGGTTCTGGAATGTAGTCACTCCACACAGATTGAAGCCATGTTTATCGTATCACAGTTAGCCTGGGCTGGTTGTGTATTGAGGATGGACGACACCAGCATGACCAAGCAGTAGCTGTCTGGTGAACACAGTGTGCAACTGCATATGAGGCAGCACAAGAAATGCTTCAAGGACACACTGAAGCATAACTTGAAACAGTGCAATGTTGATGTTGACAGCTGAGAGTTGTCAGCAACAGACAGCCTGGTGGCAAGCAATGGTCAATGATGGATTTACCCAATTCAAGATTAATTGCAGTATGGATCTTAAAGCATACTGGCAGAGTTGTAAACCTCGGCAGACACAGCAGGCACAGACTGTAATCCCTTCTTCGGCATCAAGACATAAAACCAGTCAGCATCATCTTTGGTCAAGAAGGAGAACAACAACATGAGTTCTTAAATTGTCTGCTGGATAGCATGTGGTAAGATTATGAGGATACAGAGTAAGGAGTAGAACTCAAGACATTATGGAGCCTACTTTGCACTTAGCTCACACTTCCTTTCGTAAACAGATATGAACTCTGAACTTCCACCTTTTCAATGTATTCAGCTTAGCTATAAAATGGCTTCAGTTGATATTATCTCTACAATAAACTTAAAGGATTTTTATCCAAATCTTGTAATAGGAGGCATGGCAAAATGCACTTGGATTTGTGAATTTAAGAACATAAGAATGGCCATACTGGATCAGACTAATATTCCATCTAGCCCAGTACTCTATTTTCTGTCAGTGGCCAATGCAAGATGCTTTAGAGGGAATGAATAGAACAGAACAATTATCAAAGGTTATCCAGTCCCAGCTTTTGGAAGTCAGAGACTTAGGGACACCCAGAGCATGCGATTTCATCCCTGATCATGCTGGCTAATACCCATTGAAGGACCTATCCTCCATGCACATATCTAACTCTCTTTTTGAACCCTATCTAGGGCTTTTCATGGTATAAAAATGTCATAGAAAGAGAAATCACAGTCCTAAGTGATATTACTATACTAGCAAAGGCACCTAGTGTAGACCAAGATGTAGTGAAAGAATTGTTTTGTTTCAAATCAGGCTAATCTGTTTGATTGTTGATTATCATTTAGACAATTCAAATGATTGAATTTGAACAGACAATGGGTACAACAGACAATTAGTAATCAGTGGAGCATGCAAAAGGACTGATTAAATTGCCTTGCCTTGTGATTAACATTTTTTAATTTTAAAAGTTCATTGTGACTTTGTGATATTTTTTTTATGATGTCTATTTTGACATCTACTTCAGATATGCAGAAGCAGCTTTCTTAAAGCCAAATAAATTATATTGTTCTCTAGCTCTCACTTCCCTTCCTTCAATTAACTTGGTATACTTGGAATACTGTTTACAGGGCTTCTCCTGTTTCACGTGGTGCTCTTTGGTAGACATTGTAAGAAAGATTAACATCATAGACTTCCTTTTTTTAAAGTTCAGTTTAGTTCTTAGATGCACTGGATGCAGACAGAAGAGAGAAGTTTAGGTTCTCCTGGGAGGCATTGTGTTACAGAGAATTGAACAAGGTGCTGGGGACAGGAGAATAGTGGGTAATCCCACTTTTTATTGACTCATGCAACTTTGTGTAAGTCTCACTAAATCAAATTCCAATTTTATTTTACAATTTCATTGACTTCACTGACTTCACCTGAGTTGTAAATGAGCTCAGAATTAGACCTTCTGTCTGTTACTTCCACTGTCAAATGTTGATAATGCTTACCTACCTCATCTGCATTCTATTTTCATTTTAAACTATGAATAATGAGAAAGATTAACATTGGCCAAGTCACCTTAATTTTTTGAATGATAATTCTCAAATATTTCAAACATTCTTTCTGTTACAAACATCAGCCATCCAAGTAATCAGAAAAATCCAATTTTAACCAGTCTCACCAGATGACTGATTGTCACCAGGTGCAGAAGGGGTGTGTGTGTGTGTGTGCATGCGGGACACGGGGGTGGGGGAAGTAGGGAGGAAGGAATAAGAAGGGGTTCCCAGTGAGTGCCAATTTGTTGTTTCTCTTGTCATCCACTTCTTTTAGGGCTACTGCTTTCAGGTAACTCACATCATTATGAATTGTAGGAATGAGTATGTCATAGAGAATGTTAGGATGATGATCTTTTAGCAGCAACTGAGTTTTTTGATCTGCTAGGTGAAGAAAAAAAGAGATGTATACAGGTTCCTGTTATGAAACAACCATTTTACTAGAACACAATGTCATTTAGTTACTGGAAATGTTACTGTATGTACTTCTACCAATTCCTGCAATCTCTTTCCTGTTCTCTTCATTGTTCTAGGGGCCTGACTTCCAAACTTCTATGGATTTACACCAAGGGAAAATCTGGCCCAGGAACAATAATTATAACTGGACACTGCACTCATTTACATCATATTGTAGAACTGCTTCCTTGTTCAGTGTTTACGGTATATGTTATGATTGAAAATTCTGATTTTCATTTTCTTCATTTAGAAGTGAAACTTAATTAAAATATGATTGCTACTACAATAGCACTATTTATTTCTGAATATATGCAGCAGATGAGTGCTTAGTTTTCATTGAACTGTTGATCATAATGTGATAGGGTCTTTTTAGTTTCATATTGAATAATTTAGTTAAATATCTCTGTTATCTTTGCTATTGAAAGGGAGCTGTGGAAGTAATCTATTTTTATACTGAATATTATCATTCTGTTCCTACTCTTTTTTTAGGTGGTCTTTGTTGCAAAGATTTCAAAAAGATGCTGCTCTTTCCCTGGGACTGTATTTAATTTTGTCACTCAAAAGCTTGTCTCTTCATCAACAGAAGTTCATCCAATAAAATTTATTACCTCACTCACCTTGTCACCCTACCCAGTGTTAGTGCCTTTTTAGACCCTGACTCAACAAAGCACAAAACATGTACTTAACTTTGAGCATGTGCTTTAGTCCTATTTAAGTCACTGGAACTTAAGCAAGTGCTTAAATAGACTTCTGAATAGGGTCAGAGTTAGCTGTTTCATGCAGCCTTTCATGTCATATCACAGTCATATCTCATAGTACTGTGTGTATATTCTTCATAATTTCATAACATAGCAGTGGGACACTGTGCCTATGCTTTCTTTTTGCAAAGTTGTTATGTAAAATTTTGACGTTTTATTATATGAACGCAGCTTACTGGAAGACACCTCTGGAAATATTTTGTTTTTAACTGTATTGTATTTTAATTATAAAATACGTATTTTGGGGGTTTTTTGATGCACATTTTTAAGGATGTAGTTACGTGTTCACCTGGCTGGTTTACATCAGGTGCATGAAGAGTTGTGCCTTTAAAAATTGTTCTGTAACCTCTTTGTGATAGAGAAATTTGCAGAGAAATAGGGTCATATATTATTTTATATTCAAAATAACAATTTGTTAACATTTGATGATGTGGATGTGGTGCAGAGATTTATTTCCTTGTCAAGGCAGTGGACTCCGGTTTTTACTTACAGCAAGAGACTGTTTTAATGCTTGTGCTAGGTAGCTATTTCATTCATCTCATCCATTCTGAACTGAACTGTCTTCCTCTTTTTTTCTTCTAGTAGTATGATCTTTACTATTACTATGGTATTCTAGCTGTTAGCTATTCAGTGTGAGATAAACCTTCACTGTTTCAACCTTTCATGAGAATTATTATTTTTCTGACTATTTTGTAGCAACTGCGATCAGCTATGCCTGGTTGTTTGACTTCTTTCCATGAGTCTGCCAACTCTCTAAGCATGCAGGTGAATCACTTTAACATGCATTAGTTTTGTTGTGTATTCTCGGTTATTACCTTGGCAGATCTTTTGCAGCAGGAAAAAAAATCACGTCTTGCCATTTTCTTTCACAATAGCACAGAACACACAAACGATGTCTGCTCAAACTATTATTCAGGTATCAATATCAATAAAAACTCCTCCCAACTTCTGACCTGCAAAAGGCCATGCATGCTGTGAAAGATTACATCTTGCCTGGGCCTATGCACCATGAAAGAACAAGAGTTGTTACTGAAGCTGACCATAAAAACAACTGTCCTTAAAGTGATGATAGGGGAATGAAGTAGATAGATAACAGTGAATTAGGTGACTAGATGGCAGTGGTTATTCGTAGCGTTTAGGTGATTTGTTTATTTATTAAATTGTAAATCATATTTTTGTCACATATGACCGTTCTGCTGGAAGTAGCTCTACTTAGGCTTCCTCGCTCTTGGAATGCAGTGGAGATGTGAGTAGCCTTCCCCTCCCGCCCTTAATTTCAGAGACACAAAGAGCCTTGCACCACAGAGCCCTTACACTGGCCTCTTGGATGGGGAAGAGAGGAAGTCCCTGCTGCTACTTTTTTAGCTACAAAAAAGGAAGACAGAAGAAACAGAGGCCAGGGGAGGATTGTCAATGAAGAGTAAGATGAAGAAATAAAATATTTCACCCACCTTCTGCACTCCACTGGACATGTGAATGTCTCATTGAAATCAGTAGGAGCTCTATGTATATATCTGGTGACAGTATTGAGTCCATCATATCTAGTGAACAGTAGCACATGGTTATTTAACATGGAAGCTGTTTCCACTTTCTTTTCCTGGAGCTACAAATGTTATTTCTTGAAAGGGCACTAGTTACATTAATGAAACCATAAATTAGTATTTATATAATGTTCTACATAGTTTAGGGACACTATAGCTTATTGCAGTCAAAAATCTGTATTATTTTAAAGGAAAACTAAGAATCTGATTATAAAATGTTTTATAACATTTATTTATTTTGTAGACAAAATGGGAGAATCCGAACAAAACCAAGAAGAACAAAACCAGCCTGCAGAGGAACCCATACCAGAAGAAATTAATGAAAAAAAAGGAACATAAAGAGATGATTTCAAATGCCATGTCAGGTTGTGCTATACAGGTATGAAAGGTGTTAATACTTAATTTTCTCCTTATATTCTTCCTTGCTGATTTGCAAAATGAGCTGCATTGACATGATTGACTTTAAGAGTTTTAAAAAAACAACATAAATTAGAGATTAAATATCCCTGATATTGAAAATGTCTCACTAGTGTGCTGGGATATAAAGCTCAAGTCTGCACTATGAACTTACACTGGTATTACTACATCGTTGAAGGGTGTAAAAATGCCACACCAACACCTAACACATTTATACTGACCTTACCCCACTCTCACGGAGGTGGATTAACTATGCCTATGGGAGAAGCTGTCTCATCAGCATAGTAGCATCTTCACTGAAGTACTATGGGGCACTGCTGCAGGTTTTAAGTGTAGACCTGCCCTAAGGCTCTGGCATTTGTCCAAGGATCAAGTGAAAATGTTCTTTTATTCCTAAATTGGCATTTGAAAGCATTTTTTTAAATTTCACAATAAATTTATAGATTTTGTGGCCAGATGGGACCATGATAGTCTAGTCTGACCAGCTGCATAACACATCATAGAGTTTCACCCCGCCCATAACTTGTGGCTGAAAAAGTACATATCTTTTAGAAAGCCATCCAGTCTCAATGTTAAGCTTCCAATTGGTGGAAAGGTTACTGAATTCCTTAGTAAGATTTTTCACTAGTTAATGATCCTCCCTGTTAAAAATATCTTTCTGGTTTGAACTTTTTTCACTAAATGAAGGAAATATATTTTGCCTCATAAATGTAATACTTTACTTTGTACCATAAATGTAATATTTATAGGATCTAAAATCATGGTGTTCGATCCATATTATTATTACTAATATTACTGCTTCAAGGCATGGATTTCCCCTACACTTTTCTTGGGGGATACCATCGTATCTGGTAGCATCCATTGAATCAGCATGTCTAGTATCCTCTGTGCAATGCTGTTCCTGAGGGTGGGAAGGTGAAATAGCCATAACTGTGCTACAATCATCTCACAACAGCTGCTGGACACTGACCTGATCCTCAGCGCTGGCCAAGTTCTCCTGGACAAAGAACCTGAGTGGGAGCCTGGGGGTGGCCTTAAGCTGTCTGTGGCTTTTCAGGAGGAGTTTAAGGCACGAGTTTTGATCTATAGAGCCCTCAATGGCTTTTAGCGCATATTGACCAGAGAAACCACCATCCCAGCATGTCATGCATTTGTGCTGTAAATCAGTAAAGGTGCTTGAGCTGATGCCCTGATGTAGCAAGAGGCCTCAGCACAGTCCATAGCAGCACAGAGGTAGGGAATGCTGCAAAGCTAGTCTTCGATCTTTTTTTGAAAAAAGCTGGAGGAGAATTGTGTGAGTGGTGAATTGTTGGAGAGGGATGGTGATTTGAGCTTTAAAGTTGTCTAACTTGCTGGTTATGGGCTGTACTGAATAGTACTGCCACTATTAAGGGATACTGAAGTGTTATTTTAGAGGTGGGTCTCTAATTTATGGGAAGGACTCCTAGGGTATATGACAGTTCAAGTACGTCTGCTGACATCCACTATGATAGTGTGAGGTGGAGACAGAGGTAGTTTTTCAGGTAGGTAAATCCTAAGGCATTAGCTTAAATTGCATGGGAGAAACCACAGGCAGCATAAAGCCACCTTTTTAGTGTGTGTATAAATGCAAATACATTAATAAATAATTCTTAAAAGTGAAACTCGTAAGTAGATGTGTGGGGGAGGAGGGGAAGTAATGAGGATAAGCAAATCTGATTTAAACATTAATTAGTTAGTCCTGATTGAGTAATCATAATAGTGCATCTCTATATAACTTGTAAAGCTAGCTACAGTGCTTGAAAATTCATATGGCCAGTGAGGAAGATAGTGTTGTCTAGTGATAACAGTAGTGGTCTGGGAGTCTAGAGACCTTGGGTTCTACTGCTGATTTAGCCACGGACTTATGTGAACCTGGGTATGTGTGCCTCACTTGTGTGTAAAAAGACAGTAATAATACCTTATTTTGTATATTTTATTGAGATCCTTGATAGAAGGAACCTATATGGTGCCAATGAGTTTTATTTAGCTGTCAATGAACTCTGTCTCAAATCAGGGTTGATCTTTAAATGTCAAACTGTTTTAGATTGGGATTTCAGTAAGTAAACTGACAAACTCTTCAGTGCTTTACACTGGTAGTTTTTGTTTGCACACTTTCATATACATTTTGTTAGGCTCCTCATCTGCAATTTATATTGTGATGCACTGTTGCAGAGTGGGGCTCTGTGTGCATGTAGCCGTTTGCTTGTGTACTGTCACCTGTAGGACCAGAGCCTCAGACCCCAGTCCTGCAAAGACTTTTGCACCTGTTTAATTTTATGCACTGTGAAAAATCCAGCTGAAGTCAATGGGACTGTTCACAGTGCATAAAGTTAAGCATGCTAGCAGGATTGAGGCCTTTGATTGTAAATTGTTTTTTGTGGGGACTGTCATCCTATGTGTCTGTATAACATCTATCATATTCTGGGGGGGACTTCAGTAATAATAACAAACAACAACAGCCATCTATGTTTTGACATTATCTTTTCATTTCTCTGTTTCAGGATTTTAATGTTGCAGGCCAGAATGTAGTTTGCAACTCATGAAATATCATGTTTACTACAGGGGACTATCTTCCACACCATCAGTTAAGACAGTTCCTCCTAAAGAAACAAACAATAAATTCCTCCATCTTTCTTGCACAATTAGAAGTGTAAACCTTTAGTGAGCGGCTATGTGATCTTTACTCATTCACTGGGTATGTATACATGCTTCCTATTAAGCCTTGGCTAGTTCATTTGAGAATGACAGAGTTTAATTAGTGACTGCCAAGTACTGTAATCTTTACTGTACATGCTGTTGATGATTAATTCTTTTTTGTAATTTTCTGATGAGTTATTTCTCTTTTTCTGCCTAGTCAGCAGGCATACTGTGAAATATAATTGCACTTGCAAGAAAATTACCGTCTTGTGAGAGGAATACGTTTGATGATTAAATTAGGAAGAATAAAGTAATAACAGTCACATACTCAAGCAGAATGACATGCTGATCCTTTACTGTGGTTTGATGACCTTTATAAAAAACAGAATAGCATTTTAGAAACAATCCAATCTATTTCAAGTCAATCCCAACATAACAAGGAAATGTAAAGAATCCTCAATAAGCTATATGCTTTTGGAAAATGAAGGAATTTCACCACAGTTAAATTAAAAATACCAGCCTTGATCTGAGGTCAACATGACATAAATCACTGAAGTAGCAAAAAATTCTCAAACCTGATAAGAAAACATATTTGCTGCTAAATTTAATTACTAAACTTGATCAGAAATGTGCTTGCAGCCTAGCATTCATATCAGGAAGAGACAGACTTCTGTGCAAACAAAATGAAATATCTGTTGTTTCCTGCACATAAAATAAATCCTTTCCTACCCACATTTTCCCTAATGATAAGCACCAGTTTTTAGCCATATCTTTACACAATGTAGTGTTCAGGAACTCATAACTGTTCTTCCATGAAATACAAATGATTGATTTAGGGCTGGCGCAATTCTGATTGAGAACTAACATGCAAGAGATGAAAGATGTGGAACAACTTAGGTAATATTATTCCTTGAGCTGTCTGTGACTGAGCCCCTGATTCAGGACAGTACTTCAGCACATGCTCATATGCTGTCCTGAGTCATGCTTCCCTGAATTAGGGCCTATATGCTTAGTGTTTGGAGAACAGAGTGAGAGAGCATGTATTATGTATTCACGCCCAGAAGGAAAAACCAAATTTATGGCATCCTTGAATCTCAGATTTGTTTCTGAGTGTGATGGGATGTACAAACCCTGCACTAGAATTGAAAAGGTTAAAGAGCTACTCCAGGCCCAGACAACCCCATCCAGCCACACCGGCAGAGCATACTCCAGCCTGAGGTGGAGCCAACCAGCTCAGAAAGAGGCTGACAAGGAAAGGAGAAGGAGCTTCCCTGAGAGCTCCTGGGCAAGGGTGCTGTAGAAACTGTCTCGTGGAAGAGAGGAGCCTACCTGCTGAGCCCAGATGGACTGAAGGTTCAATGAGCATCTTGTTCTATTACTGTTTTGGGACAGTATGTAAGACTTGGACAACAGAGTGGGTGGGAGGAAGTGGCCTGGGGACAGTCTTAAGGTGCTCTGGGTACTGGACATTTAGTAACCTTTACAGGGCCCTGGGCTGGAGCCTGATTGACTGGGAGGGTCCAGGCTCCCCTACCAACTCACTCCCCAGGTCTCATTAAAAAGGGCCCAAAGCCCCTTACATTCTAGACTCTACACTGGTGGGGAGATGGGGAAGGATACATGCCTTTCAAAACCCATAGCTGGGGTTGAATTCTTGGGGTGGGGGAGGGTCAGTAACCAAGCCTCTATCTTCCCAGGTACTGTGCCACACTGGGAAGAGAGAGGATTGAATGGCTAACCTGACCAGAGGGTCAACTCCACCCCAAACAAAGATGACGACAGACTGACACCAGATGTGAATGCGGGCGAGGGGAAGACTAGCGATGTGGTGACTAAAGGTCATTAGCCTGTGCTTCCAGCAAGCACCGGCCATCACACTGAGATTCTAATGGAAGGAGAGCATATCAGTGCAATGCTGAGGGCTGTGAACGGCCAGGTTTATATGTCCAAAGGGCAGTTCAAACTCCGGAGTGAAAACCTGACAATGGCTAGGCTGCTGGTGTGCTGAGACTAGTGCCCATCATGCTGACCAGTATTGTCTTATTGTTCTGTGGTACTCCCCTCTCCGTCTGTCCGTATCCGTATATTGTAAACTCTTTGGACTGTCTTTCTCTTCTGTGTATGTACAGCTGCTAGCACAATGGGGCCGTGGTCCATGACTGGAGCTCCTTGCCATTACAATAATATGCATAATACATAATAGTAGAGTAGTGCTTGCACTAATTAATTCTCTTCCTAAGAAGTAAGAGAGGAGATGACAAAAAAGGTCTTTGTAGGGTATTGGTTTGCTTTGGCAACCTTTGCTGCAGGAATTATGGTGGTAAGAGTTGTTGCTTCGCATGAGACATGATGGCTGCATATATGTATTATTCATATGAGGAAGAACAGAAGCTAATCCACCACCTGTATTCTGTGAAGAATCATTTTGGTGAAAAGGCTACAATATATGTAGTTAAACAAAACTGGCCCACTTTGTTCACTGTGTTCCTGTAGCAGTGCGATGACTCATCGGCGTGGCACCTCCTGGTGGTTGACTGGGATTTAGCTCTTGGCATCAGCCTTGGAGCGCCCTCCCCAGGCTGGTGTCTCGCCTGGCACTAGCCCCCTTGTCCCTCCCGAACCCCAGTGCCCTTGGCACTCTGGGTTTCCCCTCCTAGGGAACCCCCAACCCTCTATCTCCACCTTGCCTCAGTGGCTACTGCCAGTCGTCATCTAGCCCCACTCACTGGGGCAGACTGCAGTCTGTAATGGCCACTCATTACTGGCAAGGGGGTAGAACCTGCTGCCTCTGCCTAGCCCCACGCTGCATTTTTGCAACCCTGTTTTTGTACCTGTTTTTGGCCTTGTTCCAAGCCTGCAACCTGGGGGGTTGCCAGGCTGGAGCTTCCCAGCTCCTCTTGCCTTTTCCCAGCCTGCTCTACCATAGGTACCCTGAGCAGCCAGGTCCTTCTCTCTCCAAAGCCTGAGAGAAACTGCTCTGCTCCTAGTCCATAGCCCTCTTATAAGGGCCAGCTGAGCCCGGATTGGGCTGGCCACAGCTGTGGCTGCTTCCCCAATCAGACTAGGTTTTCTGCTTTCCCCCCAGCCCTGTTTTAACCCATTTAAGGTGGGAGCAGGGTGACTGCCCCACTATAATTCCACAGACTCTTCTACTATAGAGAGGCAAAGGAGAAAGTGCTAGCCCTAAGGGATCTTACGCCAGTGGAGGCTCACCATAGTGGAACAGAATTCCACCACATCATCTCCCTCCCTCAGCACCCTCTACACTGCAATCAGGACAGCTGAGGCAGGAAATGTTTCTGCCAGTGTTCCTCCAGTGAAAAGTTCACCTCCTTTGGGAAAATTCTTTGCTGGTGAGTTATGGTTAGAATCTGGTTCCTTTGTGCAGCTCAGGTGATGCCAAAAGTCTGGAGTGTAATGCAAAATCTAGCCTGCCTTTAAATAAAATTGTTCATGTGTAATTTTTTTTCTTTTGAAGACCACACAAGATTTCCACTCACCCACATGCCAAAACACACTGTGCTCATTACATTGATTTTTGTTCATCCTGTCAGACAGCTCTTGTGTGTTTGTTTCAGCACTGTATTTATGGGAATTTTTGCTTGCTGTGTTGTCGGGAACTTACTGGATGATTCTAAGGGGGACTCTGACAATTAGAATGGAGGGATTTGGTTGGGGGCTCAACGACCAGTACTGCAGAGGTCCTAAAAGCTAGGAGAATTATTGGACATTGTGCTTCCAACATAAGGGGCCAAGAGTCTGAGTCATTTGATGCTATCTTTACAGAAGAGTTATTACGGGTAAGCAATTTTCTAGTAAGCTGAAATGTAATTTGAATGTAGAAAAATAATACAGTACTAACTTTGGGATACACAATGCAGCATAAAGTACAGATGCTGATCTAATTAAGTTTGTTTCCCATTAAAACATAATAAAAATAGCTCTGAAACGACAAGCTAGTGCAACTCTGAACTGCAAAGCCTCCTTAAGTAGCTGTCAGACCTTGCATTGTGCATGAAGTATAGGATAGTTCCCATTCTAACGTGTGAAATTTGTATTCCTGGAGCTTTTACCAGGTTTAACCTTCATAAACTCACATAGCTCAAGAAAATGGAATAAAGGGTAATATCTCATGGTCTAGACAAATTTCTTTAAATCACAGGGTCACCTTGTGCCTCAGCAAATTAAAAAAAAAAACAAATTACAAGAACAAATGAATGTAGAAAAGAAAGGTACAAATGACATAACTACAGAGCACTGAACAGGAAAGCATTGTTGTGTAGCCTCCGGATGCTAAGTATATGTTTAACACAAGATCTTGCATGGAAAAGCTGAACCTGCAATTTTTTGGTTAGGATCTGCTTATTGGGAGGGGAGGAAAAACTGGGTATGCTATTGACATATTGATGGAAGTAATGTAAACAATGAGACATTGGTCTTAATATTATCAAAGATGAGAAAAGCTCTCAAGTTGCAGGTAATGGAGAGATGAACAAGATATTTACTAATTATGCAGAGTTTATTTGACCCAGATGTGAGAGGACTTATTTTTAAAGAGCATTCTCACTTGATACTGATAGCCAGTGGTTGATATGGTTGAATAAGGTCAAGATACCAGGATGGATACTATTATATTTTGGGTATGTTTAATGTGATTTAACTATTTTACACATGTACCCCAGCCACGTTAGAAACAGAACATGTTGGCTATAAATAAAAATCTAACAAAAACCAGATTTACTTCACATTTAAAATGAGTGTAAAAAGATATGATTAGGGCTAGCACAGTCACCTTTCTAGTGTTCAAAAAGGGTGAAACATCCTTGAAAAACAGGTTTAACCTTAATGCCACTGCTGGCACTGCTAGATTTGTCAAGAGATGTTGGAGTGGGGCTCAGGGTCCCCAAACTCTTCTGCAGAGGCCATTGTCAGAAGTCAGAATGGCAGAAAGGAAGGCAGCACATGCCATATCTTGTTTCAGAGTACAGGAACGCCTCGCTTAACAGTGTAGTTATGTTTCTGAAAAATGTGGCTTAAGCAAAATGATATTAAGTGACTCCAATTTCTCCATAAGAATTAATGTAAATGGAGTGGGGGACGGCTAGGTTCCAGGGAAATTTTTTTCACCAGACGAAAAAAACCCTCTATATACACATACAGTGTGTATGTTTTAAACAAACAATTTAATACTGTACACAGCGATGATGATTGTGAAGCTTGGCTGAAGTGGTGAAGTTAGAGAGTGGGATATTTCCCAGGGAATACTTTGCTGATAAATGATGAACTAGCTTTTGGCTGAGCTCTCAAGGATTAACACATTGTTGTTAATGTAACCCACATTCTAAAAGGCAGCATGGCAGACAGAGACACACACCATGTGTGAGAGAGAGATGCGCATTGCCCCTTTAAGTAGGCTAACCCCACTCTTAAGTACATTGTCTTTTTAAGTGAATCAGGAAGTTGAGACAGCAGCTGCTGCCCCAAGTTCTGTCTGTGTGTGTCCCCATCCTGCTCTACATATAGAAGGGGAAAGTGGGATGCAGGAGCAGTGGGGAGGAAGACACACTGACATTAGTCCTTCCCTTTTCCTCCTTCCTCCACCCACCCACAACAAGGAGGATCCCAGGAGCAGCTCCAAGGCAGAGGGCAGGAGCAGCACATGGCAGTAGGGGGAGGGACAGTGGAACTGCCGGCAGTTGATAACTTGCTGGGTGGCTGCCACACAGGAAACTTAGGGGAGCGGGCAGCTGATAGGGGGGCTGCTGGTCCACCCTGGTTCCAAGCCCCCACCAGCTAGTGCCAATGGGCTGCTCTTCCTGCAAGCAGTGGACAAAGCAGGCTGCTGCCAAACAACTTTATAAGGGAGCATTGCACAACTTTAAATGAGTATGTTCCCTAATTGATCAGCAACTTAACATCGAAACAATGTTAACCGGGGCGACTTTAGGTGAGGAGTTCCTGTAGAACAATGGCTGCATGGGTGTGTGGTCCTCTCCCTGACAATACTACTGTGCATCTCTATGAAACATCCACACAGCTGAATTCCTCTGCAATGATGTCAAGGAGAAAGTGCATGAGAGTTAGTGATAACTTATTCTTAGCCGAAAGGAATCGAGCTGGGTCCAGCATTCCAACAGAAGCCTGAGAAAGACTACCCAATATCTATTTTAATGATGTCCATTTTTCAAAAATTAGATGCTAATCCTAGATTCAGAGCCAAGGGTATGTCATTCGACAAAACATTCAAGATAGGCTAGGACCAGTGGTGTGAAGGTGAAAAGGTAGAATTACTCCTTTTTGAGAAACTATGGGCCAGAGGCTCAGCTGGTATAAATTGGTGCAGCACCATGCAAATCAGTGCAAGCAGGCCAATTTACACCAGCTGAGGATCTAGCCCCATAACTCTGCATTTCCAGCATTCAGGCCTTTACTCATTTTAGGATGATCTTAACTTAGAGTGTTTTTGGATTTCAGATGTTTTGTTTTTAAAGAAGTTATAGGTCTAATCAGAGATGGGTTCAAGCCAGGCCGTTTGATCTGAGCATCACTGAACTTTTGGAGAGCAGAGATGGGCCAGATAACAGATTCAAACTATAATGGATGGTTCCAGTCTCTATGCTAAACCCAAACTGGGAGTTTTCAAACTCTGGATCTGAATTTCACAGCTCTTGCTCATCTATTGATTTGAAAGGTTTGGATTATTTTCCTTATGCTATCGATACAAGTTTAGTGTTAATCCAGTTTAGCAAAGTCTTTTGTTTAGGGCTGAGACCTTTGAGTCTTGATTCTCAGTCCTGTTAAATAATCAGTATTTAACAATCAGTATTGCTACTATAGAACTTGGATCCTTTTTCAATGCATGTAGTTTAAAGACAAATTGAATATAACAAAGATAACATTGGGAAGGGAGAGGCATCTTTTGATATAAAAATATGTAAGAGTTTCCAAATATTAAAAAATACTCTTTAAAGTCATAATAAACATTAAGCTCCTATCAAGCAAGCTACAGAAGAATGCTCGTTCTTTCTGAGCTGTGATGTTAATCAGCTATTGTCACTCAAGGCTTATAAGTGGACGTTGAGTTATGAGACATTGCTTTATTTGATAAATGACATTTCCAACTAGTATTTAAAAAAAATCAATTTCTACATAGCAGTTGTCATGTTTCACCTTATATTTGAACGGAAGTGCATGGATATTATAGTTAAACTCATCAGAATGCAGATTATCAATCATTTGAACCTTCTTCACAATATTTTAAACTCCCAGTTTAGCAAATATTGATGATAGTGGCAGATAAGACCGTAAGGATTAGGTGGAAAATGTGAAACACACTAAGTGACCTTTACATATAAACTCTGTTATTGCAAGTGCCACATATCTTTGAACTACAAAAGAAAGTTATAAATTCTCGTGGAAATAAGAAAAAAGTATCACACACATGCCCTTTTGGAATATCCTCTGTGGCAGTTGTTAATAATTTCTGGACTATAACAAAGCCTTGTCTACACTACCGGCTGGATTGACAGGTAGAGATCAATCTATTGGGGATCGATTTATCGTGTCTCGTCATGACCCAATAAATTGGTCCTCAAAGTCGACTCCGGAACTTCAGCTCGCCAAAAGGTGCAAGCTGGAGTCGACAGGAGAGCCCGTCGCCAACCGCTGCTGCTGTGAGGATGGCAGGTAAGTAGACCTAAGATGCGTCAACTTCAGCTGCGTTATTCACATAACTGAAGTTGCGTATCTTAGGTCGACCTTCCCCGCTAGTGTAAACCAGGCCTTAGTAACTTAAAACACTTATGATGAGAACAGTTGTAGACACAGATGTGTTTTTTTTAATACAGATGCTTTATCTATTTTTGAGCAGTGAGTGAATTTGGAGAAGAAGGGACCCAATCATCCGAGTGCTCAGCTCCCAGTGACTTTATGGAGGTGCTCATCCTCTTACAGGACTGGAATCAAAGGGGGAAATTTAGTTTAGGAAGGAAAGGAATTTTGCTTTGTCATCATTTAGACTGTAGATAGCCTTATTAGTCTTTGAAGCCATGAGGGATTTAAAATACAGTATTGCTTATGAAAGCCCAACAACTTTAAGATAGGGAAAATACATGTTCCTTTTACAGGTGATAAATATATGGGCATAAGTAGGCCAAAGAGCTAGCTATGAATATGACAAGATACTTCTTGTTAATGAAAATATAGGACTAAAACTATACTTTGCTGAGCTATATCTGGACTCATTCTGAAAATAAAACTACATCTTTCATGTGCGTCACCTTAAATTGATCTTTAGGCTTTTCCAATAAATCTTCACACATTAGATTGCTAATTCTGAGTTATAACGTCCATTTGACAGTCAGCACTATGGATTAAGTGTGAAATCATGCAAATACAAGTCACAAATCACAAAAGAAGAGGTTAGCCTCTAGCATGCTTAGCTGATATCTCTTGAGAAATTTCTCAGAAGCTACTCATAGTATAGATCTTTGCCAAGATCGAAAGGCAAGATAGCAAATCCCTCTGGTCCAGCATAACCCTTTCTACCGTAGGGCAGTAATTGCCACCAGGTCAGGAAAATTTGATTTTTAGAGGAAATAATTTATCAAAACAACTTCAAGTGATTTCCAAAATGGAATTTGGAATTATGGCTCCCTGGCTTATTAAAGTATTGATAGTTGTGATATTGACTTGCAGCAGGAAGTTTTACATCATATTGCTAAGTAACACTATAGTATGCAGAAGTAAAAGACAAACAAAACAGATATTTGCTGTTTTGGTTGCAAAACAGCTTTGTTTGAACTATTGATTTCCCCCCAGAATGAAAACACAGCTGTCCAGATGCTCAGCTGCTGAAAATCAGTGCAGCTCCATTGTCTTCAGTGGAGCTGTGTCTGTATACCCATTGAGTATGAGGTATTTTAAATAAATAATAAAAATACGTCCTAAATAAGGCTGGGAAAATGGGAAAAGGGAGCCCTTCCCATTGCACATACAGCCAGGCAGCTCCCTTCATAGTTCACAGGAATTGTGCTTGGTTAAAATGCTGGAGGATGCACCAGTTCCCCAGGATGTGCCTTGCCAAAACTGGCCTCAGGTGCAGGAATTCACTGGCTGATGATTGGGTATGCTCGTCTCCCTTGCTCAGAGAAGCAGCAGAAGATTCCAGCTTGTGGATTCTTGTCTTCCACACAAAACTGACCTTAAATTTGCCTTTGAAAGAAGTGTTTGCTGCCCATCCTTGCACAAAAACTAACGGTAACTGATTCCTTTTCACCCAAGTCCTACTGCTATACACAGAGCTGGCCTAAGGATTTTAGGGAGGGTGGGGAAGATGATGTGTTGAAATACACACAAAACTTAGTAACTCATTTTTGTTACATATGTGTGTGTGTTATTTTATGTGTTCCCAGCTTTCTGCTGCAGAAATGGAGCCCAGTTACTTTCCCCGTTCAGTCATAGGGATCAATTCATGTCAGTGTATATTTATTATTATTACTGAAGGCGGTCTTCACTTCAAAAAATAAAACAGGGAGGTCCACAGCTTCTGCTGTCAGAGGACTCAAGGCCAATGTTGAGTATTCATGTTTCAGAAGATGTGCTGGGTAGCGTATATTAATTTCATTTACTGAACTGGCAATGTGTGGTGCTGCTCATAAGGCGCTGGACTGGGAGGCAGCAGACCTGGCTTCTATTATGGGCTCTGCCTTGGATTTGCTGCGTGACTCTGGGCAAGTCACTTCCCTTCTCTGTGCCTTCACTGAGGTCAAGCTAGGTGATCTGGAGCTCCCTTCAGGCCTTAAACTCTGTGAAACTGGACAAACTAATATTGAAGCTTAGATATATTTTATACATAAATATGTCAAAAAGACACTTCTCTACTACACGGCTGCCCCTCTGCACAATTGTTCCATGGAGCAGATAAGGTGCAATCTGTGTTTGCTCATGATCACAGGGTTGTGATTCTGGGCGCCATTACATAGCTCAACCAAGGTCAGCTTTATTTCTCTCTGCTTCCCTGCACTTCTCTTGCATAAGGCAAGGACACAGTCAAGCCTCAAGGCTTTTGGAGAGGGAGGGGCTTGATGGAGGTCTAGGTTTGAGTGAAGGTTGGGAGCTTTGTAGTCATTGACTGATGGGTGTCTAGCTGGTATTTGTTGTTAGCTTCTTTGAATCACTTGCCTCCATTGATTCTCCTGGGGCATGCAGCTTCTATTCCATCCCTTACTTTGGCATGTGGCTTGGATAGCACAAGCACTCCCTTGATAAATAGCTCTTGCTGTGGGCTCTGCAGTGAAGCAGGTCTGGGCTCAGACCAAGGAGGGAGCTGGTCCATAGCTGACAGCAAAATGTTCTCTATGTAGGACTATCAGCTCCCTGTCTTTTAAACTAAGGGTGATCGAACTTGAGAGCTTTCACTAATTTGCGGTAATATGGCACAGGAAGAGAGGCATTCCCTCAAGTAAGAAGACTTGAAGCCATTTAGGGATTTAAGGGTCAAAATCCACACTTTACACTCCATCTAGAAACTAATAAGCAGCCAGCATAGACCACAGAGCATCTTGGCAAATGTCAGGAAATTTGTCTGTAAGGAGCAAAATAAATGTTGTCTTTGACAGATTTCAAAGTTAACAAAGCATCAAAGCATGCGCTTCATCCATAGATTTAGGGATCTGAGAGGATTCTGGGAATTTATCAGACAAATTTGCAAGCTTGAAAATCCATCAGGATCTGCCACTTGTCTACAATAATCTGTTTAATTACACTATGAACCTTATAAGGAAGATAGGGTATAAAGCAAATCTTAGTTAAGCAAACTGTTAGTTGAATACCTATGCCACTTTTCTTTGGGTTCTTTTCATTTCAACAGCGTAACTATCCTTAGCAAAAGCTTCCAAAAGTATGGGATATAAGGAGGTAAAAATAGTAGTGGACTACAATTTTATTAATATAAAAAAAATTGGTTGATACAACCATCTGGTTTTCAGAATCAAATAAGACAACCCCAATAGACAATAACTGCTACTTAACCACTATTCTGGGAAGGGATTTTGTTTAGACTTTTGACTAAACGTCCATCAAAATAGGACCTCACTTGTGTCAATTTAATTTGTTATGAGCTCTGCTGTTGGTAACGCAACAGAGGAAAAGCTATCCAAAATTAAAGCATAAGACAATTGCTTACATACCAGTTCAGTAAAGTCTCCATCCCAATGAGTCCATAGCAGTCAACTCTTTTAACCTACTTCCCAACAAGTTATATTAGCCCCACATTATTAACACATCTAGATATAAAGAACTTGAAAGGTTGTCTGTGTCAGGCACTGCAAGTCTCAAGCTCAGGCCCCTAGAGCTGCCAAGCAGTTGGCTGATCCTCTTCACCATAAAGCTTCAATGACTCATTAAGGGTACTACTGCTAATACACCACCAGGATAAGCTACAGCTATTGATTCAGCAGGGTGAGATGACTAACAGCGGACTGCTGATTGGCCTCCATGTCCTCTTCCTGTCTCATCCCTTCTCTGAGCCATTAGTTGTGTGACCTGTGGATGTCCAGACCTCTGAGACTGAGTCCCTAATTCCTGTTAACATGCCTTGTCCCTGACACTATGCCTGATTCCTGTATCCCTGCCCTGACCTTAATTGTTGACTCTGGTATTAACCCTGGGTGTGACTTTGGATCCTGACTCTGATCCTTGGTGTGATTTCTGACCTTGATTCTACTCCTGGCTCTAACGAGTAGGTCAGACAGCCTACATTATGGACCCTAGTTGTCCCCTTAGCATCCAGTCAGGGAATGAGGAATCATCTTTGAGTTCTTGCAGCTAGGGCTAGAATTTTCCAGAGGCTTTTCCAAAACATCTTGTCAGACCTCTTGTGTAAGACACACTAGGCCATAGCTGTTGGTACAGCCACCTTAGGACATACATTGAACACTGGCTGGTTTGCTTTGGTCAGTAATTTATCTCTGCAAGTGCTTTTCATGGGCCCCTGCGGTGCATCCAATAGCCAACGTTGCATGCTATGCTTGTCAAGTTGCAGTTTCTCCATTAACACTCTGCTAGCTGCTGAAATGTCCAGTTTAAAGTTCATATAGTTTATACAGCGTTCCTCCACATTCTTTGAACTTGTTTTAATAGTCCATTACACAATGCAAAGTCACTTCAAGAACTGTTGTTCTCCAGCAGGCTGGAACAGCTGTGTAAATATTCTATTTCTGTTCTCCATGTTTTAACAACAATGGTGGGACCTTTGTATGTATGGCTGAGTTGCATCTGTGCCTTATTGATCAAACAGTTACATTTCTGAAACAACAAGGAGTCCGGTGGCACCTTACAGACTAACCGATTTACTTGGGCATAAGCTTTTGTGGGTAAAAATACCACACTTCTTCAGATCCATGGAGTGAAAATTACAGATACAGGCATAAATATATATTGGCACATGAAGAGAAGAGAGTTACCTTACAAGTGGAGAACCAATGTTGAAGGCCAATTCAGTCAGGGTGGATGTGGTCCACTCCCAATAATTGATGAGGAGGTGTCAGTACCAAGAGAGAGAAAATTGCGTGTGTAGTGAGCCAGACACTTCCAGTCCCTATTCATTTCAATTCATTCATTTCTATTCATATTTCAATTAATTTGCAAACTTAACACCATCATTGTGCCCTCCTGATTCTGGGCTGCTCTGGGGACTGGAGATGCCCTGATGTAACTACAAATTTGGGGGACTTTGCTAAGTTATGGCAGCCTCCCTGGAGTTGCCTTATGGGCCATAACACTTCCTGGAATCTCTCAGCACTGGGTGCTGTGGCCCCTCCAACACTTCCTGTCCCTGCCTTTGGGGCTTGTGAAGGGGTCCTTGAAAGATAGTTCCTGGACTGGGGCATCCTCATCCACCACTAACTGGGGCATCTCAGGTACCTTTATGCTACTCTGGCCTTCTTAGGTAGTGTAAAGGGCTGAGGGGATGGGGTTGATGATCTCATCCAAGGTCTTTAATGAGAGTAGGTAAATTCGCACATGCTGATTTGATCATCATTTTGCCTTTCATTCATATATAATGAGGTATAAAAATTATCAGCGATTATGTATTTCTTCTGTTTAGAGTTAACTTTGCCTTTACCACCCCTTTTTGCAAGTATGTTTTTCTTTTTGTTCTCTAGCCTCAGTTTATAAATTACAGTTTTATGTGGTTTAGTACCCAACATAATTCGGGGACTGCATGAGCATTACTGCTCAACTTGAAGCAGTCAGCACACTTGATTTCAGAAGTAACCATTTTTTTCCAGACTAGTTTGGTTCTTCTTCCTTTATCGAGATCGGGGGAACGTGAGCAGGTTTCAGGAGGTCTGCCGGGCAAGGCCAGTGTTAGAGTCACTGGGATCCAGGTCAGAAAGCTGAAGCCCGTTGTGCAGGACTGAAGCCTGAGGCCCTGAGCCCTGCCACTTGGGGCTGAGGCCAAAGCCTCAGCAACGTAGCTTTGTCGGGGCCCCTGTGGCGTGGGTCCCTGGACAGTTGCCCTGCATGCTGCCTTCTAATGCTGGCCCTGGCTGCAGAAAATCAGTTGTTGGGGCACTGGTGGACTGTGGAATCTTTATACCATGTTTATAGCCCTCAGAAAAAAAAAACAAAAACGTTGAGAACCCCTGATCTAGATAACATGTCAAACCCATAAGGTTTCAGAATGAAAATGTACTAGTAATGGCATTTTTTGTTTTAAAAGAATTTCTATTTAATATTGCTGCAGCATGTCACATTTGAAGAGGTTCCTGCATTCCATACAGAGTAGAAATTCATACCGGTAAGTACTAGCATGTTTCAACCTCTCAGTTTCAGTGGCTAAGAAAAAACACAGGCATTTGAAAGCTGCTGAAATACAGGCACAATGGAGATGATGATGGTCTATTGCAGTATTTCTCAACCTTTTCAGGTTGGAAATCCCTTATTCAAAGTCAAATGTTCATGACCCTCTTACATTTACAGTAAATGTAAGAGTAAAACGTGTCAATGACAGGCCTGTCTAATTTATTTGTGTGTGAGTATTTCAAGAGGATGACGGAGTATTGAACCTTGAAGGATAAAGGTGTGAGGGGAATGGAAAAGTGAGATTTTCTTTGCTCTAGAATGTAATAAAATTTTCAACACCATTTAGTGGTCGCTTATTAGGGTTATTATCTACTAGTTGAGAAACACTGGTCTATAGTTTTGTTAGCTGATCTGTGGATACTAAACTGTAGGAGAATATTAGGTAGGGTCTGTGAAATAAGGTATACGACCATTTTATTTTAAAGCTTGAAACTATTGCAAGATTTTATTTAGACCTTGTCTGAGTGCTTTTTTCCCCCTACAAAATATGATATAGTTTACTTTAAAATTCATGTTACAACAGAATCTCATTTGACACAGCTCTTTCCCAAAATGACAAAAGTTGATTTCAAGGGAAGTTCAAGCTCTCTATCTTTGTACTTTTCAATAATAGCCATGTTTCCCAGACTCTATTATGTGATAGCTCAGTTTTGGTGTACCACACAGAATGAGAAAAAAGGTAATATAACGGAGAAGAACTTATTTTTCTTTCAGCCCATTTCTGACATACTTCATTTGAGAAAATGATTGTTCACACTTCACAGCTTGGTCTGTCTGTCTATCAGGCTGGGAGTAGTGCAGCGTGCAATAGTAATTGGGATGATGACTGTGGTGAACTCTCTCTTTGACCCATGCTTTTACAAAAAGGCTTCTATTTGTCACTCCAATGTTCAAAATGCTCATTTCTGATCTCACAAGGTGCACATGAATTTAAAAGATTTGAGTACAGGTGTAAAACAATGCTTTATCTGCAGATTTAGTACACCATCAGATGGTGCAGCCTTCTTTTGGGATCAGACATTTCAACAGTCACCATTCTCTTCAATGACACTGTAAATCATTGTTATGCCACTGAATTTCAGTAATTTTCCCAGGTGCAGGGCCAGATGTTAGAGGAGGAGTGCAAATCTTAGGAATTTGGTTCATTTATATGTTTAAAGGTGAAAACCAACAGTGTCTGCATGCAATTAAAGATCCTCTTGGTGTTTTCCTGCCTCCAACAAGATATTCTTGTTCTCCATTTGTGAATTATCAGAATTTCTCAAATGGATGTAGTGTGAACAAGTGTTCAGAATTAGCAAATCTCCCCTCATCCCCTATTATTTGATGTGATACTCTTAAGAAAAAAAGGTAGATTGTGTCCATAAATGACATGCAGTGTTTAGTATTTGTCTACATCATGTGGATTCATGAGACACTATGGAAACAAAGCAGTGGGCTTGATCCTGTGCTGTTGATGAGTAGCCTGTGTTGCCAACACCAGGCACTCAAAAATCATGAGTCAAAAATTGGAATTATGGGGCTTGCTCTGTACACCAAGCTCCTATGATTCCAGTTGTTTGCCAAGTTCTCCATGACTCTGAGGCAAGCACTGTTGGGGCTTCAGCAGCTGGGACTTGTCGGTGCTAGCCTTGCTGGGTTCCAGTAATCCCTCAGACACATGGCTAAGTGGAAGGATATTTTACTAGGGATGATGGAATCTGAAAGGTTGCAAATATCTTAGGTTCAGAGGCATGAAAGAGTTACAGTTCAAAGTGAGCAATAGCGGTCAATGTTTGGGTTCTAGGATCTTGCAGGTTTACAGGCAGACGCAGTTAGTGTCTCTGATTGGGACCGCTTTGTACTAGCTTTCTGCCCAGTGATGGCTGCTCCCCCTCAAGCTGCACATAGACTTGCACCAACTGTAATGTCTGGCAGTCTCCATCCGTTCCATACTCAGCTCTGCTTATGGTTCCTAAGGATTTACCTCTGATTTCATCTTTTCCCCAGCTCTCTGCTTGCCATGCAGCAGCTCCTGGCTTGCCAGGTGGCTGACACTTCCAGACAGAGTCCAGCCATTTCTTGGTTAAGGGCCTTTACCATTCCCTAGCCAAGGGGAAGGGGTTGTGCAACAGGGATAGGGCTGATGGCAACTGGAATCTCTTGCTTCACAGACTCCTTACAACATCAGGTGCAGGTCCAGATGCTAAAATAGGAGTGCAGATCTTCAGAATTTGGTTTCATTTCTCACATAATCACCTGGCCCTTGGAACTGGGCCTCTGAGACAAAAACGTCAAAGACTGATGATAAAATCACAATAGCTGGTAACCAAGATTTGCTCACGAGTGAACTCTGGATCTGGGATGAGTGAGAATAATAATTTATAAAAGGGTTAACTGAAATCTGAAAACTCATATTTTTCTACAGAGGTGAGCTCTCCCACATTGTTTTTAGGTGAACATGTCAGAGCAGAAATGTGGCCATATATTAATGCAATTTATAAGCATCAAATGTCAAAATAGATTGATATTGGGTGTGGAAGGATGGGCAAGCTGGAGCTGCAGTGAGCTGTTAGTTAGACACTCCTTCAAGTGTATGGAATGCAGACCTCTTCCAGCTGTTGTTCCCACTACCAAGACTACGTTTTTCAAAATTTAAACCATCAGGTATTATTGAATTTTATGTTGTTTTAAGAAACACACTGAAAGTGACTATATTTTTAATTTTCCATTTTCAGCCCTCATCCCCATTTCCTGATTTGAGAAGGGCTGTTGCCTGAATGACTTCATAACCAGGAGTCCTCAGAGCGGACAGATTTTTCTAGTCTTGTGCCACATGCAGGTTGGCTGGACTGGATGATATAGGCCACAAAATGTAAAATAGTAAGGATTTAAAAAGTAATGTAGTCCTAGGATAACATTTAGGTTTGTCAGAGTTCTGTGTGTTTTCCAGTTGTGTTTGTGGAATGGAAGTGTAAACCCTATGGCCAGAAACTCCAGAGGGGAAAGCACTTTTAACTCCCTCTACTGGTGAAAAGAGAAAAATGCTGCCATTGAGCATATTATATGCATAGGCTACCTACCCACAATTCCTTTAGTGAGGAATCCTCATAACTGCATATAAACTTGGATTTTGGGGGTAGTGAGGAGAGAGCTGTGAGAGATGATGCAGAGTACACTAGCAGAGCTGCGTGGATGCTGGTGAGGTCCTGTTTCCCCAGAACCTTAATAAAGCTTAATCATTAGCTGGGTTAGGAGGTGGTATTTCCAGGCAGATCGGGCAAGCCTCTCCCTTGGGATTGGAGACAGAGCTGTGAAGAGATGTTTGCATGTCTAATACTTGCTGATCCAAACAGTGAGTTCAGGTTGGTGGGTGGGTGAGGTCAAAGGACTATCACATTCTCACCAGTGAGTGGGAAGGGAGTTAGATAGATTCCTGCCATGTTACCGGAAGGGGCTTGGTATTTTACTCTTTATTTACATATATTTTGTTACTGGATTTTCCCAAATTTATGACTGTTGTTTCCTTTCCCTAGTAAAGATTTCCTGGTTTGTCTTGAAGCATTTGAGAGTGGGGAAACCCAGCACTAAGGGCACCAGGGAAGGAACATTTAGTTTTCCCCGTTTCTGGGTGGTGGCACAAACCAGTTTAGCTATTTCTCAAGAGGGGCTCTGGGTAGATTGAGCACAGCCCTTATTTGTTTCCATTAACCACTTCACAGAAGGGTTACAGAAGAATATCTTTATGAACAAAATTGGAACGATTTATCTGTGTGATTTTATGAAACATGTTCATTACTATGGTGGTTTAGGTTTATTTAAGTGTCTAGAGACCTTGCAAGTTTGTGTTTTTTAATTATATTGTGTAGAAGGCTGTTTCCCACAGTCCTACATTACCGGAGAAGATGAGCTTGGCTCTCAAACTCCAAAAGAAAGATAAATGAAACCCTAAGTTCAAAGGAAAATATCACTTGCATTTGCCCAAAATAGAAAACACACAAGAAAATCTTTGCAATTGTATTTATTTTTTTGCTTTCAGTGTCAGGGAAATGTATTTAATGTTTTGTATGCCTTAGTGTACCCATCTTAGTGAAGAGGCTGGAGTGTGTATGATTGATCCTGAGAACAAATAGGGCTCTGGATTTCAGTGTTCAACTGCATCATTGAGATCTTCCTTCAAAGTGAAATATGCAGAGACGCTGGTGTCTACATTGTGAGGAAAAAGGTCTTTTTCAGAATCCTTACTGCTGTGCCTCTCAATTGCTATCAGACCTTATCTGTAGAGCAGTTAAGTTTCTGTTAAGTTTTCTTAATAATTTTTCAGGACTTTCACACTATTACAATTTGTCATTTAGGGTACAGTGCTACTATTGTAGTTTAGAATATAGTACAATGGTTTCAAAATGTGCCTAGAACCTGAGTATATATTTAAAAAGAAAAGAAAAAAGAATCCCCAAAACCACAATGTGAGGATATGTGCACTTTCTTTAACTCTTCAACAGGAATCCAGGTTGGAGGGAGCTGGAGATGTTTCTAAGGAGATGTTGTTCCCCTTTTTATGATGGTCATTGTCACAAGATGCTGCATGACCATTTCATTCTGAGGCCTTATCTACACTGGCAAGTTACTGCACAGTAAAGCAGCTTCCTGCGGTGTAATTCCCAAGGTTTACACACTGCCAAGCCACTTAGTGCGCAAAAACTGGTCAACTGCAACATTGCAAAAAACCCTCACCTTGACAAAAGTCGTAAGCCTTATAGTGCAGAGGGTCCAGCATTGTATTGGCAGTGTAAACACATTACAGCACAGAAAGCAATCAATTGGCCTCTGGAAATGTCTCATAATCCCTCAAGTGGCTGCTCTGCTCATTGTTTTGAACTTAACTGCCCAGGAGACATGGGTCCCTCCCCTTTCAAAGCTCTGTTTCTGACAGCCCTGTGTGCTGTGCTGATCTGCTCCGGGACACAAAGCAAACCATTAATGTTGAACACTTATGCAGGCATGTCAGTGTGTATGTGTATGTGTGTGAAAGAGATTGATTGCTGTGAGAGAGCTGGGGAGGGAGGTGGGGGCTGATGTTGGGGTTTCCCCCTTCCCCGGCTTCAGGACTGGTTGCTTCCTGCCGCCGTCTGAACTTATACAACAGCACGCTGACACGCTCTCAGTCTTCCAAAACACACTGTCTCTCTTCCCCACCTCCATACACACACACACACTCTCTGTCACACACTCTGCCCCCCGACTTCAGTTGAAAAGCAGCTGGCAATGTAGTAGGATGCTCATGGAACAATAAGATTGGGAAGCCTGCATCACGTGATGAAACCCTTCCCAAAGAGTTCTGTGGCCAGTTGCACAGTGGCATAGCTACCATAATGCACTGCTCTCTTTGCCGTTGCAAGCGCTACTAATGTGGATGTGCTCCAGCATCACAAGGAGCACAGTGTGGACACACAACAGTGGTTTAATTCCAGTGCTTTAATAAAGGTGATAAAACTTCTTGTGCAGAAACTTGCCAGTGTAGACATACTTGTAGACATACAAGTCAAAGACTTGTAAGCAAAAGCTAGAGATTAAAAATGATTCTGACAACCTCTGGAACGTCCCTGGGGAATGGATGTGATAAAATGGGCCATTCCTCACATCCATAAAGGAGGTCACATTCTGATAATATTCAATTAGCGAGGGGAAAAAATAAACATATGAGTCACCAATTACCTAGTTCAATTAAAGAGCAGCGACTGGTATGAATACTAAAAAGGAAACTGGAGATATTTTCATTCATTACATTCACTTCAATAAATGGTCCATTAATCTTAAGAATGATAAAACCAGTAAAGGGGAGCAGATGAGAGGCTGTTGCTTAGTGATGTGTGCATTTCACTTTAACCCAATTCAAATACAGGGTACTTCATGACTGATAACCCTGTCGGTTTGTGATTAGGGACAAATGCATCACCACATACTTATAACAAGACATCCAGCCCAGTCACAGACAAAACAAATATTCCAGATTAGACCAAACCAAAATGCTATTGGAGGAAGATTAATAAAAATGCCCAAACCTATGAGAATCTTGAAAAAATGTCCCCTTTCTGGCAATGTTTAAAGTGAAGTAGTAAGCAATTGGTGCACATTTCAGCAGAGAGGGACGTTCTCAAGAACACCTGGCCCCTCTGGAACAGAGTTGAGAAGCATTCATGTGGAAGTTTGGGTAGCATTTGCATGGCAGGATCAGGCAGTGCCTGATCTATATCTAGTAGGAGGATTCTGGCTCCTGGGCTGTCATGCTGAACCCTTCTCAAGCACTAAAACAGACTTTCACTGAAAATTGTAAAATGGGATAAATGAAGAAACTCTCGTCATAGGCCCAGATTTTTAAAGGTATTTTGACATTGCACTCAGTGCTGCAATGCCAAATTTATTTAGTAGCCTAAATCTTATTTTCAAAAGGGCCTTAGGTTCCTAAGAACCCGAATTCCTTTTGAAAATGACATTTAGGGCTTGTCTATATTGGCATTTTACAGCACTGCAACTTTCTCGCTCAGGGATGTGAAAAAACACCCCTCTGAGTGCAGCAAGTTTCAGCACTGTAAAGCGTTAGTGAAGACAGTGAACCAGTGCTGGGAGTCGCATCCCACGTGGAGGTGGGTTTTATAGACGTTTTTAAAGAGTTTTTTTATAGCTTTCTCCCGTGCTCTTTTGTGACTACACAAGCCACGGCAGCACTTTAACATTGCCGGTGTAGACCAGTCCTTAAGCCAGTGGTTCCCAAACTTTAACAACTTGTGAACCCCTTTCACTAAAATATAAAGTCTCGCAAACCCCCTCCTAAAAATGAATCTTCCCAGGGATTTTCTCCTTTACCTGAATATAAATGATAAAAGCAGTGATCTTGGAAATATAAAATTTGTTTGTACAACACACTATTTATGATTGATTATTATTACAGTGGAATCCCGCAATACCATGACGGTCGGGGTCCAAAAATATCAACCACGGTAAACACGGGGTCGCGGTATTGCGGGGTTGCGTGACATCAAAGTACTGCGTGCTGCTCCTGTTGGGAGCCATGTGCACCCCGCGTTATAAGCAGATTTGCGCTATTGCAGGGTGCGGTATTGTGTGGTTCTACTGTATTTATCGTTACAGTATTTTTATTACATTATGAAAATGGCCACACTCTTCCAAGATCTCACTTTTGTAGCGTTTATCTCTTAGGAGCCTTGTCTTATAACAGGCTTATTCAGTGTGTCATCAAGGAGTATCAGATATGAAACAGCATAAAGGTATTTAAGAAGCCAACTCAAATAATTCCTCCCACACAAGCATTCAGGTTTTGAGCAGTCCGGGCAAACAATGCATGTTACAACAAAGCTTAAACTTGTTTTTCATAATAATTTAGAAACAATACTGGTTGCCTATTTAATTTTAAAAACAGCAAAAAATATTCACCTCCCTTTCCATTTCTTATGAGGAGTCTTGAAGTTTAAATCTCCTCAGTGTGATAGATATGCTTGCTTTGATCTGCTTAGCTCTTGGAAGTCCAGGGGCTCTGGCCCTGTGCTGCCTGGGGTCCCTAGGGACAGCTCTGTCCGCCATTAGGGATTTTTTTCCCAAGAACCCCCTGTAACATTTCACGAACCATCGGAGCTTCACAAACCCCAATTTGGGAACCACTGCCTTAGGCTCTCAAATCACTTAGGTTTTGCAGCACTGAGTGCAGCAACACCTACATATCTTTAAAAATCCAGGTGGTAATCACTGAAGCCCAGGTGTCCATAATAGACTTGGCAAATGGACAAAGTGCTGGAGTTTCTCTTTCTGAAACAGGATTAGATGGTGCTAATTCCATTTGGGACCTCTGTATATAAATTGTGTTTAGTTTCAGGCACCAGTTAAGTAATTCTCCTATGCTATTGCCACACCTTGCTTCCAAAGTTGACGTGGGAAGCTGAGGGACAATTTATAAGCCAAGTTTTTCATACTTATCTATAAAATAGCAAGCATCTGCAATGATGGACAATGCAAGCGTATATTTAATTGTGTGCATAATTCTGATTTCTGCAAACAGAGTGAATTAACAAACTCTCCTACTTACTAAGAATATTAGCTAATTCATAATGTATAGAGGTGGAGCCTGAGAAATACACACTAGAAACCTGTTTCTGACCTCAGACTGTCCATGGAAGAACAAATCCCGCCTGTCTCATCATCTATGTGTCTAGTATATGTTACCAACAAGGTAAAAATACATGCAGGGGTTTTAATAACAGAGAAAATAAGTAACTGTGATAATTTGCATTTCTCATACATATAACTGCTCCTTTGTAAGTAATACATATCTAGCCCTGATCGTGCAAACACATGCTTCACTTTAGGTACATGGGTAGTCCCATTATCTTCGATGAGACTACTAATTTGCCTAAAATTAAAAGTGTGATCTGTGTAGGAGACAGAGCTTCCTCAGAGGCTGGTCTGAGACTATGGAATGAACTGCCTTGGGAACTAAAGAGCATCCCAGAACTCACCATCTTCAATTCTGACTGCAAAGCGTAATTCCCCATTCTTGCCTACATTCCACATACCAATATTTACACATTCAAATAAAAAATACAACCACCAGCCTACTAACGCAGAACACTACAGTGCACACACAATCCTCACCCTGGGAAGGGGATAAGAGAGAATAAACCACATGTGACAGATGCTAGTCAATGAATATTAATATTAACTTGTGACTGGAAGGTGCTCAGAAGCTATGGTAATAAGTGCAATATAAAGCCCCATCTAAAACAGATGTAGTTTTAGGCTCAGGACCAAAGATTGCTCTTTGAGAGAGAGATGCTGGGGCCAGATTCTGATCTCTATTACACCAGTGTAATTCTTGAGAAATGCCATTTACTTTAATGGCATTGACAAAGATTAGATGAGATTAGAATCTTGTGCAGTGTTGCTGCCTCAAAGAGCTTGTAATCTTTTATTAGTCTGTGAAGTACTACACATAGCTGTGGTGAGGTATAAATAAATAATAGTGCTTTGCATGAATTGCTTTTCACCCTTCTTTTCAAAGTACAAAAGAATTTTGAATCTTCAGATCTGTTACATGTTAATTTATCAAGCTGTATGTGCACTTTCTTTAAATAGTCTGCACCTTTTTCCACAAGATTTCAATGCCACTTCACTGGTGTGGTAACTATTTATCTTAAGTCTAGCCTCTGTGTACAGTTATTGCAATATTTGTTTTTTAAAATAATCTGATTTAAGGAAAACTGAATTCTTATTCTTTTAGCTCAATACTGTAGGTATTTATAAATGATCCTTCCCTTCCCCCAAAAGAGCACAACCTTCCTGGTGACTCGTACGACCTATGACTTTTGCTCCTCACTGGGAATTCAGTGACTGTGAAAACTAAACAATTAGCATACTTTTAAAAAAGCAGTGGCTTTTGAAAATTAGGCTGCAGATTGCAAGCTTTAATACATTTGCTGAAATAAATGGTTATCTTTAAGCTGTTTAGATTTACTTTGTAGTGACTTCATACGTGGGAAAATATCAGATGAAACCTGTCTCTTGTTAATTTTTAAATGGTTTTATCTCTTAAACTTTACTAGCCTATTAAATCAATAAGTGAACCTTGGATATGAGACTTGTGTAAAATTTCCCATGTAGGTGCTGGGCTGGTGGAAGAATTCATCATATGCACCAATACAAGTATGTCTCAGAAATTCATGGTTGTAATTTAATTTTATGCGGTGGGAATCATGCGGCTCTTCATTTCTAAATTTAAATTAATAGGTCTAATCTCCCAACTTCCACTTCCCAGCAAAGTCAATATGCTTGAAAAAACCCCTCTGAAGTATATTTTATCATGGTATAGAAACTGCGTCATTTTCCTCTTTTAAGACCAACAGGCAGTACCTTGTGCTGTGTAGCTATACTGTGGTTTACATTCACTAGTAGTAATGGAGATGTATACATCAGGAAAAAATGCAATCGTATATATACACACACACACACACACACCGCAAAAGGTAGGCAGTCCTCATGAAGAGTGTTATTCTTGTTTATTGTAACATTTAATATTGTGCTAGTGCACAGAATCAGAGCCTCATTGTGCTAAGTACTTTACAAACCGAGGTCTCCATCTTGCAGCTGGATCTGTGCAGGCCCTGGTGTCCAGATTGAGAGCCCATTCATTGACTTTAAGGGCCATTCCTCTCTAGTGGTGACTAATGCTTGAGATAAAAGACTCAGGCCTGTAAGCCATGGCTGTGTCCTAGTGATCACTATGTGGTGGCCTACCCACCACTAGAGGGGACAGTGTCACACCAAGCTGATGTGGGTCACATAGCATTAAATCCTCTGTGTTTAAAAGTAAGAATGTGTTTAAAAGCTTAGGTTGTTCTGCTCTCTTACATCTGTGTTAGATTACTTTTATTAATTTTGTTCTTGGATAAATTCCAGGGGAAATCCTGTTCATCTTTCTTTTGTGAGTAGTTTAATGGACTACTTATCGGAGATATAGAGGGGATCAAATCCTATTTGCCCAATTTTTTGTTTGGATAGCAAAGATTTTTTATTTCCTAACATGACTCCAGTCAGGTCATGTGAGCTAATGAGGTTATGACCACCAGTTAAAGCAAATGAGTGTCCACTCAAATGTAGTTGTTAACCCCAGTAAGTAGTGTGGCTCACTGACACAGCTACAAATCATCACTCCCAGCCATGCTGGAAAATAAAGAGACTTTCTATTGTATTTCTCTGTAAGACAGACCAAGATCCTGAAGGCTAATCATTCACATGTGCAGCATTCAATGAAGTATTGTTTTCTACTATTCTGTAAAAAATGGGGTGGAAACTGCAGAAGAAGATGGCACCATTATCTTCATTATTAATCATATTTATATTACTGGGGTGCCTAGAGGCCCTACTTTGTGTCAGGGTCCCATTGTACGAGGCATTATACAAAGCAATGCAAATACATGGTCCCTATTCCAAACAGTTAACAATGTATGAAATCCTGGACTAGCATGATATTTTAATGCTTGATGATTTTTAGATCGCATTGGATTAAAGCATCAAACCCATACAAACTTTTGTTTGGGGGGTGCAGTTTATGGTCTACATCACACAGTATTGTTTTAGATGGAAGCACAAAGCACGCGCAACACATTTGGCATTACTGATGTAAAATGTGAGATAATTTAACAGATAAAATTGTTTTGCAATCAGTCATCTGAAGTTTTGCAAACAGTCATTACTGAAAACTTTAAGGAAAATGCTCAGCTTTATGCTTCTTTTGTCAATCACGCAAGCTGTTTATAAATCTTTTAAATGGTGGGTAGAGTAAATCTTTAAAAAATAAGTGTATATTTGGTTAGTGAGCGTAAAACATAGCCTTAAAGCAATCTATTAACCCATCTCAAGAGGAATGTGTATATTTATGGTTACAGTGTGACGTAAAAGCATTGGGGAAAACAAAGACCATGCTGCATCTGGAGGCCCAGGAGAAATTCTGGCTGATTCAGCCAAAATTCTTCCTGGGGGACATCAAGTTGAAGTAGCAGAATAGTTTGTTCTGCTATGCAGGACAAATGCAGGCGGTGGATGCGTGTCTAGCCCACTCATCTGTGTGTTGCATGTTCTCCTCTGTGCTCAATACACAGAGGATGGTAAAGTCCATTACAGCCCCCAACTATAGAGGTTGGCTCTTTAGTTCAAGCTGTAGCAGTTGATGCTTTCAGCTCTGGAGACGTCTGGCTCATTTCCTTGTGGTGACTGTCATAGAAGCAAAAGGCACTACTTGTATTCAACCCTCTATCAGGAAGCTCTCTCTACCAGAGAGCAGGGGCTCCACTCCCAAGCCATAGTGTATCTGGACACTGTACAGTGTTGATGAAGGTGGGCACAGGGAAGTCTCACTGTGCCTGACTCCTGCATTTCTCCTGCTCCCTGTAAAACCCTCACAGGGACAGCCACAGTCCTGGCCCACATGTACACCAAGTGCAAAGCTTAATGTTTGCGGTTTAACATTTATTTCCTTCTGGATTCACTTAGACATGTTTTGGTGTTCAACATATTTTCCTGGATTTAAAATGTGTCTCAGTTCTTGATGGATGTGAAAGAGAAAAAAACAGAGAATAATGTGTGAGTGGAAAAAATAGAAATAACATGTTTGTGCCATCTTTGCTTTGTAATCTACTGTGGGGGGAAAAGGTCTATTTGAATTCAATCTCTCATTTCAGCTCTAGTTTCAGCTGGCTGTCCATAATGACATTCATTTCACAGCTATTATTTTGTCCTGTTAGAGCTGCTGTTTCAAATAGATGGGTACATGTACTTGACCAAACACCACATCCATCCAACCCCAAAGATGCTAAAGTTACCTCTTAGGGGACAATTTAGCCTTTAGATCTGTCTCATATCTCTTCGTAATGCAGAATAATGATCATAGCTGTCACTTTGATTGTGCCTTATATTCAAGGTGCTCTTGGGGTTGGATTGTCAAAGCTCTTAGTCACAAAGGGGAAGAAGGAGGAGTAAGGCCCAACATATTCTCTCATGTGGTCCTGCTCAGATTGTGTCTCTGGCCATAGTTGAAGGGGGAAAGAAAGCATACTCTTTTCTGTGAGCAGGCGGAGTGGAGGTGAAGGGGAGTCGTGGCTCTGTCCCCGTTACTAGCTGGTCAGGATAGCTGGCTGGGTACACAGCAGGGAGTAAGTTGCCCCATGAAAAAAAATGAAGTAACTTACTTCCTCAGCAGAGCAGAGGAGGAAATGTGACAGTCTGTTTGTTCGCTGGTCTATTCCTGGGGCACTGTGCCCCTCGCTCAGGGAAAAGTGTAAAGCTACAGTTTTGTCCTAATTGTTAAAACCATGAAGTAGGCCTCACAGCAACCCTGTGAAGTGGGTCTGTATTAGCCACGTATTAGAGATGGGGAAACAGAGAGAGACTTATCTAAGGTCATGCAGCATGGCAGAAACTATTATAGGGGGCTCGGAGAGCCATGCACCTGACTTCCAGCCCCTTGCTCCTCTGTCAGGGCAATAAAGGTACCTGTTCCCAACCTTAAGATGAAGATTTTTGACTTTCCCCCCGCATCTGGGCCTCAGCCCTCAAGGATTGTGCTAGAGGGACCTGAGCCCTTCTTCTCCACCAGGTCCCAGCCCAGGGCTCTGTGGGAAGTAACACCAGCAAGGTCCTCCCTGCAGTGAGCCTTAGTTGCTTCCCTGGGCTACTTCCTACTCATAGATCCCTTCAGTTTGGGGCATATTAGCACCTTAGTCCAAACAGTCAATTGTCTTACAATAAAAGAGACCAAGGACCCAGGGCCCTGCAGGACCTACTGGTTCTCAGAGATGGTGGTGGCTAGAGAAGGCTCTGATTGAGGGGTCTTGTTCTGTGGTTCCCTCTCAGGCTCACTCTTGTACCTGGCTTCCTGAAGAAGGATTCGTCTTTGTTCCAGCCTGTCTACCACCCTTTTCCTGGGCTTCTGAGCTCCTCCAATCAGAGCATGGTCAACAGGTCTGGAGGCACATGGCTACCTGGACCCATTATCGCCTTTTAACCCCTTAGGGTTCAGTGTAGGATTTGTATAACAGACCAGACACCGTCACCCTCAGCCCCTGAGTTGCTGTGTCACAGGGCTGATCCAGGTCTCCTCCATCTATTTGCCATGCCTTTGTGATGGGACACCTGAAAGCTATCCCGCTGCAGTGAGAGGTACTACTGCAGGATGCGCAGATTATGGTCTTTCATGGAGTTCAGCCATCAGAGTGGTGCACGGTCAATTATGGTGGCAGCCCGTCTGCCTAGTAAGTAATATCAAAGGGCATCAACAGCCCATTTTGCTGCCAAGATCTCTTTCACAATGACCAAGTATGCTGTCTCCAAAGAGAAAAACTTTTTGCTGAGAGAAAGGCTGGAATGCTCTTCTCCACCAAATTCCTGAGACAGCACTGCTCTGAGCCCAGTGTCAGGCGTATCAATCTGTACAATCATTGTCCAAAATATATGTGTCCATGCTGATGATGGGTTCTGCTCAATAACGATCCAAAGCAGAGCAGACCAACACATGTTCATTTTCATCATCTGAGTCAGATGCCATCAGCAGAAGGTTGATTTTCTTTTTTGGTGGTTCGGGTTCTGTAGTTTCCACATAAGAGTGTTGGTCTTTTAAGACATCTGAAAGCATTTTCCACACTTCATCCCTCTCAGATTTTGGAAGGCACTTCAGATTCTTAAGACTTGGGTCAAGTGTTGTATTTATTCTTAGAAATCTCACATTGGTACTTTCTTTGTGTTTTGTCAAATCCACAGTGAAAGTGTACTTAAAACAAACGTGATGGGTCACCATCCGAGACTGCTATAACATGAAATATACAGCAGAATGTGGGTAAAACAGAGCAGGAGACATACTATTCTCCTCCAAGGAATTCAGTCACAAATGTAATTAACACATTATTTTTTTAATGAGCATCGTCAGCATAGAAGCATGTCCGCTGGAATGGTGGCTGAAGCATGAAGGGATATATGAATCTTTAGCATATCTGACATGTAAATACCTTGCAATGCCGGCTACAAAAGTGCCATGTGAACTCCTGTTCTCACTTTCATTGTAAATAAGAAGCAGTCAGCAGTCTCTCTTGTAAATGTAAATAAATTTGTTTGTCTTAGTGATTGGCTGGACAAGAAGCAGGATTGAATGGATTTGTAGGCGCTGAAGGTTTACATTGTTTTGGTTTTGAGTGCAGTTATGTAACAAAAAAAAATCTACATTTGTAAGTTACACTTTTATAAGAAAGAGATTGCACTACAGTACTGTTATGAGGTGAATTGAAAAATGCTATTTCTTTCATCATTTTTACAGTGAAAATATTTGTAATAAAAATAATATAAAGTGAGCACTGTACAGTTTGTATTCTGTGTTTTAATAGAAATCAATATATTTGAAAATGTAGAAAACCATCCAAAATATTTAATAAATTAAAATGATTTTATTAGCAGCACAATTAATTAGGATTAATTTTTTAATTGCAGTTAATTTTTTTGAGTTAATGGTGTGAGTTAACTGTGATTGACATCCCTAATTATAATTAAATGAAATAACTTGTGGCATGCTGATTGTATGTTTTACCTCAATGAGCTGCACTGAATTTCTCAGTAGACAGACTTCAGATGGACTGTTTATATAGTAACTATAGAAACTACAGTTACCAGTAATGGAGGGAAATGAATCAAATACTTTGAGAATAGCATATAGAAATTGTCTACCACTGAAAACCATCTCTCTGCTTGTCTACATATTTTGCTGGTCACAAGGCAAATTCAAAACAGATGAGTTTGAGAATGACTGAAGACTGCATCATACTGACAATGCTTTTGGCAGGAAGTCCTGAGTTTCCTTTTTTGCCCCTGGAAAATTATACTGTCATGCAATAACATTTTTTCAAGTTATTTCCCCTACTGTTGTATAGTTGGAACAATATACCAATAATATCTGCTGCTTGCAATGATAGCAAGGAAACCCATCCACTGATGCACTTTATAAGATACCTTGTTTTTTGTTAGCTTGTTTCGGTTGTTATTTTTTATTATTATTATTTTGGGGCAAGCTGCAAGAAACAGTTTACATCTTATCTAGAAGTCCCAATTTTCAGGTAATGGAGAAAGATTAAAAACCTACCTCCTAAATCACCAGCTGATTTCTTCAAGTTCTTAAGATGTCATTGTCTATTCTTGTGGATATTTTAAGACCCATCCTCAGCTGCAGAATTGTGTGTTTACAATACTTTCCTGACTTAACTGACTAGTTGGGAGTCCCTACCTACTGCTCCATGGAGCGGGAATCCTCAGGTTGCACAGAATTAATGTATCGGTTCTACACCACACCTCCTTTGCAGCCCCTAGTCTTGATGTATGCCCAAGGAAGAAGAGAGTAGCTGGCACCCTGCTGTCCTCAGGCTGTTGGAATGGCCTGCTGGGGGATAGGCCACCAAGATAGAGCAGCTCTGAGGCTGTTTCAATTTATTCTTGAGGCTGAATCGTTTCTATTACATGGAAGGCAAAGGTGATGTAAAGCTGCATTTACCCATTCTCTGACTCCAACCTCTTTAAAGGGGGCAATTTCAAATGATGTGACTAATTTGTTGTGTGGAAAAGAGAGCAAGCAATACTAAAAGGATTTTACATTATTGTGTATCATTCATAAATATAGTAGTGTAAGGGACCAAGGTGTAGGCAGTCTGGCCTAGAAGTCACAGTTAGGCTAGTGTCCACAGGTCAAGGATAGCCAGAAGGCAATAGTCAGCAAGCAGGGAACAGCATAGTTGCTAGAGCTGGTGGTCTAGGCCTGATCTTTAAGGTCCAGACACCTCCTCCAAGATGCAGAATATCTCAGATCTCAGTGACTCATAGAATGGGACTTGAGGGTGCTGATCATCTTGTGGAAGATGCTCAGCACTTAGCAGGATTGGGCTTTAGGTTAGGATTTCCGGGATGCATAATTTAACTTCCCCTGTCAGGGAGTCTTACTCACTATGCTCCTTGACCTTCAAGTTATATAAATAACTAAGGAAGACACGTAATTGTCACCAATGCACAAAAGAATGTTCAGAAAAGGACAAAGATCAATTATTCCCATTAGCAAATGAGGGTTGAAGAATAAATGTTCTTAAGCTACAGAAGGAAAAGTGCAGGGTAGATATTAGATGAAATTTTGATAAAAATTAACTATAACAAGTAATTCAATGACAATAGAGTGCAAGGTTACAATAGATACTCAGCTTTAGAGATGATTAAATATATTAATGCTGATCTTATACAGTGAGTGGGTAGATTAATGACCAACTAGAAGTTTCTTCAAACCCAAATTATTCTAGAAATTGCATTCAATCTGGTGACTATACTACATGTTCACAAACATGTCTGTGGTGCACTTATAATAAAGCCTGCTACAGATCGCTTCCAAAGGCTGTGAAAGCCAAGATTCAGAATCTAAAGAATGTCAGTCTGTCTGCTAACTCCTGCATCTGAGGCAGATCATGTATAATGACATCCCATTTGTTTGCATGCTCTTTGATTGTATTCTGCCACTGACAAATTTCATATAGTAATAGGTTCAGAGCTGTGCCTTGTGAAACATATGATGCATGGCACCCCATATTTTATGCCACAGAATATGCTAAACATGCTCCCCGTCTATCTCTTGCCACAGACTCCTGCCTCATACATGTGACTCCTGCCTAAATGGGGAGCTGACAAATGGAATAAAAAAATAGTTGTCTGACACCGGGAGACCTGGCTGTATTTTAAAGAATCCTTATTGAGGTTGCAGGAACAAACCATCCCAATGTGTAGAAAGAATAGAAAATATGGCAGGTGACCAGCTTGGCTTAACAGTGAAATCTTTGTTAATCTGAAACACAAAAAAGAAGCTTACAAAACATGGATGAATGGACCGTAAGGTGGATAGAAAGCTGGCTGGATCATCGGGTTCAATGGTAATAATCAATGGCTCCATGTCTAGTTTGCAGCCGGTATCAAGCAGAATTCCCCAAGGGTCGGTCCTGGGGCTAGTTTTGTTCAATATCTTTATCAATGATCTGGAGGATGGCATGGATTGCACCCTCAGGAAGTTTGCAGATGACACTAAACTGGGAGGAGTGGTAGATATGCTGGAGGGTAGGGATAGGATACAGAGGGACCTAGACAAATTAGAGGATTGGGCCAAAAGAAATCTGATGAGGTTCAACAAGGACAAGTGCAGAGTCCTGCACTTAAGACAGAAGAATCCCATGCACTGCTACAGACTAAGGTCCGAATGACTAGGCAGCAGTTCTGCAGAAAAGGACCTAGGGGTTACAGCTGGACATGAGTCAACAGTGTGCCCTTGTTGCCAAGAAGGCTAACGGCATTTGGGGCTGCATACATGTCACAGTTCCATTCATCCTTAGAATTACTTAACTACTATGTTAAATTTCTGCCTAATCTGGTGGAAGTACTGGCACCTTTACATGAACTGTTAGAAGCAAAATAAAAATGGAACTGGATGCTTGAATGGGAGTGCACATTTAATGAAGCAAAGAAACTGTTGACATCAGCCAAAGTTCTTAGGCACTTTGATGCCTGTCTACCATTACAATTGGCTTGTGATGCTTCACCATGTGGAGTGGATTCAGTTCTTTCCTACAATTTTCCTGATGGCATGCAGAAAACAATTGCCTTCACTTTATGAACACTCACTATGCTTGAGAAAAGCGTGAGAAGCTTGTAAGCATTATTTTCGGAATTCAGAAGTTCCATCCTATCTGTTTGGTAGATATTTTACCTTGCCCAATCATCATCCATTTATTTAAATTTTTGGACTGAAATATGGAATTCATTGGCTGTTGCTTGTATACAACAATGGCCATTGCTTCATTCATATAGTATTAAATTCCATAGAGGGATTCAGCATGGCAGTGCTGATGAGCTGTCACACCTGCCAGGCCCAAGCACCTGTCAACCCAAAGACACTTTGGACAAAGTGTTTTATCTCAGTTTGATGAGTAGATTACCCATCACTAGCACAGACATCAACAAAGAAACCACTAAGGATGATGTGCTTTCTCTTGTGAAGGGAAGGGTACTACAAAGTACTGTGTTGGATCATAAGAATGCCTCGTGTACACAATTTATGTCATGTCAACATGAATTATCTGTGACTCAAGGTTGATTTTATGGGGAATGCATGTGATCATTCTGAAATCACTTCAGTCTCAGGGTTTGGAAGCTCTTCATAAAGATCATTTTGGCATTGTACAGATGAAGGGCATAGCCTGGAGTAATAGCTGGTGCTAGGGATTGACAGAGATATTGAGAGGAATGCAATGTGCTGTACTACACTTCAGCAAGTTCATCATGATTTTGGCCTAGCTCATTTACGCTCTGGCTTGTGGCCTCAGACACTTTAGACATGTAGTCAGATGGACTTTGCCAGACCATTCAAAGGTTACATGTTTGTGGTTATAGTCAATGCCCATTCAAAATGGCCAGAAGTTTTCAGAATGACTTCTGTTACAGCTACCAAGACCATTGGACAACTTTGAACCTTGTTTAGTCAGTTTGGTTTGCTGTTAAGTTGGTATGTGACAATAGATCACAATTCTGTTCTGAAGAATTTAAAAGGTTCCTACTTTCAAATAATATTCAGCACATACATTCTACTCCTTATCATGCTGCTACAAAGAGACTAGTGGAATGTTTTGTGCAGACATTTAAGCTTGGTTTAAGAGCTAGCAAATCTATTTTGCATCATCAAAAGAAACTGGACAATTTTTTCTTGTCTACAGGGACACACCACTGTTAGGGCTACAGTATTGAGGTCAGGTCTGTCAGGTCCTTAGGCAGCATCCTTTGCCACTGTGTCACAGCAATGCATTAAACTATTTGTGCTAACAGTCTTATTGCTAGAGGCCTACAGTCTCAGATCACCCATGCCCCAATCCTTTGATTAGGTTGACAGGCAGCACTCTCATTGGGTAGCTGGACTATATAACATCTCCCAAACAGGAGGTGGAAGCTGTCTGAGCAACAGGGCACTGCTGGTTGCTGCCAAGACTGTCTTGTTTTGCTGCCTTTTCTGACCCTACCTTGTTGCCTTACTGCATTGCCTAACCTTGCTTTGTTGTCCTGCTATCTCGCCTTCCTGCCTCACCTCCCCAACTCACTGACCTGGCCTTCTTCAGCTGCTGACTCCTGCAAGTTCTGTGAATTTTGAGCATTTCTCCTGACTATCTTTGATACAGCTTGACTTGCCAGCTATCTGGCCTCCTGCACGTGCTTGGCTACTGCTCTGGACTGCTCCCTACCTTGCCCGAGCCACTTAGCATTGCAGTTTGCTCAGATCATTTTACTTTCCCCCTCCCCAAAAAGGTACAGAAGCTACAGGCATGGTACCCCATGCACTCCAGGGGACACTGAGCCTCCAGGAACAGAGCACTTTTTGACAGATGGAAAACCAAGCCTTACAGGCCACAATGGACCCAGTTCAGGTGGAAAATTGCACCCTGTGAGAACAGATCACAGGACTGCAAGCAGCCCCATGGCCCATGTTGCCTTTAGGACCTGAACCTCCAGTACCTTTACCAGAGTACTATGACAGGATCTGCAGCAAGTTTTGAGGTGTTGTGAACCAATGTAGGCTTTATTGCCTGCTCTCATCCAACACCTACCAGATAGACCAGGTAAAGGTGAGACTGCTCATCAGCCTTCTAACAGGTGAGCTTCTGGAATGGTTATCATCTCTGGTAGAGCATGATCACCCATGCTGGATGGCTGAGACACCTTCCTGAGAGTATTTGTGACACTCTTCAATGACCCATACTGAGCTTGCACCACTGAGGTGGCCCTACAGAATTGTGAAAATCAGTTTGTATGGACAAACTGTGAGGGAAAAAATGCTAAATCTGTTGAATAAATTGTTGTAAATTATCCCCTCATCTCTGTCCAGGGGGTAAATTATTTTATCCCCATTTTTACAGAAGAAACTGAGGCACAAAAATTTGTTTTGTGAGATAGGTGTATCCCCTTTTCTTCTGTTCATCTCTTATTCTGTGTTTGCACTGTGTCTAGCAGAGAAGAGTCCTGATCGTGATGGGAGCTCTGGGAATTAATGCAATATAAATAATTTAAACATAAAAATAATCATTTTGTTCCTGTGCTTATGGGCAGTCCGTTTGCCATACGTTCCCTATAAGTAACCTGACTGAATTGTTGTTGAGATTGCGGGTGAAGAGCAAGATACCATGTTTTGGCACATTAACTCACCTAAACCCTCCAAGGAAGTTGCTTTATTATGGCTACATCTTTTTGTATGCACCCGAGAAGATTGTATAAAGTGTGTGATAATGCAATCTTTACTATCTGTGAAGAGGATGAGCCTGTTATGAGTACTTTAGCCTCCAAATCTTGGCGCCCTAGGCAGCTGCCTAGTTGTTACACTGTCCCTGGCTGGTTCCAAAGTCCATATAATCAAGAGGAATTCTTCTGCTGATATCTATGTGCTTTGACTCGGGGTCCCAAAGAGTTTAAAATCTGTATGGATGTGTCTTTGACTCCCAGTGTGATCCTTTGGAGGGTCACGGCTCGCCTCACTGGGACCACCTTAGCTTGCCCCCGATCAGAGCAGTTTTTTGACTGAGTCCAGAACCATGCCTCAGTGCACAGGGAGGCAGCTTGGTGCAGAGATGTTGCCCCTTTGCTGTTCCAGGCTTTCTGTCTCCCTTCCTTCTCTGCACTCTTGCCTTTACAGTAGGCCCTGTTTCCTCTATTGCAGGGGTTGGCAACCTTTCGGAAGTGGTGTGCCGAGTCTTCATTTATTCACTCTAATTTAAGGTTTCGTGTGTCAGTAATACAGTTTAACGTTTTTAGAAGGTCTCTTTCTATAAGTCTTTAATATATAACTAAACTATTGTTGTATGTAAAGTAAATAAGGTTTCAAAAATGTTTAAGAAGCTTAATTTAAAATTAAACTAAAATGCAGCACCCCCGAGACCGGTGGCCAGGACCTGGGCAGTGTGAGTGCCACTGAAAATCAGCTTGCGTGCTGCCTTTGGCACATGTGCCATAGGTTGCCTACCCTTGCTCTATTGGATGAAGCTGTGAGTGACAAATCCCATAATTGGCAGCCCTGGGAGCTGCGTGTGGGTTGTTCTAGCTGCTTGTCTGTAGAGAGGAGAGGCTCCTCTCCTCCGCCTAAGCTCAGTATGGGGTTTGTAGATCTCATTACAGCGTGACATTTAAATAACAGACCAAGAGCATATAAGCAAAATGTCAAATGTGTCTTGTGAGTTACTTTTAATATAACCTTTATCCTTTTCCTCACTGATCACATTTCCCAGCCCCATTGGCCTCGCCTTTGCTGACCCAAGATGGCATCCTCCTCACTCCAGAGAAACAGATTCAGAATCCATGTAAGGTTGTGTTTGATTCTTATTCAAATGTTGTCTGAAAAATGGGCCACTTAATTTAATTTTCAGCGGGAGTTCTTTTAAACTATCCCTTAGTCATTGCTAATTTTCTTACAGTGTTATAATGATGATAATCCTTTCGTATGCATACAACACATTTCATCTTCAAAATGCTTTTGCAGTACTAATTAATCCTCACTGAGAAGTTTAATGAGCATATGCCAGAGAATTGTGTGCTGGCTTCATACCAATTACCAATAAATTTACAAGATGCACATTTAAGAAGTTTTGCAGAGAAGAAAAAGACGTGATGTAAGTTAGCCTGGGAGGTGGCTTTGTGTGGAGTGAAGTTATATGCTGGCATGGTGAATATTCTAAATGTCGGTATGCTTAGCTTAGAGGTTCACTTGTTCCTCCCCGTGAACATGTCAAGCTTCAAGCTCAACTGTTGAGACTAAAAAAGATAGCATTTTTACAAGTATTATCAGAGTACCTGGGAGCCCTAGGCATGGACCAAGATCCATGTGTTAGGTGCTGTATAAGCACAGAAAAAAAGGGCAGCCTCCATCCCAAAGTGTTTACAATCTAAGAGAGCATCTCCAATAAAAAAAAAAATACAATAAGGATACTTTGACAGCTAAAGGCTCATTTTTAAAAAATCTTTGAAAAGATATGCCATGCACTATTAACTCACTGGTTAGGGATTGGCAGTAGTCAGATTCACAGAAGTCTGGGGAGATAGGTAAGGATTATTTGCCTCACTTTACATGTGGAGAAGTGAAGGCAGAGAGGTTAAATACCTTGGCTCAAGCCCCAGGAGAAGTCACTGTAAGATTCAGGTTTCTAACGTCTAGTCTCTTCCAAACTGGGGGGGGGGGGAAGAGAGAGAGAGACCCAAATCAAAAACCTGACCTTTTTGATCACAGATGGACAGTTTGATACAATTCTATTTTGTGAAAATATTCCAAAATATTGGAATGAATATGTGGAATGAAAACAAATGTCAAAAGTTGCTGCAAAACAGAATGATCGGTCTCTGGCCAACTCCAGTGCTCTGTTTAGAAATAGGAATCAGCTTCAGGTGCTTCATAAAACTTGTTTAATTTGTTGTGACATTTTTACATTTGTTTATATAATGCACAATAGTTTCATTTCTATAATGCAGACAAGTAACTAGGAAGGCAGCTTTTTAATAATATGAGGTAATCATTAGTGCCACTGCTATATTCTGTGGGGGGAATATCCCACCAAATATATATATAAATATAAAACTTTTAAAAACATGAATTATTTGACAGACTCTTACTATCTATCCTGTAAATATACTTAGACAACTTTTTAAACACCTGTTATTAGTTACCTGATAAAATGCAATAAGACTAAGGAAGCTTTACAGTATTTCAAATCATCACATATAGACATGATTAAGGTCGTTAAACAACAAAATAAAAAACCCACGTGGCTAGTCAAAGTTCAGGACCCTTGGGATGTTCCACTTGGAAGTGGAAATTGATGGAGTCAGTTATTTTCTTTGATACTGTCTCGCTTATTTACAAAGAATGAACTATGTCTTTGAACTCAGAAGGAACCTCAAACAAAAGGAGCATTTCTTAGTTTATAGCCCTTAAGCATCTTTAGCCAATGCCAGACCCAAAAGCTCTCTGTCTAGCTTTTTTTTTTTCCAGTGTCATCTTGTCCCAAAGGCTCCTGCTTGGTTTTTTGGCCTATCCTTCTCTCTTATCTGTTATCAGTTTCTGTGTGATGCCTCTTCCCCCTAAAACAACCCAACACCAGAACAAACCAAAAAACCCAAAAAACTACCCAAAGCCCCAACAACAATATTTAGCCAAAAGCTCCTAGGTAGGTTCATACACATCTTTTGTTTTAGGTTTGGGCTTATGTTTACAGATATGTTAATTAGAGGATGAATTCACACCTATCAGTCTCAATGGGGTTTTAATTCACTCTGTGCCAAAGTTTCACCCATCTCAGAAAAATAACTTATTATTTATTCAGGGGACAACATCAGCTGCTTCCGAGCTGTTCGGTTTATTATGTTAATCCTTGTAAAACAACATTTGACAACATTGTTACCAGGACTGGAGTCAACTATAACATTTTCCACATAATAGAGAAAAATGTGTCTGACATGATGACTGTCTTTGGCTCCAAATAATATCACTCCTTGGGGTGGAATCATTTAAATTAGTGTAAAATTTCCATTTTTGGAAAAAGATTGTTTTTTAAAGCATTCAGAATGAGAACTCCCCCCTAAAATACACTTTAATTTTTATGCCTTCTTCCAATATATGAAAAATGGCATAAAATTCAAAAGATTTTTAAAAAATAAGTAACATTTTAAACTGCTTGTAGGCTGAGGATATGTGTAATCTAAGTTCCAACACACAGTGATTTTCTTTGAATGGAAGAGTTATGAACCCCTGAGGATGTTTTATAAGTGAAATGCTGATAGACTGGTCAGGTGAGTGTAAAGCTTTTTGAGCCACTTAAAGCCTTTATCATGTAACTGTTCCACTGGCTTGCTGCGTGGGCATAGGGGGCCTAACTGCACAGGTTAGATCTCAAGAGCCTGGCTCCAAGGCACTGTGTTTTCCTTGCACATTATCCTCTGAAATCAAGATCAGAGAATCTACTAGTCAAGTGAATATTGTGTTGGCAAATTTGAAGTTAACTCCCTAGGAATATTATCGAATCTTCACTTAATATTTCCACAAACTATCCTGCCAGGAAACTTGTTTGCTAGAGTATTTGAAGAAACTAAACACAAACAAGATACAAACACAAGGGGAAGCAAATTTGCTTACAAATCTGAAGAAGAAAAAAACTGTTGACTTTTTTTTGGTAAGTACTCAACCTGTTCTGTTTATTAATTTAGGCCTGATTAAGGAAAGCACTTAAGCGAATGCTGAACCTTAATCCCATTCAAGAAAGAATTTTAGCTTACACTTAACTTTAAGCATGTGTTGAAGTTCCATGCCTTTCCTTAAAGGAATGCTTTCCTTTACTGGGGTCTTAATCTCTATTTCCAGCTGGTCAGTGATTTGACTATTTTTGGCAAGTATAATTAATTTATTTTATATCATTAATCTTACAACCTTATTTTTTCTCCTATGTTTTCGTTGTTGCAATTTTCCGACCTGCGCACTGTTGCTGGCTTTTTTTTTTCTTTTCAATGTAAGCACAAGCCATCTGTGTTTCTGGCTTTTGCTTTTAAAGCTTATGCCATTACATCTCTTTTTTGCAGTATGTTCCTGCTCCCTTCTGGCTGCATCTACAGAGGGTTTTACTACTTGACTGAGATACTAATTCTATAACACTAGGAGGTTGGTGGGCATTTGTTTTAGCATCCCTAGAGCTTTTCCATTACTCTTCTCTCATCTTTTCAAGAATTTCTTTTAGGAGTGCTGCATGTTCTGATACATTACATTTTCACAGATTGGTCAACGTGCCTGGAAACCTATCCTATTTTCAGGCAGTGGCATACTCAAAATTGCATCAATCTTACTTTTATCACATTTCAATCTATCATAGAATGTATGACCAAATTATGGTATTTTGCTTCTTTGAGATCTATCCCATTTCTTTTTTATTCAGCTGAGAAAGACACAGTCAAGGTTGTCTGGCCTAAAAACTGGGCCTGGTTTTTTTTATTTCCTATCTGCAAGGTCCCTGTAATCAGTGATATTATTTTTCTTCTCCAAACTACGTACACCAATTCTCTCCTTTTCTGTCTCTCTTGCACAAAACCAACATGATGTTCATAGTTCAGCACTCACAAGCAGATTTCAGTTTCAATTGTAGGTATCTAGGAGACTTAGAAGCATGGGCGGCAGGTACCATAGACTGGGGGAGGCTGTGCCTCCCCAGACAGCCAGGCATGGCCCTGCCCATGCCCCACCCCCAGCCTCTCCCTGCACTTGAATTTCCTGTTCTGCATGCTGTGCTGCTCCAGAATCCAGTAGTCCCGCTGTGCGTTGGCCCTGGCTTGGGCTGGGGCCATGCTGCCTGCCCTCCTGGTGTTCTGAGGCTGGGGGTATGAGCCGCACCACCCCCTCTTGGTGGTCTGGGGCTGGGGAGAATGGGGCCGTGTGCCGCTGGTGCTCCGGGGTTGGGGGGCTAACCTGGGCTTGGATCAGTAGCTGCGCTTGTGGAGGCCCTTTGGGCTCCGGCGTGGGGGTGGGGGATGTAGAAAGGACGAGACCTCGAGAGGAAAGGGGGAGGCGGGGGCTAGCCTCCCCCAACTAGCGGTTCACACACCGCCCATGCTTAGAAGGACAGTGAGATTTTTCTTAAATTATGAAAACTACTTCAAAATCATTTCCCCGACTTGGGTCTGAATTCAGGAAAACACTTAGAAAGCATTGGTTTAGTGCTAAGAAATATGCTTAATTTCTAATGGACTCAATGAGACTTAAGTAGATTCTTAAAATTAAACATGCTTAAATGCTTTGAGGTCTGGCCCATAGCCCACTGAAGTTTATGGGAATTTTTGCATTGACTATAATGGAGTTTGGTTCAGGCCCTTGATGAACAGGGATCAATTTAAATATAACTTTAATGTTAAGCATGTGTTTAAATGCTTTGCTAAATTGGGGCCTTAGTCTTAATTTGATTTGTTTGGGGCGCATGATGCTTTTCAACATTAAGGCCCCTATGCATCCCCTGTGTGCTTTTTTTCTCTTATCTATGTCCTCACATGGTTGAATTACTCTTCTGTGAAACATTTTGAAGCTGAATGGTTTCTAAATGGCAGGTTTATAATAAGAGTACACTGCCCAAAGTGGTATAGCAAACCTATAAAATCTTATAAGAGAAACATTTGGGCATAGGATAAATAATAACAAATAAGAATAGTAATTGCAATTGTCAGAATTTCAAACTTGCTTCAAGGTGTTAGCATTATTTAACATGTAAAAGGTCTCTTGTAATTTTTCTTGTACTCAACTGTATTTTTAGTTTGGACAAATATGCTGCGGTCTTTTGGGTGAAACATCTTGCCAATTCTGTTTTTTCCCTGGAAATATAATTATATTTTCCAATTCTTGGGACTCATCGGTCTTTATAATTGCTGTATCTTGGTATTGCTTGCTTTTTGATGGCATGATCCTCTGAGGCACTTAAAAGTTTTCCTGGCATAGCCACATTGGTTAGGAGTGTGAAAAAAGCATTCCCCTAGCCAACACAACTGTACACCAAAAACCATAGTGTACTGTGCTTTTGCCAGTATAGCTTATTTCATTAGAGGAAGTGGTGTGAACTATACTGTCAAAAGCACTTTTTGCCATTATAACTTGTGTCTACACTAGGAGAATTTGTTGGTATGGCTTTACTAGAAAAATAGCTCTACCAGCGTCCCTTGTTGGTGCACACAAGGCCTAAGTCCTTGTGCGGTGCACTGCACTGTTTCTTTGGTCTGGTACACATGTGAGTGGAGGCTATAGTTGGACACAAGTACGGTTAAGTGCTAGACGTACAATCCAACAGGCATCTTAGGGGTACGGCAGTAGGCATTGCCAGCAGCCCACCGATAACGAAGGAGGTTGTTGTGATCTTCAGCACTGAGAGGAAAGGGTGGCAGCTGAGGTCAGCCCAGAGTGGGCCCCTCTCTGATGAGGCAGTAATATTGTTGCAGGTTTGGGGTGGGACTGATATCCTGCAGTAGAACATGGAGCAATCAGGAAGGATTACCCCTCACGCCATTGCCAGGTTGCAGCATTCCTGAAAATCCACAGCAGGAGACATGGCAGCTGATGCCCTAGAGCTTATGTTGCTTGCTTGGGAAGCATCTACAGGGTTAAGGATAAGCTTTGGAAAGGGGTATTTTTGGATTTATTTACCTTGCTGTTCAGGGAAGAGGAAGGGGGAAAAAGGACAAAAGAAAGAGGGAAAACCCGCAGACCTAAGGTGAAATTCCTGAGAGCTGGCCTGCAGCCCTTTGCATTTATGAGAGTATAATTTGTATAAACGTGTTACGGTGTTTGTTATTGGACTACCCCAGGAAAAAAGACATAGCTTGTTTATGGAATGGATTTTCAGCTGATTTCAGGTGTCACTCCTGGACAGAGAACTTGAAGTCTGTTAAAGGCTTTGAGCAAGGGCAAAGTTTACCTTGGAGATGGCAGCAAGGAGAGTGCAGGCCTCTTCCCAACACTTCCAGTGCTAGAATTGTGCATATCTCCCCTGGATGAGGTACCAAAGAAGGAAATCCATCATCTGTCCTACCCCCAGGGCTCATCAGTAAGTGACTTTATTGACTCCAGCTGTGTTCAGTGAGGTGCTCACCTTTTGATGCTGTGGTAGCTATACTTGCATCCAGTTGCTTGCAGTGTATCTCAGGCATTTTAACTTGCTTGGGACTTTTAGGTTGAAGGCCCCTGTTATTTTGAAAAAGCCATGCCCATGGATGCTCAGTGTCATGTGCTGCTTTCAGAAGATTCACCTACATGTTGAAGTGGCAACAGTGCCTGAGACTTTTCTACATCTCGACAACTTCTTATATGCAAGAAGATTGGTGACAGGCAATGGTAAGTACACGTTTCATGTGTTTCAGAACCTAGCTAAGTGCCTCAGGGTCCCCCTTGCCACAGAAAAAAACAGAATGCCTTGCCCAAAGTTTAACCTAAATGGGCATTGAACTAAACACAGTCTGGGGTGTTTCTATGTTACCTACAGGGAAGTTGAAATTGGTGAGAGCACTGATATGGGCTCTCAAAGGGGCAAAGAAAATGACACTGAGGGAACTACAGGTGGTGCTGGGGCCGCTGAACTTTGCATGGCGGGTACTGGTCCGGCATTTTGTGCCCATCTGGTGTCTACCTTCTCTGGAGTGCAAAAACCCCACCGCCTTTTAAGAATGATGAGAGAACCGAAAGAAGACTTCCTGGCCTTCCAGGAGCTCCCTTCTTTCAGCTTGTGTCGTCTACCACTAATTAGCTTCTCCTCTCTTGCTTAAAAAGTAAAAAACAAAACAAAACCCCAAAACATGGGAAGGGTCCAGCGACTACAAAACATGCTGACATACTATTGTGATGGTGGCCATATAAATACCTAGATAAACGCATATTCAAGTGTTTGGGTACATCTTTTTCTCTCCATCTGTTCTGTATAGCACAGATCTTGACTTCATGTATTTGTGTGTGCAACACTACACACTGTGGTAGTGGTGGAAAAAGATAATAATATCCCATGCCCAAAAGGACTAAAGATTCAATGGCAACTAGCTAAAAACAAAATCAATATCATCATTTTCATGGATGAAAAGCTAAGTTTACCCAGAAGGAAAATGTAAAGGGATTGTAATAAGCCGAATTCACTATACTCATTAGCTCTAATTAGTACTGACTTACACCCCTGTATAATCTCATTCAGGACAATGGGTTTGTCATTAGTGAATTTCATACATTATCTAGAGACGCACTAGCAATTTGTAATGCTCTGCTGCTGTTTCCTTTAGTCCACTCACAAGGATTTTTTTTCCAGATACAGCCATACTTGAGTATTTCATGCTCCTATGATCTCCCCCAGCTTTCAAACTGGTGCTGGACTCCTGGAGGAATTTTTGATAAAAACTAGAGCTCCTCTAGAATTCTGAATCAAGGTCTGATAGAAACGATCTGTTTTTACTGTTTGAGGGTTTGTCAACATGATGCATTATTCTACACTAAAGAGGTATAAATTCTAGTGAGCACTAGAGTGCTATGCACTAACTGGCCTGGATGGCCCTGCGGGTGCACACTAAGAGTTCCCCATGTGTTCATGTAGAATTACTTGGAAGGTGACTACATTAACTATAGTAGGTAACATTTAGGGAACACCAGCAGGGTCCACAAAGACCAGTTAGTGCACAACATTCTAGTGTGCACTAGAATTTAAACCTCTCCAGTGTGGACTAGAGCAAAGTGAAGCCAAGTCCTGAGTCTCATTTTCTTCATAGAAAATTGTATGTCTGACCCCAGCACCTCAATCTCTTTCATGTGCCTGTTATGACAACTGTCATGGACATTTTGATGGGTTGGACTGTATGTTGAAGACAATGTATTACTGTATGCTGAGAGCTGAATTTCATTTGCTCACTGAAAAAGAATTCAAGTTTGTTCCCAAGACCGTAAAATACAAAGGCTAAGCTATGCCCATTTTGAATGCTTAAGTCTGGAAATGATACAGCTTATATGCGTGTGCAGTGGTATTTGTAACAGCAAACATTTTAAACAGGTGGGAGCTTAACTGAGAGTCTCAAAACAATTTGAAGTAGGACGATAGACATCTTTTAAAATGTGAAATCAAACTACGCACATAACAGAGTGTATTCAATTTTATTTGAATGCTAAAAAACTTTGCTTTTTATTTCAGAAATAAAGGATGGTCACCATATTGTCCACTTTATATTTCCATGAAGTTAGTAGAAAATGTATCTAAATTCAAGAAGCATTCTTATATTTGCGGAGGTCAGTTCACAAGGCCCTTTGCAGTATTGCAACTTGCCAAATATAAGCATGCAGTTTCCTATAAAATTCTTTGAAAGCAGACATCTGAGTGCTTTTGATTAAATATGGAAAAGCTACATTTAAGCTTGGAAGTGAAATTTAAAAGGATTTTATAAGACACTTTCATACCAAATAATGTTTATTCCAATGCTTTAATGTTTTTGGGTTTAAATTCTATAGCCGGAAAAAAATAAAGACTTATCTAAGGAACATGAAGGGATTACCTACAACAGCTGATAAAAGAACCCAAGGGGTTAAAAAACAAGTGGGAAATGTAACAGCACCCTGTTCTCTCTGTTGTGGAATATACAATGGACGCTGCATTAGGAAATCATATGTTTAGTTCTCAAAGTGCTTTTTTGAGCGATTTTATTCCATTGTAACAATAATTATAATGGTTTACTTCTGTACCAGAGACTTCACTGCTGGGTAACCCCAGCAGTCTCTGGGATGGATGCAAAATCTAATAGGTGAATAAAAAAAAAGAAGTGCTGCATTTGAATCAACTCTGTGTTTGCTAAAGTTCAGAAATGATTTCTGCATTGGCTTGGCATATAATTGCTAATGCCTTATGTGATCAGTGACTTTATGATCCATGAGGATCAGAACTCCTGTTACTGAAGTAATGCAGTAAAAAATATATAAAAATATATATCTAGCTACATGAGATGTTGTGCTCCAAAACTTTCATCCAGTAAACTATCGTTTGTAGTGGGAACTGTTTCAAACCACTAGAAACAAGATTCATTTTTATCTAAAGGGCCCTTGATCTCAGACAAGGTCCTTAAGTGCTACAATAATAGCAATGATGACACTAGACCAGAGGTGAGCAAACTATGGCCCGGGGGCCACATCCTACCTTGGGACTGTCCTCCCTGGCCCTTGAGCTCCCGGCTGGGGAGGTTAGCTCCTGGCCCCTCCCCTGCTGTCCCCTCTTCCCCGTAGCCTCAGCTTGCCGTGCCGCCCGTGCCCTGGGCGGCAGGTCTGCGAGCTCCAGCCGGACAGCATGGCTGACAGTCTTGGTGCTCTGAGTGGCATGGTAAGAGGGCAGGGAGTTGGGGGGTTGGATAAGGGGCAGGGGGCATCAGGGATGGTCAGGGGACAAGAAGCAGAGGGGGTTGGATGGGTTACGGGTTATAAGGGGGACGGTCAGGGGGCAGGAAGTGGGAGGAGGTGGATAGGAGGTGGGGGCCAGACCATTTGGGGAGGCACAACCTTCCCTACCTGGCCCTCCATACAGTTTTGGAACCCCAATGTGGCCCTCAGGCTGGAAAGTTTGCCCACACCTGCACTAGACTTTCTTTTTAAACATTGCTTAGAATATTACAAAGAATATAGTATTAATTCTGTATTAATTCCTTTTTGGTAATGATACCTGCACTGACTAGACTCTGTATCCTGTACGTATTCTTCAAAAGTATCAGAAGTGCCCTTGACTAGTAAAACTTTACTAGTAAAAGTATCAGAAGTGCCCTTGACTAGTAAAACTTT
>ML677333.1:17367271-17509612 GCA_007922305.1 Dermatemys mawii | reverse complement strand
ACTTTACTAGTAAAAGTATCAGAAGTGCCCTTGACTAGTAAAACTTTGCTTCAGGCCTTGACATACCTAGTGACATAATTCATCATATAAACAAGGTCACTATAGCACATATTGCAGTCCAGCTACAAGTAGTGTGTTCCATCTCTTTTGAACTTTAAGAATATTGCACCCTCTATTCCCTTATGTCCAGCAGGGACATCCATCTGGGTCTAATGTATACAGAATAAACAGGAATTTTAGGAACATGCAATTGCCATACTGGATCAGATCAAAGTTCCAGTATCCTGTTTCCAGCAGTGGCCAGTATCAGATACTTTCACAGAAAGGTGTTAGAATCTTCAAAAGAGGCTGCTCATAAGGTAAGTTTTTTAATGACCCCTGTTGTTAGTGGTTAGTTTATGGTTGAAGCAGAATGGCTGCTATCTCTGCTATGTGTTGTCATTTTTAATATAAGTGTGGATATTCTCATTATCCACGTGTCAATTTTTTAAAATCCTGCTTAGTTCTTGGACTCATTAGAATAGTCCAGAGGTGGTTAATGAGTTGTGCAAAAAGATCCTTGTGCCAATTTTAAGTTTTATATTTTCACGGATTTCCCTTTGTTGTTGTATCATGAGAAAAATGGTATTCTGATCTGCCTCTTCTAGACTATTCATTATTGAATAATTGTCTGCCTCGTCCCTCCTGATTCATCTCCCCTCTTAACTACATTTCCAGAACCTGGTTTTCCACTGCCTTGCACCATGGGCAGTCATTTTCTCCTGGGCAAAGTGGGTGTAGAATTCTGATCTGGTAGCATTTGAACATTCAATTTGAACATGGGGATGCTTGTATAAAAGATTTTCTTCATAGGCAAGTCTCCGATCTTTGTTATCTCTCTGGTCCCTTTCTATTTTTCTGCTAGATTTCTTTTGAAATGACCTGAATTGGACATAGTGAGATGAGGGAATACTCAAGGTGAGGGAATACTATCAGTTACTATCTACTAGTATTAGAATATTTAATTTCATTACCTACATGTTCAGCATTGTAAAAATCCCATTCTATGAAATTTTTCACATGAAATTTAATATAAGACCTATATATATATATAAAATATAATATTAAGAAATTTAATATAAGAACATCTGAGGAAAATTATAAAAGAGTACTAGGGGGTATAAATATATATATAGCAGTGTTTCATTCTTCTTCTTAGGTGGCATCTCTTATCACTGGAAGTTTGCAACCACAATATCCCATTCTGCATGATCCACTGCTGACCTCTTTGTGGATTAATAGTCCTTTTGATCCACCCAGGATATCACATCATCTGTGCAAGATCTTCTTTTTCTGCCTCATAGTCTTCTGCCATCAGTTTTCCCTTTCAGAGCCGGTGAACATGCATTGTCCCCTGAATTCCTAAAATGTGCCCTGCAAATCAAATCTTTCTTTTCATGAGATCTCCAAATAGCGTTCCTGAGTTCCAGTCATCTCCAGTACGTTTTCATTGGTTACATGGCCTAGCCACAATCTTTTTGGAGTTCTTCTATAACACCAGAATTTGAAGGACTGTAGTTTCTTTATTATTGATTTTTTGGATGTCCATTTCTCATGGACAAAATTTAACACAGACCAAATGTAAGTTTTTAAGAGCTGGAATTTAGTCTTCAAATTTATTCCTTTCTTATCAGGAATTATTTATTCCTTTCTCATCACGACATTATTCTTCCAGAATGTCTCTTTCTCTCTTGCTAGTCTGGTGCTGAGTGTCTGATCTTTGATCTTCTGTAAAAATGCTTGCTAAGTAGCAACAATTTCTCATTTGCTGTATGACTATGTTGTTCATGGGACTCTTGCAAGTCTTCCAAGGATCCTTGCATACTACCATAATTTTTGTCTTGTCCACTGTCAGTACTGATTCTTCACTCTGGCACTTCGAATGCAGAAGGTGGGGGCTCGCAAGGATTCTAAAAATTAATATTTGATGCTCCAGGCTTGTGTTAAACTTGTATTAAACTCCCAAGGTTACAGCTTTTCTCTGACGTTGGCTTGGTAAATGCTGCCACCACCCAAGTGAAAAACTGCCTCTTGCAAATCCTGTAAAACTCATTTGGGAAGTTTTCCCCGAGGCCCCTTGACTTTTCCATCCCTTCATCAGGGAATCCGAGGGTAGGTCTTCACTACCCGCCAGATCGGCATGTAGCAATTGATCTGTTAGCGATCGATTTCTCGCGTTTGGTGAAGACGCGAGAAATTGATCACCCGTGGCACCCCGTCGACTCCCGTAACTCCAGCTTGATGCGAGGCGCAAGCCGGAGTCAATGGGGGAGCACGCCGCTGACTGCCACCACCATGAGGATGGCAGGTAAGTCGGATGAAGATACACTGACTTCAGCTACGTTATTCACGTAGCTGAAGTTGCGTATCTTCAGTCGATTCCACCCCCAGTGAAGACCAGCCCCGAGAAAGAAAACAAAGGAAATTAGCTGGTGCTCCCAAACCTCTTAGGACACCAAAAATCCAATTCTGTTCTTAAAATAGATAATTTTTATTAAAAACAAAAAGAAAGAAAATACATCTAGATCTTAGGCTTTTGCTAGATTTTAAAAGAACAATTCCAAAAATTAAGCACCCAAAATAGTTTTCTTGGGCGCTCAGCTTAAAGATTACAAACAAATAAAAGCATCTGGGGTTAGCACAGAGGAGTCCACAAGTCTTACAGAAAATAAAAGAAATAAATCTAATTGCCTCTATCTAAACATTCTTTGTCCCAGTGAATCTTTTTAGGTATGGACCGTGGATTTTCATACCTGGTTCAACCTTTACACAGCATTCTAACTGCCCCCATCTCTTCAGCCCAGAGAGAACATCAGAGACACAAAGGGAAAGCGTTTTTTCCCATTTTAAAAAGTTCTAGCCTTCTCACTGGCTCTTTTGGTCAGGTGCCAACTCCCTTTTCTTTACCTGAGGGATTTTTTAACCCTTTAAAGTAAAGCAAGCTGCCACCAAGCAGGACTTCATAGCTAACTGGCTTGCTGGATATCCTTAAAAAGGAGCTCCCCCCTTCATTTATCACATCTACTTTTAACTGCAGATTATATTCTTTCATACACAGTGGGACCCCGGAATACTGCTCCCCGCTATAGCGTGAATCCGCTTATAGCGCGGTGCGCGGCTGGCTCCTGATGTTGGCGGCGGCTGCTGCTTTGATGCAGCGGAACCCCGCAATACTGCGACCCCGCCATTATCGCAATCGGGTTTTTTTAGATCCTGATTGTTGCGGTATTGCGGGGTCCCACTGTGTTCATATTCTTTCATTAGGAACTCAAATATTACCAGATTTTCCATTTTTTAAATTCAGAATTCCTCAGAAGCTAAAATTTGCATATGATTGGATCTGATAAATCTCCTCTTTGAGATGACTTTTAAGGCCTTTTCCCTCCATGCTGCTCCTTGTATGATAGAATTTGCATTATGGCTGTTTCAATGAGATGACAGAAGTCTCATTCCTTAGTTTTCTGAAATTTCCCTCATTCCAGCTGTTACAATTTGACTGAATGACAGGCTGTTATAGACCATACTGACAAATGCAATTAATGGTATAATCTGAGAATACCATTTTCATGCACATACTCTTGAACCTGTCTGAACAGGAAAGTAGAAATTGCTGAGGGAAGATTGTAAGAGCGGGGAGGAACTGGTTTTCCACAAGGAAAGATAAAAATAAAAATGCTACTTAATGCTAACTTGTGCCTTGTTAAATATTGGGAAGTGTTGACCTTTGGTCCATGACCTGATCTTGTAACTGTTCATATAAAGGCTTTTTATATTATTAATTATTATTATTATTATTCATATGTTAGAATAAGCTAAGTGTCTTCAGGAAATGCTACTATGCAAATAGAGGAAAATATTATTTAAACCATTTCTGGAAATAGGCTTTGCCATGAGTGGAAGGCCTGGTAAGACCTGACAGCATAAAATGGCATAAATGATCATGACGTCGGTTATAAGGCTGTTTGCAATATTGTGCGTTATTATAAACAAGTAAACCTCAAAAGAACAAAGACAAGCTTAACATAATGGATTTTTAGGGTAATTTTGGCATAAGAAACTACAAGGTTAAGTGCATTAATATGCTGGGAATATTGGGAAATGGATTGACACAAAAAACTTACTATCATCAATTGGAATCCCAGTTATAGTTCCCTGGAATACTACACCTGGACAGAAGGCTGAGAGGTAATATATATATGGTAATTGGACATCTGTGACTGTATGGGAAAAAGGGGCATAAAGTAATGTGTATTTTTAACCTCTGTGGGGCATATTGAGTGATGGGATGGCGGAATCCTGGATAATCCCTTCCTATGTGTAATGTTCTCCACTTAATGTTTTCTTCAGTTTTGGTTTCTAACGGTTTTCACAATGCTCTGTGTATGTTAAAATTTGGAGCTGTCATATTCTGCATATCTATTTTCTGTGGGTTGATGCTTATGTTTGGACTTATTTGTGTGCTAAGTAAAGTTTTCATGTTTCTATACATGTCCCACCAATCTCTTTTTTCATAATAAATACATGTAGCAACCTGACTGAAGAATCTATTACTAGTGACTTGTGCAATTTGCACCTGACTTGATCAAAAGGCTAGAGAAGTGTTGTACATAGCAGGTACTTTAGTTATGACTCATTTAAAAAACTGAAAACAAACAACTAAACAATCAACCCCCTACCTCAAAATACGCTACAGACTATACTACCATTTCTTCTCCCAATCATTTTAGAGACAACTTTGAGTATTTACAGCATGCTTATCACAAATATTATTTTACTACTAGCCGCTGAAAGGCCATGCTGTCCACCAGGTGTGGTGGGTTGGCACAGTAATTTCACCCTGTTTGCAGTCTCTATCTTAAGACCAATGAAACTGTTTCATACAAATTAGCTGTAAGGTAAGGGTGGTGATTATGTTACCACTGATATCAAAACGGTCTAGGACTCTTGGCCAGATTTAGATACATGCCTTCCTGTTGCACAAGTTAAAATGGCTGAGAACTTAAAAATCAGATGGTAACAGACTAAGTCCCAGAGTGAGCCTAGTAGTATTCTGAACAAAAACTGCTCTCAGCCATATTGTACCAATTTCCATCACTTCACACTGACTTAACAGACCTCCTCGACTTCAGAGTGACATCAAAAATGACAATCTTTGAATCCTTATATAGAAGACCACTGCGGTAACCAACTCTAATTTCCAGTATTCCTACTGTTTTGGTTCAAAGAACCTTAAAACTAGAGATGCAACCAAGTCCAAAATCTGACTCTGGATCCCAGCTTTTACAGAGGTCAGGGATGGCTCATTGGAGTCGGCTGGATCTAGGGTTCTGCTTCAACTCAATCTATAGGTGAAGTTCCATCAAAGGAGTTGTGTTTAGTTTAAAAGCACATATGTATTTTCAGTTTCACTGTATCCCTTCAAGATATGTGTGTATATTTTATAGCCAGGGAAACGTAAGTGGTTGACTGATCTGGCCACTGGATGTCACTATTTCTCCATAGACACACCACTTAACGATCCTTCACCTGGACATAAAAAAGTAGCTCTTGAAGCAAGACCATACATGTCTGTCTCATATCAAACAAGCCCTTTCATCATTCAACTATGGGGAAAAGACTAAACATGCTAATTTATTAAATTCAGAATGTAGTTGCTTTGTTTTTCATTCAGAACTGAAAAGAAGGTTTAGATCTTTAGCTGGACGTTACCACCTCACTTGAAATTTGAAAGAAAATGTGATTGGTTTTTGCTTTGAACAGTAAAGCAGCTCAGAAATTAAAGCATTTGTTTACAGTTTATTTTTCCATAGTATGCATTCAAATTTGGTAAACTAAATACAATTATTTGTTTATTTTAAGCCTTCTTATGCTAGGAGGAAAGAGGAGATGTTTGTAATAGACTTGTAAGTGCAGCTGATCTTGATAAAAAGTAATTGAAGATTGCTGCATCAAATTTCAGTCAGTCAAAGGTAAACTTATATTGCTTATAACAGCCAATTGTAAGTATGGGCATAAACTCACCTAAGAAATTAACTCTGACAACACATAGATGTTAACTCTTCTCCTGGCTGGTAATAAAGTTTCAGTGGTGAATGGGAAAAAATATTACAACTAGTAAGTTCAGCCCATGAGAGAGATACTCCTCTCATGATTTCCCAGAAGATACGGATGATTGCCACCCAAAGTTTGATTAATGCAGCAAATGCACATCACATGGCAAAACAGACCGTTCTTTATGCAGCATTCTGCATTTCATGGTGTATATTTTAGACAGAAGTCAGATAACTGTGACAGGCCTGTGGCCACCTAGGACTTCAGGTTCATCACTGGGTTGCACACCATGGCTGTTTGTAATTAGGGTAACCAGACAGCAAATGTGAAAAATCGGGACAGGGAATAGGGGGTAATAGGAGCTTATATAAGAAAAAGACCCAAAAACCAGGACTGTCCCTATAAAATCAGGACATCTGGTCACCCTACTTGTAATATCACTGCAACAGTGAGGATCGATTTCAGATCTCCAGCTCCACAAAGCTGACATTTTGCATTATAACCAATAGAAGACAGTGGCACACATATACCAGCCAGTTAACTACAGTATATTGAATTCAAAACAAAAGGTTAAAGTTCAGCATATTTATCTGTGAAAATGAAGGTGGGTGGTGGGGAAAGCTGAACTTAGAGGAACCCTCTTTACAACTTAGTTTCACAGAGAGAATTTGTGCACATTCTTGTTATGATGTTAGTAGCACCCACATGTTGTAGGTGCACCCTCAATGAAAATGTCACGTTCTGTTTATTGATCATCGTAGGGGTTCACTGATATAAAGAAAAATATCATAGGAGTATACTCTACTCAGTATTCAGCAGTAATGGGTTCTGGAACTGAATCAACATGGACTGAAACTGAGCCACAGTGCCCAAATTAATATAGACATAAAAATACATTTCAAATTTGGGTAGTGGGAATTACCTTTAATAAAGAGACAAAAGGAAACAAAATATTCAGTTAATTTTATTTAGTTACAAACTTTGAAGGTTTCAGATAAATTCAACTTTCCCCAAAATGTTGTTGGTCAGGGACTATTAGTGGGCAATTCTTAAACATGTTTTTATAAAGCTAGAGGGAGTCATATGGGAAAACAAACAACTAAAAACTCAACACCCACAAACAAAAACAAACAAACAAAAAACAACTTTAAGAGTGGAGTTAAGTTGTAAATATGTGTCAGTCACTTAAAGAGAACCTTACAGGAACCTTGTAACAGATACACATTGTAGCCAAAAGCAAATATTGGAAGGCTAGGGAATTCTAAATCAAGATTAAACTGTTAAAAATTTGGAAAGGAATTCCATCTCATTTCAGCCCTCTAGGGTTGAACCCACTGCTATCCAGAGAGATCTCACTGTCATACTACTTTCTTCTTTTCTCAGTCCATTTTAAAAGAGTGAGTGAGATTCTTTCTTAATATTAGTTACTTGTTTTACTAGGGACAGAATTTAGACCTAATTGACAGTCTTTCCTTTTTAGAATCTTGGCACTACACTCACTTTTCTCCAATCATCTTCTCCCCAGTTGATGGTAATTTTTCATCATCAGCTGCAGCAAATTCCTTTAATACCCTGTCCATCCAGAGTCATCAGTTTGTATTTGTTCAAATTGTCTGTTCTCTGCTCATTTCCAATAATTATTTTGTAGGTTCTTCCTTTTTATCTTAATTATGTAAACTTCTTTTCTTTATTTTTCTTGTTAAAGACAGCTCTTAAGGAGTTCAATGTCTAGAATTGCTGAGTTGTCATTAATTCATCGCCTTATTTATTAATGAGCTTTCTCTCTAAGTACTCTTTCCCTGACATATTAGTATGAGTCTTATTCTTTATAACTGTTTTCAATATCAATTTACAAGTTATTTTTTTCTCACATCATTTTAGTCATTGAACTCCCCAAAACTAAACTTCCACTATTGTCATTATTAGGGATAAACTAGACCTGCTAAGTCATCTAGTTCCAGTCTCTGCAAGGGGTGTCTCTGCTTTGTATCCTCAAGTGTTTTGTTTTGAAAAACTCCCTACCATGATGGAACTTCAATGACATCCTATACGAGATTAGTCCATAGTCTCATTGACTTCAATATTAAAACATTTCATACTTTCCAGACAACATTTTCCTTTACCTTACATCATGCCATTAATTTAAGATCCTCCCTAAGCTTTTATTAAACTTGACTCCTTTCAGTTAACAGTTGTCAAATCACCACGTGATGTACCTTTTTAGAGCACTTCTGACCATTCCTTATTCCACCACCATCCCAATCCTTTCATCTTTTTTTACCCTTTCCTGGATTCTCTCCTACTTGCCTTTTTCCTATTGTGAGTTGCCCATAGCTGCTCAAAGTATGAGCACAGTAATGCGGTGGGCCTGATTCTGACTTTGAATAGAACTTTACTCTGCATGTAGCCCCATTAGCTGCAGTAGAACTATGCACAACGTGACCACTCAATATAAGCAAGAATGATCATCTATTCCTGTTGTAAGAGGGTCAGGAACCCACCTCCCATGAGCACCCCCTCTAGTTGTGTCTGCATTCTTTCAGTTCTGATAATGCCTTTCAGTGGTTCTCAGGCAGTTTTTTCCCCCCACTGACTCAGCCTTCCAGCCAAGTCTCACACACTGTATGTGAACCAGAACAGACCCTTTCCAGGATATACAGTCCACCAGGGCCTAGCTCCATACCCCTCTGGTGATGTCTCTCTAGCCCTCTTTGGCTCAGTCTTTATGTAGTTGCAGCCTTGGTATGGGGCTATGTCCCCAGGCTTCCTCCTTGGAGGCACTATCTTCTTACATCAACTCCTTCAGTGCTCCCCCAGTCCCTGCTACCAAGCTCATTAACTCCTCCAATCCCTGCCAACAGACTATCTTTGGGTCTGCTACTCTTCCAGCCAGACATACAAGCCTTTCTTCTCCCCCTCCCAGCAACAACTAGCTACTGTGCTGGTCTGCAGCTTCTTTTATATGGCCCTCCTGCCCCTAATTGGTCATTCCAGCACCTCCTCTGATTGGTAGCTTCCTCGCAACCACTCTAGGCTATATGGAGGACCTCTCCACTGCTCCTTTTCTGGGAGGGGTGTGGCAGAACCCTGAGGTTTTCCTCAGGGGACCTTTGGGCCTAGTCCACAGCATCACACCAGTATGAAGAGGAACTTCCTTTTGACCTTTGGTCTACCTCTATGAATCTGTTTCCATTCAGCTTAGGCTTTTTGGGGGGGGTAGGGGGAGCACTTATCTGCTTTCTAACCAACAATCTAACTAACTCCTTTGTTCAAGATTTTTCTTGCCCATATGTATTATCCTTTTTTCCCCTTGATAACACTCACTTTATTAATTTGGATACTTCACAATTATCTATAGATTTGCTTATATTTTCTCTTGTTTTTTTTATTCAGTCTTTCCTACCTTAGCCTGGTACTGTCTGTAAATGTAATTCGTGTTCCTTTTACTTCCTTCTTAAGGACATTTATGAAGCCGATAAAGAAAGCAGGGCTCTTCCAGCTTCTCACTAGATACTTCACCCCATCTAAATGCAATGCAGTGCTATTTGCTATTCTGTGTTTACAGACTGTTAACTGCTTCTTGATCCATTTGAGTTTATTGTCTCCAATGTATCTTGTATGGCACTATGACAGGGTAGCTTGCCCCTTGAGGACTGGAGGGCCTGGGGCTAGTGAACTCTACTAAAGAGGCACACCTGGGTTGGATCAGGTAATTCCCCATAAAGGTCAGCAGGTGGCTACCCTGAAGGGATAGGCTGTGAAGTTGTACAAAGAAATGCCCTTATAGAGAAGGTTCTGATACCAGTGGAGGTTGTAGTCACACAGCTAGAAGCCTGAGGCTCTAGCCAGGTTGGGCCTGTGAGCAGAGTGGGCTGACAGGAGAAGGAAGCTAGCGAGTTGAACCCTACCCATAAAGGGCTGTTGCTGGTGGCTTTGGATGGAGTAAACTAGTACAAGAAGAGCTTTTTGTGTGGCAGAAGAAGCAGGGCTGAGTATGAACCTTTGTGTAATAGTTATAATTTTTATTTTGGGGATCTGAGAATTGTTTAAACCATTTCTGTAACTAAACCAGATCTGCATGGGGGGTGCTGTTAGCCATGAGAGAGACTGTAGCATCTTAAGGGGCATGCAAGAGGCTAATAGGGTTAGGGTTCCTGCAAAGTGACCCCACCCTATGGGGGAGTGCTTAGTTAATGACAACCCTACTACAGGTTCTGTGCTGAATGCTTTGCTGCATTCTATACTGGGGTGGACAAACTATGGCCCGTGGACCACATCCAGGAGGGGATGGGGTTGGATGTGGCGTGAGAGTCCCTGAGGTCTGTCAGGGAACGGGGGGATGGATAGGGGTTGGGGCAGTCAGGGGTATTGGGTGGGTGGGATCATGGGGAGGACAGTTAGGGTGGGGGGTCTCTAGAGGGGCAGTTAGGGGACAAGGAGCCGGGTGGGGGTGTTGGAGATTCTGAGTGGGGCAATCAGGAAAGTGGGAGGTGGCAAGATGGAGGCGGGGCCAGGCTGTTTGAGATGGCACAGCCTTTCCTACCTGGCCCTCTATTCAATTTTGCAACCCCGATGTGACCCTCAGGCCAGAAAGTTTGCCCACCCCTGGTCTAGACCTTGATAGGTTATAGCTATTGCAGTCCTTTCAGTCATAAAACATTTGTATAATGTTAACAAAGGGTTTTGATATGGTCTGGGACTGCTTTTTTAAAAGTGACTTATTTCTTATGTTGCTGTTGTCCTAAAAGATCTGTGTGATGAGGTTTAAAGGCACTTCAGCATATAAGGGGTTAATGGGTTCCTGCCTATCACATACCTGCTCAGGCTGGGTTACAAAAGGAAAGGAGAAGCGGATACAAAGGAGGTTACTGTAGATAAGGGTATGCTTGCTTCTCCCCCAGCTGACTGACTCTGGAAAGGTCGTGGGGTGGTTGGTATCCCATAGTCTGGTTTGAATTGCTCTGGTTTTGAGTTTGGGATCTGGAAAGAAAGCAAGTCCTGAATAAAAGGATATGAAGAGAGTTGAGGCTTTACTCTTCTGTCCCTAGCTGGTCAGTCTGAATGCTGGTTTACAACTGTCACCCTGCACCTTCTGCCTGTATGGAGGCCAACTGATTCCAGTGAAGCTGGGTGCGGGGGAGCAAGGTTTGCCTTATGGTGCTTGTTGCAGGACTTGGGCCTGTGTTCTTACTAATGTTTTAATAATTTTGTCATTTTAACTGCAATAGTAGATCCCTAATGTCTGGGGGTGGTGGGGTGGGGAGAAATCACTAAACAAATAATATAGCATTGTTGAATTACTCCTGTAGCCCAGCTGAAAGTGCTGCCTTTGAATCATGCCAATGACCCATATGGGGTTCTTATTTCTAAGGGCTCTGGTGGATTCTTCATTGCTTGAAATCTTCAACACAAGACTGGATGACATTCTGACATGTGACAAAGAGTCCTGTGGCACCTTAAAGACTAACTAAAATTTTTTTAGAGCATAGGCTTTCGTGGGCTAATACCCACTTCGTCGGATGCATGCAGTGGAAGTATCCAGGGGCAGGTATAAATAGGTAGGCAAGAACCAGGTGGGAGATAACAAGGTTAGTCCAATGAGGCTGAACCAGCTTGTTATCTCTAATCAGGGAGGGTGAGGTGTTCCTCTAGCAGCTGAACTGGAGGTGTGAACAGCAAGAGAAGAGAAGCTGCTTTTGTAGTTAGCTAGCCATTCAAAATCTCTATTCAGTCCCAAATTGATTGTGTCAAATTTGCAAATGAATTGCAGCTCTGCAGTCTCTCTTTGCAGTCTGGACTTGAAGTTTTTTTGCTGCAAAATGCTGACCTTTAAATCTTCTATGGTGTGTCCGGTGAGGTTGAAGTGCTCTCCTACAGGTTTTTGAATATTGCCATTCCTGATATCTGATTTGTCCATTTATCCTTTTTCATAGGGACTGTCCAGTTTGGCCGATGTACATAGCAGAGGGGCATTGCTGGCACATAATGGCATATATTACATTGGTAGATGTGCAGGTGAATGAACCAGTGATGGTGTGGCTGATCTGGTTTGGTCCTGTGATGGTGTTGCTGGTGTAGATGTGTGGGCAGAGTTGGCATCGAGGTTTGTTGCATGGATTGGTTCCTGAGTTAGAGTTATTATGGCACGGTGTGCTGTTGCTGGTGAGAATATGCTTGAGGTTGGCAGGTTGTCTGTAAGCCAGGACTTGCCTGCCTCCCAAGGCCTGTGAACTTGAGGGATTGTTGTCCAGGATGCGTTGTAGATCACTGATGATGCGTTGGAGAGGCTTTAACTGAGGACTGTAGGTGATGGCCAGTGGTGTTCTGTTGTTTTCTTTCTTGGGCTTGTCTTGCAGCAGCAGGCTTCTGGGTACACGTCTGGCTCTGTTGATCTGTGTCCTTATTTCCTTGTGCGGGTATTGTAGTTTTGAGAGCTTGGTGGAAATCTTGTAGGTGTTGGTCTCTGTCTGAGGGGTTGGAGCAAATACGACTGTACCTCAGTGCTTGGCTGTAGACAATGGATCGTGTGGTGTGCCCGGGGTGGAAGCTGGTGGCATAAAGGTAGGCATAGCTGTCGGTAGGTTTTCGGTATAGGGTGGTGTTGATGTGGCCGTCATTAATTTGCACCATGCTGTCCAGGAAGTGGACCTCCCATGTAGACTGGTCCAGACTGAGGTGGATGGTGGGGTGGAAGCTGTTGAAATCATGGTGGAATTCTTCCCGAGTTTCTTTCCCATGGGTCTAGATGAAGAAGATGTCATCAATGTAGCGTAGATAGAGGAGGGGCGTGAGTGAACGAGATTTGAGGAAGTGTTGTTACAGGTCAGCCATAAAGATGTTGGCGTACTGTGGGGCCATGCGGGTACCCATAGTGGTGCCACTGGTCTGGAGGTATATATTGTCACCAAATTTGAAATAATTGTGTGTGAGGATAAAGTCACAGAGCTCAGCAACCACTTGTGCTGTGGCATCATCAGGGATACTATTCCTGACAGCTTGTATTCCATCTTTGTGTGGGATGTTTGTGTAGAGAGCCTCTACATCCATGGTCGCTAGGATGGTGTTTTCTGGAAGGTCACCAATGTATTGTAGTTTTCTCAGGAAGTCGGTGGTGTCACGGAGATAGCTGGGAGTGCTGGTGGCATAGGGTCTGAGTACAGTGTCCACATATCCAGACAATCCTTCAATGAGAGTGCCAATGCCCGAGATGATGGGGCATCCAGGATTTCCAGGTTTGTGGATCTTGGGTAAAAGATAGGATAGCCCCAGTTGGGGTTCTAAGGGTATGTTAATTTGTTCCTGTGTTAGTGTAGGGAGTGTCCTCAGTAGACGGTGCAGTTTCTTAGTATATTCTTCAGTGGGATCTGAGGGAAGTGACCTGTAGAAATTGGTGTTGGAGAGTTTTCTGGTAGCCTCCTTTTGGTAGTCAGACTTGTCCATGATGACAACAGCACCTCCTTTATCAGCCTCTTTGATTATGATGTCAGGGTTGTTTCTGAGGCTGTGGATAGCGTTGCGTTCTGCTCGTTGTGAGGCAGGCGATGTTGTTTTTCCACAATTTCTGCCCGTGCACGTCGGCGGAAGCATTCTATGTATAAGTCCAGACTGTCATTTCGACCCTCAGGGGGAGTCCATGTGGAGTTCTTCTTGTGCTGCCGGTGGGATGGTGTCTGTGTATCAGTGCTGTTCTATGTAGTCTTGAAAGTATTCTTTGAGTCGGAGACGGCGAAAGTAGGCTTCCAGATCACCGCAGAATTGTATCATGTTTGTGGGGGTGGTTGGGCAGAATGAGAGTCCTCGAGATAGGACAGACTCTTTGCCAGGCTGAGTGTGTAGCTGGATAGATTGACGATACTGCTGGGTGAGTTAGGGGTACCACTGCTGTGGCCCCATGTGGCAGGCAGGATTTTAGATAGCTTGCAGTTCTTTTTCTTTTGTAGAGAGGTGAAGTGTGTAATATAGATCTCCTGTCTTATTTTAGTAAAGTCTGTTTGTGTGTAGGTTTGGTTGTTTATCAAGGTCTCCAGGTTGGAAAGCTCTTTTTTGATGTTTTCCTGTTTGCTGTACAGGATGCTGATCAGGTGGTTCCTCAGTTTCTTAGATAGTGTCTGGCATAATCTCTCACTGTAGTCTGTGCAGTGTGTAAAAAGCAATGGATTTTTCACCTTCAGTCCATTTGGTATGATGTTCATTCGTTTGCATTTGGAGAGAAAAATGATATCTGTCTGTATTTGTGCAAGTTTCTTCATGAGGTTGATGGATTTCCACTCCATACGGCTAAATGCAGTGCCTTGCATGTTGTCAAGAATCAGAGGGGTAGCCGTGTTAGTCTGGAATTGCAGAAGTGAGAAAGAGTCCTGTGGCACCTTAAAGACTAACTAAAATTTTTTTAGAGCATAAGCTTTCGTGGACTAATACCCACTTCGTTGGATGCATCCGACGAAGTGGGTATTAGCCCACAAAAGCATATGCTCTAAAAATTTTTAGTTAGTCTTTAAGGTGCCACAGGACTCTTTGTCACTAAAGCAGAGCGGATCCCCATAAGTTGAAAGCTACTTCTATAAAAATATCAGATAAAAGTTGGCTGCTAAGGTTATCTTGGAATCTCTTAAGAGAGAAAATGGTAGCTATGTTGAGCATATGAAACATCTCATGGCATGAATAAGATGTAAGTTCAGTGCTTGGGTGGTTGTAGCAGTCAGTGTTATAGCATATGTCTGATCCAATGGGAGAACAAGTTTCAAGTGTCCATATTCTATTCTAATTTCAGGCTTGACTGAGAGTGGAAAGGCCAGTATTTTTTAAAAAAATCTTTTAACTAAATTTCTCCATAGCTGATTGATACCAGGGAAGGAATGTAACTTTGGAAGACTGTGGGAACATTGGGGATGCGTGGGGGTGAGAGGGAGACAAAAAGCCCAACAACCCAAGGTGAAGAGAGTATGAATTTACTTCTGTTTGTCTCAGAGCATTACTGATTAATGTTGTACAACTGCAGGATGTTGGATTAAATTATTCCTGGGGATCTGATGTTCTGAGTCTTTCCTCAAGGAAAAAGCAGCTGGAACCAACATCCTGGTTTCAGTGTGTCCACTAACAGCTCACTACTTTTACCTACACGGTTTACTTAAGCATGTGAAGAAAAGTAAAATATAGTCTAACGTTAAGGGGCAAAGACTGGACTCCACCGTAAAGTGGCTCGGAATGCATTTTTGAATGAGAGTTCCATGCCCTAACTTTCTAACTGACCTACTATTCTCTACTTTAGCCACTTTTCTGGTTCTGTGGGGTGGTAGGTAGCCATTTGGTGAGGTATGGGATATAACTCCCTCAGAGCCCATTGCAGTTCCTCCTTTGTGCCCTGGAATTATTGTTTGGAGCAACGTGAGGAACTGCCAAAAATGGTAAACAAACACCCTGCCTTCATGACACACATTTTGCTGGGGCTGGGAGGAAGTCCAGGACTGGTCTGTGGATAATACATTTGCTCCTCTGCATGGCAGCAAAGAGCACTATCGCTAGCCCATCAGGCTGATGCAATGTGAGTGTGGTAGAAGATATGATCTTCACTTCATTATACATTTTTGAAAGACTCATGCTAAAATGGTTGTGCCAGGATGCAGATAGCACATAGGTTTGTTTAAACACTGTAACAAAGACCACCTTTTTTAGAAGCTCAATATAAAAATAGTTTCCTCGCATAGCAGTATAACAGGCCAGAACCGTACCCCTGTAAATAGATGCATCTCCAGGGCATCAGTGGAGCTGTGCTCATTTACACCAGCTGAAGAGCTGGCCTCTTGTGTAGATGGAACTTTGGAAGTAAAGGTATTTTTCAGTCACAAGCAGAGAGGAATACACACACTGTCTCTTTAAATGTAAATGTGCTTCTTTATTAAAGCTGATTAACTGACATTTTCTCTTGGAAAAGAAATGAGTAATCTGGACACAGATGAGACCTTTGCAATCACAGTAAGTACTTGTGATTTCTGACCCTGGAGCTATAACCAGCTGCATCTGCTATTTGAGCATGACACTAGGGGAGCAATTATGCACTAGCCCTCTGTGTAATGGTCAGTCTAATGGCCACTCACAAGGAACATTACAATTTTACCCTATGATACCATGTTTTAAAATGAGCAGGAAACATTGGCTTTGATTGCTGTTATGTCTAATGATTTGTGAAATCATTAGCCACAAAAATTGTCCCTTTTATCTAGGCAGCAAATTTAGATTATTCCTTTTTACCCATAGTTTGGCCTTCTACTTGTTCTGTTAGAGACTTTTAAAGCAATGCATTTGGATCTAATACCCTAAAACTCTTAGATAAAATTGTTTTAACCGACATTCAACGTAGAGCTGGGGAGGAGTTTTGAGCTTAAATGTTATGAAGTAACAAAATGTTGTGATTTTTAAGCAGAAAGTGGGGTGCCACAGAACTCTTGCTGATAGGTTCTGCTGCCAACAGTCATTTACCTTTCAGATAATACAAGATAGAGAGAAGGCTCATGTTGCTAGTGACCTGCTTCCTATTTCGAATGTGAATAGGAATTTGCAAAGCTCTGGATCATGATCCAAACTCTTCCTTCAAAATGTAAAAGCATCAAGATCCAAGGTCTCAACTGAGGTTCATTCCTCACTAAATGTGAGCTAGAGTCCCTAATCAGACTGGAGACATTGGGGTCAGATGACAATGTTCTGAGTGTTCTGGCCTAATGTCTTCATACAGAAAGGGTTGTCTTTCTTCTTTCCTTTCTAGTTAAGAACTGTTAGCAATTACATAGGGCTCTCCATGCAGAGATCTTAATGCTTACATGCCGTTGTAAAGTGCTTTATTATCCCAGTTTTACTGATGGATAAACTGAGGCACAGATATTAAATGTCATGCCCAAAGTTACACAGTAGATCAGCAGCAGAGCTGGGAATGAAATTTAAGACTTTTGATTCCCAGCCCCATGCCCTATCCACTCAACCCTGGGTTTGTCTGTGTGATGAGATAATGTGCTCTATGGGGCTTTGGTTCCTAAAGCAAACTAATGTGTTGTGCAGAAATTGGTTGATCAGACCCTGCTGGTGCAAGAAGGTTCCCTAGTGTGCTTTAACATAGCACAGTTTCAAACAGCATTACTTAAAGTGTACCAGTGGCATCTACAAGGACCACTTAATGAGCAACACCACTATACCGCTAGAATGGGTCTTGTATGCTGCTGATGTGCATGTGTCCAAACTAGCTCAAAGGTGCTATTAAAATGGGGTAGTGAGAGGCTTAGGCAATAAGTACAACATTTCATCTTCCTGCACCTCAGTTTAACTCTGTGTTGAAGCGCAGGATGGGCTTTAGTTTTCAGGATCTCTCAGAAAGCATTACACAGAGTTAAACCTGGGGACTATTGCATATAAAATCCTGACAAGTAGGTGTTAATAGTTCCCAGTCAGTTTAAGAGTACCATATAGTTCAGTAAGTATTTAATATACACAAGATTGTAAACAATAATTGGAATACTATGAATAACTTGTAAATAGGCAAAGAAAATGAAGAATACATGTGGCACCTTAGAGACTAACCAGTTTATTTCAGCATAAGCTTTCGTGGCCATTGACTAGTATTCTTTATACAAAGATCCCCGTTTTGTTGCTGTTATATTTAAATATAAGGCTCCAACATTTCTGTACATTGGTGTGCACAAAATACACACTCCTTCAATTTCCTTTCAGAGATTTCTCAGTCTTTAGAGTGACCATAGTGTGTCACTTGGATTCTTCAGAGTTTGAGGAGAATAGCAACACTTCAGTCCTTTCAAGTACTTCAGAAACCCAGCACTCTGGGAATCTCCACAGCTAGCAGCAATCCAACCATAGTTTAATAGATGACTGCTCCTCAATTGCTGGTGAAGCTGAAATCTGTAGCCTGTATCCAAAATGGTACAGATGAGGTGATCCATTGACACATCTCTTGGTCCTGGTCAATCAGCTGCTGAATAGAGGGGTGCCTTTAACTATTATTTATAACTTTCTATCCTCTCTACTTTTGTTGGTCCAAGCTTTCAAATGATAAAAATATGCAGGATCAGCAGCGCTCCTTGCCCATGATGCAACTTTTCTAGGCCATTTTAGAAACAGCTACTGAGTATGACTAGTGACTGCAACACCCTACTTCAGATGTTTCTGTACCTGCTAGCTGAGTTGCCCTGCTCTGTGCAAGATTAATCCAACTACAATCCATCTCTCCTCCCCATGACTTCTGTTTCTTTGGGCTAAAGTAAGTACTACAGTATAAATCAAATGGATTACTCTATGTTGAGTGCTAGAATTTCCATGTTCTAGTATACGCTAGAATATAACCATAGTGTGGGGTCTGTTTCTTACCCTTCTCTTTATACATATAACCCTTCTGCCCATTAGAGGTGGCAGCAACAAGGGCCGGGTTCAGTATCCAGGTGTTCCATTCCAATAACACAATACAAAAACCGGCTTGAGCCCCCACCCAGTGACCTGGTACAACCATATACCACCCCTCCAGGTGTCTCTAAGAAACAATATTTCCCCTCTCGCAAGCACAGAATCTGAGTGTACCAAAAGCCTTTTAATAACAGAGAGAAACAATGTGGCATTATATTGGGGAAACACCACAAACAGGATTCATAAAACAAACCATGAACCAGAAGCCCCCTTCCCAGCAAATAGGCTGTGTCCTTCCCTTTGGCTCGTGAGTTCCACAACCCCAAAAAGTCACCCAATAGTCCCAAAAGTCCAACAGCCCTAGAGTCTCTGTTCCTGGTCAGTACAGAGTTCAAAAGTCAATCTGCAGAGCCTTACCTTCCAGCCTGGGTGGAAATGGAGGGCAGGTTAAGGGGCACCTTACGTGGTCCATGGCTGTCCCACAAACTGCTCCACTCTGCCAGCCGACACCCAAACTGCGCTGCTGTTCCAGCCACTCTGCCAGCTGCGCAAACTGCTCCTCTGGCCACCCTGCCAGCCAACACTCAAACTGCACTGTTCCGTAATATTTTCAGGAACTGCTCAGCTCTGTCAGTTGCTCAGCAATAGACCTTCATGCCCCCTACTTAACACAGTGCTCAGTGATTTCAGCTTTCAGTAGAGGGATCTTAGTGCAGGTGCATCACTGGACCCAAAGTGAATTCAGCTCAGCAGGCTGAATCTAGACTCATAATGGACTCAAAATTAGTTCTGATATTACACAGTGGAGAGAGACAAAGTGCAATAAACCTGTAGGGTCCTTAGACAAGGCCATCACCAAAAACTATAGATACCTATCCATGGTCTCTCTCAAATTCATAGTGTTCAGAAACGCCTGTCCCTTGCCCAGTGAGAGCTACCTAGATGATGGTGAGTCCCTCCATCATAACAAGGACCAAGTACATGTCCACAGTCCTTCATTCACATAATCAGGGTAACATCACTTTATCATTCCTGCCTCAATAACATAGAAACTGGGGCTCCCACATCAGCCAAAGTGGCCATGTGGGCTGCTGTGAGCTCAGACTAGGCGCAGTGGGTGTGCCTATGCAAATAGATCAGCCTTGAAGTTATTTTCCACAACTCTCTGCAGTTCCCATAATTCACCACCAGATGTCAGAGTAGATCTCATCCTGCTTACATACAATAAGTATTGTATAGTTATGGATTTGAGATTACCTACCATTGAAAAAGGATAACATTTCACAGACACTCAGAGAAACCTCATAGTTGCAACCCAAATATCTTTCCCTTCCCATGTCTTGTGGTTATTGCGTAAGGGGACAAGCATCTTCAGAGATTCAGGATTTCACAGTCTAAGAAATCAAAAGACAAGAAATCTAGTTGCTAATACTACTTGCAGGGCACAAGTTGCATGTACAGCTTTGAAACTGTGAGAGCACCCCTTCACCTTTTATTTGATTAAGCCCACCTCTGGGTTGTTACTGCTAACCAGTCTTATAACAGTTGAGATCTGCAGAGGCAATCCTTGCTGGCTTGAGAGGTTGCTACCCAGCAGTGGAGTTCTGAGTATATGGCCTCTACACTTCAACACTCACTTTCCCATTTCTTTGGAATCCTTCAATAGAGTTTTATGTCATTGAGTGGCTAGGGATGCTAACTTGTATGTAGTACTGCATGATCTGTTTGAATGTACATGAGTGTGCTCATGTGCCTCATTGATTACCACTCTCAGCAGAGAAGAGGAGCTTCCATGAAGTAGATCTGGAGAAACAATCTATCCCAAGAATTCCAGTTACAAGTGAGTAACTGCTGTTTACTCAGTATATGGTGTGATGGGGAACACATTGCCTATAAGGAAGCACTGGGAAAAGCTGGCAGAAAACTTAACAGTACCCAAAAGAACAACAATAGAATGAGGGTGGGCCTGGGCACCTTGTCAGGAGATCAGGAGCAGGTTCCTGGCCTTTTGGAATACATCTACACTGCAACAAAAGACCTGTGGCATGGACAGAGCTGACTTGGTTTTGCAGGGGTTGGGTTACACAGTTATAAAATTGCAGGTTTTTGAAATTGCAGTGTAGACATTGGAGAGAAAAGTGGTCTTCCCGGAGCTAGTCATAGCAAACATTCTCTACTGATGGAGAGATGAGAGAGAGAGAGAGACCAGTATGAAGGCCAGTCTTTGAGGCAGCATTTAATATAAATAACACTTTCTGGTGACAATAACACCACCTTCTTTCCTCTGCCTTAGGTTTTTTTTACCAATTCTGATTGTTCCAGAATCCTGACCAGTGCTTTCCACTGCAGTTGAAATCAAAGGGAGTTGAATGCCCAGCACTCCTTGAAAAATCAGGATCAAGACTTCCAGAAACTGAGGCACACACAAGCTGTGTCCTCTATGACTTTTTTGTCCTTAGTATTTAAAGAATTGATGAGACTGAACTAGGTCTCTTACTACAGTTCTTACCGAGTTCTTAAAATAAAACTAAGAATTAGCCTCACCAATAAATCTTCACTTCAGAGAGGTAAGTAACCAGTTTTAATTAAAGTGGGTCATGGTGGATGATTGCTTACTAATCATTATTCTAATTCCTGTACTACTTTTAGTTTCTTCCTCTGAACATTATGCATAGATAGAATTGTCAAAAATAGCCCTCACCTTGCAAAACATTTAAGCACATTCTTAACTTTAAGCACATGAGTAGTCCCACTGACTTCAATGATACTACTTGGACATTTAAGTATGTGAGTCAAGTGCTTCGTTTGATTGGGGTCTTTGGATACGTCCCAGCTTCCACTAAAGTAAATGAAAATCTTTCCATTGATGTCAGCAAGAGCTAATCACGCTCTAAATAAACAAACTTGTTGCATAATTGCAGGGATCTATCTATGTGTTTTCTGTGAAGCACCTCACACAATGGTGGGCACTATAAAAATAGTAATTAAGAGCATTGGCAAGGACAAATATTTTTTAAAACATAAAAAGAACACACAAATGGTGACCAGTGCCAGTTCACTGGACTCAAAATACTGAAAGATTTTTGGAATTACCACTTCTAACGATTTTGCGAGATTTAATAGGGATGTGAATAAACATACCTGTTACAGCGCCTTCTCATGCAGTTGGTCTATCCACTTCCCTTAGTATATTTCAATCCATTGCCCCAAATATATATTCAGAACTACACAACAGAATACAAACATAGCCAAATATTCATGTTACAGCTTATGACTTTCCTTAAGTGACTTTCCATTTTGAAAAAGGGGCTGGGACCATCTTTTATTGCATGTCTATATAGTACCTGGCATAACAGGGCCATGATCCTGACTGGGGTCTTTAGGCATGACCATAATACAAAATAAAGTTTATTTAGGATGTGCTTAGCTCTCACTGACATCACTGAAAAGATTTTCATTTACTTTAGTGGAAGCTGGGACATATCCAAAGGCCCCAGTCCAGCAAATAACTTGACTCACATACTTAAGCTTTCAAATAGTGTCATTGAAGTCAATGGTACTATTCCCGTGCTTAAAGATTGAGTGAACACTCATTTTAACCACACACCTTTTCTCAAGGATTCAAACATGGTGATTTTTAAAAGTGGTAAACACTTATATTTTGTATGCAGTGGGGCAGAAATGAGTTCATAGAAGTGTTTGGAATAATTGATGGTAGAAGCTTTATGCATAGTTTTTGGAAGGATGCCCCAAACATGAGGTCAGCATGGCAGGAGATGCAGTGGTGTTTGTGGGAGAAACAAAATCAATGTGATGCGGCTTGTGGATGATGCCACATAGGTTCCACTAAAGCTGATTTCTGTAGTCCTGGTATTTAAAATATCTGGAATGTCAAAACATACAAAGGTTCATCTTGCTACACCAGACAGGCAGGATTGCTGGTTGGCAGACAGCAATTATTAAACGATGCTAACCTTCAAGTTTGAATGTGATTGTTAAATCTAGAATTAACACCGCACAAAGGTGAACGAGAGACCTTTCTTGGTGGTATTTGGAGCTGGCTGGAAACACATCCAATTGCTTTTGTCCGCAGGATATTTAGAACCCCGCCAAATATCTAGAAGTTACACCTCTACCCCGATATAACGCAGTCCTCTGGAGCTAAAAAATCTCACTGTGTTATAGGTGACACCGTATTATATCAGGGTAAGGAGAGGAACTGCTCCCCGACCCAGCTTACCTCCGCTCTGCCTCCTCCCCTGAACACGCTGCCGTCGCTTCGCTTCTCCCCCCTTCCCTTTCAGGCTTGCCACACCAAACAGCTGATTGGCATGGAAAGCCTGGGAGGAAAGGAGCAGGGAGAAGTGGAGTGGCAGCAGCGTGTGGGAGGAGGTGGAGTGGAGGTGAGCTGGGGTGGTAGGGCCGCAGCAAGTGAGGGCAGGGGCACAGAGGAACCGCTTGTGGTAACACGAATTCAGATATAATGAGGTAAAGCAGCCCCACCCCCAGAGCGCTGCTTTACTGTGTTATAACCGAATTCGTGTTATATTGGGCCATGGTTATATCGGGATAGAGATATATAACTATAACCCAGGGATCGGCAACCTTGGCGGGCCCGGCCAATTTGTTTACCTGCCGCATCCGCATGTTCGGCCGATCGCGGCTCCCACTGGCTGCGGTTTGCCACTCCGGTCCAATGTGGACTGTGGGAAGCGGCGGCCAGCCAAGGTTGCCGATCTCTGCTATAACCCCTGCAATCGCAAAGGCAAGAGGTCTTTACCTGGATTTTCAGGAAAAAAGGGTAGTGGCTCTTTTAAGTGTTTCCTTGGGGACTGAGGTGATCAGGAGGAGCAGAACAAATCACCTGAGTGGCTGGGTAGGACAATGGGGCTCCCTTTTTTCAGTGAAAAAGGGGAAAGTGGCATGGGAATTAGGGGATGGAGGGTGAACTAAAAGGATTTTTAGCTTTTATAGAAAAATCCCAAAACTTCATAAGGTAGAAATTTTCTCTACCATCTTTTTTGTTGCTTTTGAGGAAAAGGCCACTTTCCATCAAATGTTTTGGATGGGAACATTTCTATCAGCTTTCCTTGTCTTAGTCTATTTGGCTGCAGACTTCAATAAGAGTGTATCCTAAGTTCATATGTAACTTAGGTTCTGTAGGATAAAGCAACCGCCTTAAGAAGGAAATAGTTTGTCCTAGCTTGAGTATTTCTAATTGGCCATGGAGCAGGGTTATGATTATGTCAGCTCCCTGAAATTTCTCAACTGGGTTTCCTCAATGGGCGTTGCTCTCTGCTGGCAACTTTCCTGGCACATTTGCAGGGTTTGGAGGAAGACAGTCTGCTCAGCTGGGATGTGGGAGGTGTTTTATAATCAAAACAAACACTTGATGAAATTGTAGTAGAACAACAACATATTTGGCAAAGAGGATCTCAAAAGGTAGTTGTTCTGGGAACAAAGACTCCTCAATCTTGCTGCAATGCAATGCACAGCTGGATATGTTATCAGTTGGAGAAGGAAAAATGTATCCAACATCCATGAAAAGGATGCTTGGGTGTCAAAACAATACAAAGCCTGAATAAATAGAGACCCAAAGAAGCAAACTTGTGTGGAAGTTTTGTGATTCAAAGAGGAAGGGTAGTCTAGGAAATAGGAGGATGGTGGTGTAGGACTTGGGACATAAGTGTTCAATTCTTTGCTATGCTCTAGACTTACTATGTGAGCCCAGGCAATCACCTTGGCCCACATCTTCAAAGATATTTAGTTTCCTAAATATCTTTGAGGCTCTGAACTTTAGTCTCTCTGGCCCACAACCTCAAATGTATCCAGGTGCCTAACTCTTGCTGATTTCAATGGGAGTTAGGTACCTAAATACCTCTGGGTGTCTGTGCCTCTATTCCCCATATCCAAAGTGGAGATAATAGTACTTCATACATGCACTGTGAGAACTGTAAAGATTGTGCAGTGCTCAGATACTACATTTATGGGAGGCCACATAATACCTTTAGATTATAGATCTAAAGAATAACAATACTCGTATATTCACTTTCTAGGGCAGAGTTTTCTTCCTTTGTCTTTGGAAAAGCCGAGCACATTTTGGGAAACATAAAAAACCACTAAGGATAAATAGAGCTGAAATGAATATGAAAAGATGGTGCAGAGAGATTGGAGCCTATTTTGTACTTACCAAATTCAATATAATGAAACAAATAATGATGAAATTAAAATTGCTTCAGTACATTTCAGTGTGCTTTCATTCCATTTATAGCACAGAGTTTTTCTTCAACTATAAATAGATTCCACTGCTATAAGCAGCACTTGAAACCTACCCAGGGGATGTTCAATATTTCACTCTTAGGTAATTAGCATCTCTCCTGAGCCAGAGCCTTGGAAGGAGAAGCTGCTGGCTTCCAAATGACTGTAGAAAATAGTGGGGATAACAACGCTGAGCTCATCCATAAGAATGGCCATATTAAGTCAGATCAAAGGTCCACATAAGTTGAGTATCTTGTCTTGCAAAAGTGGTTATTGCAGATACCCCAGAGGGAATGAACAGAACAGGTGATCATCAAATGATCCGTTCCCTGTTGCCCAGTCCCAGCTTCTAGCAAACAGACGCTAAGGTCACTTCAAAGCATGGTTTTGCATCCATGCCCATCCTGGCTAATAGCCATTGATGGACCTATCCTCCAAGAAATTATCTAATTCATTTTTGAACTCTGTTACAATCTTGCCCTTCATGACATCTTCTGGCAAAGAGTTCCACAGGTTTACTGTGCATTGTGTGAATACTTCCTTATGTTTGTTTTAAATCTGCTGCCTACTAATTTCATTTGGTGACCCCTAGTTCTTGTGTTATGAGAAGGAGTAAATAACCCTTGCTAATTTCTTTCTCCACACCATTCATGACTTTATAGACCTCTATCATATGTCCCCTTAGTTGCCTCTTTTCCAAGCTGAAAAGTCCCAGTCTTATTAATCTCTCTTCATATGGAAGCTGTTCCATACCCCTAATAATTTTCGTTGCCCTTTTCCGTCCTTTTTCCAATTCCAATATTTTTTTTTTTTAAGATGGGGTGACCAGATCTGCACGCAGTATTCAACATGTGGGCATACCATGGATTTATATAGAGGCAATATAATATTTTCTGTTTTATCTATCACTTTCCTAATGATTCTCAATATTCTATTAGCTTTTTTTGATGCCACTGCCCATTGAGTGGATGTTTTCAGAGAACTATCCACAATGACTTTCTTTCTTGAGTGGCAAAAGTTAATCTGGACATTTAATCCAAACTGTACATATAAAATTATAAAGTTTTTCAATGTGCATTACTTTGCATTTATCAATACTGAATTTCATCTACCATTTAGTTATCCAATCACTCAGTTTTGTGAGACCCCTTTGTAATTCTTTGCAGTCTGCTTTGGACTTGGCTATCTTGACTAATTATTTTATTGTCTGCCAATTTTGCTACCTGTCTGTTTACCCATTTTCCAGATCATTTATGAATATATTGAACGGTACTGGTCCCCCGGAGGACACCACTGTTTACCTCTCTCCATTCTGAAAACTGACCATTTACTCCTACCTTTTGTTTCCAGTTACTATGTTTTCAGTTCCACTCCATTTTTTAACCACTCATCCATGAGAGTACCTTCCCTCTTATTCCATGACAGCTTACTTTGCTTATGAGCCTTTGGTGACCTTGTCAAAGGCTTTCTGAGAATCTAAGTACGCTATATCCACTGGATCCCCCTTATCCACGTGCTTGTTGACCCTGTCAAAGAATTCTAGTACATTCGTGAGGCATGATTTCCCTTTACAAAATCCATGTTGATTCTTCCCTTAAAAACATATGTGAGGTGAAAAGGTTAAAAAGGACATAGGATTGGGACTTTCAGTTTTATTCCTATATCCTGTGCAGTTTGTAGGGAATAGCTATTCAAACCTTTAAAAAGCTGGGAACAAAAATTAAGCAACTCTGTGACAAATTGGCATGTATAACACAGGCATAATGTATCTGAAGAACAAATTGACATTTACTGTTTAAATCACATTATCACACAAGTGGTAAAACAAACAAGAGTGTAAAATTATAATCCTGATTGTTCAGGTCTCCAGGCTTCTATGAAGACACAGGAAATACGCTGCTGCATTAATGGCTTTAGAATGCCGGCAGACATTTATAGGAGGAACAGAAGGTTCTACTAAAGGTCAGTTTTACTGAAGAGGGAAAGTACAAACCTTTATTTATATATTAATAAAAAGAGTCCAAGTGTTTAATATGCCTCAAAGGTACCACACTGAATTACTTCACTACCTTATTCGTAGATTCTAAGGGCAGAAAGGTTCACCGTGATCATCTACTCTGATCTCCTGTATAACACAGGTCATAGGACTCTTCTGAATTAATTCCTATTTTGAACTAGACCATAGCTTTTAGAAAAATAACATCTGACCTTGAATTAAAAGTTGTCGGTAATGGAGAAGCACCATAACCCCTAGTAAGTTGTTTCAGTGGTTAATTGCCTTCCCTGTTAAAAATGTACATCATATTGTTTTTCTGTGGTGTATTGAAAATTGTTTTACTTGAAGTAATAGCTTGTAATATTAAAGGGTTTTCTGGGCCTGCTTGCTGGCTAGAGGGCTCTATAGAGAAGTGTGTGATCTTGGTCATATACAGTCGGTCTGCAGAGAGCCAGCCCATAGTAAAATGGGGTGAGGTGTGCCTCTCTCTTTAGGGAGAAGCCTGCTTTCCCTCTGTTTTGGGGTTCCTGTGTTTTATCATTCTGAATTCTTAGAAATAAAGTAATGATTGTAACACTTCAGCAAAAATATAGTAATTTATCTAATTTCTCTATATGTAACAGACATAAGACTGTTGGGGATATATAAGATTAAACATAAAATGGCTACATATTGCAATATATAGTTTCTAGTTTATGAAAGAGGACGATGTTGCAATCTATACTCAGACTTGAGCAGTATCTTTTTTTATGTAAATGCTATAGAAGACATTGATAAGCAAAAGGCTTTCTTTCCTATCACTGACTGGGGAAAAACATTTACCATGCTTTCAGATGGTTTCCCACAAGGACCTGGCGAGGTGTAATAGCTGGACATAAGAGAACCTCTGTTTTAGTTTCTCAAGTTTTTTTTTTTTAATCAATAGAATTCTGACCATTGTTGCCCACCAGAACATTCCTTTAAATTTTTGAATTGATTGGAAGTGGTGGTCAAAGGTGATCTTATCATGGAAAGAGAAATGTCGTCAAGCTGAGTGTAATGCTCAGCCAATTATGTCCTTGTAAGGCTTCGTCCTGCCAGGTACTGAGAACTCCTTTCAAGTATCGGGTGTCATCAACTCCTGTTCAAGTCAGAGGAAGCCCAGTACCGTACAGAATCGAGCCCTTACAAAAACATTTGATGTGTGAAAAGTAAAGGTAAGTCTTCACTTGAATTTTTAGTCATGTGACAAACAATTAAACTATAATACACACTCGGAACACATTCTGTACTTCTGTGCCTGAAAGGTGTGTGCATGATATAGCTGCTGTTATGGGCATATTTATCAAGCAGCAGATAATTTAAAATACCAATTAACAATATACTGAATGAGTTAGAAGGAGTTTTTTGATGTTAAAGGAATTAGTCTGACTTTTTCCCCCTCAGAAATGTGATGGTGTATATTTTTAAAAGTAGTCAGAGACCAATATCTTGCTCTGACCTAGGTTCAAGTGTACTTTGTGAAGAACTTAGCCCAAGATGCACCATGTCATTTAGAACTATTTCCTGATCAAATAACTTAACTGAACAGTAAATACTCAGTATATTGAATACTGATTTGATTTGTTAGACTGAAACCTCAGACTAGTGTTTAAAGAAAAAGTTTGCTTATGATAGTAATATAAGTAGGTGTACCCTAGAAAATTTTGATATTAGTGCCTATAGAGCTATTTCCACAGTAGCTACTGGCCTCTGCTCCACTGCCCAGCCCAAGAGCAGTGTCACTCCACATCCCTAAGAGGGGACATGGGCAGATGGAAGCAGGGCAAAGCCAGGCAGGCCCCTGGGTGGGGATCCCTGGTGTAGGAGCTGGCTCCAGGCAGCAGTATGGAGCAGTAGGGATCGCCACACTAAGTTCTACTACCCCTGCTGTCTCTCCAGCAGGATGCGGGGAGAAGGGGCAGCACTAAGGCCAAGATTGAGAGAGTAAGATTGTGCATGGGGGTTACGGTGCCCCTCAGGTTTAGTGCTGTGACCCTCGTGCACTAGGTCTTAATGCCGCTTGCTCAGTTTTGAGCCCACTGCTGAGTCCCAGCAGTGCCCAACCTGGAGTGGCAGTGGAGTGGCAGTGGAGTGCTCCTCCTCCTCACCACTGCCAATGTATGTAATGTGTATATGGGCAGTGTTTCCTGACCAACAGAAAATATAGTTCATTTCTTCAATGAAGCAGAAAAGCCAGTGTTTTCCTTTGGAAACAAACTCCAGATATGGCATCATCGACTAAAAGATGTGGGAATGTGCATCTCTGTGCATCTGTGCAGCTAGTGACTAGTTTTCCAGCAAAACCTGTAGCTTCCTATGAGCCATACTGAAGGTATCCAACGTTTTCAGGCTACTAGCACTAGATCTTCCACTATCGTTTTCTGCATGTGGCTGCCTTAGCTTGCTGCTATGCCCTCCTTGTTGTAAATTCAGTTGCTCATATCAATAATGCCTTAAAAGAAAAACTCCAAGCTCTCCTTCTGTGTAACAATTTGGTGCACACTGCTGCTTAGATACTATGCTGATGGATACCTACAGATAGATATTTGCTGCTATTCCTAAGAGAAGCAACCATCCAGGAAGGGAGATAGAGAACTGGAATAACAGAACTGTTACAGAATTGACACACTGGTGGGAGGAAGCTTACCTTGTCTGTACCTATATGACACTTGTCTTAAGCAATTCACTTCCAAAAGTATCATATTCATTGGCAAATGTGAGCTAAGTCCCCAGGCCTGCAATGTGCAGGGCTCAGGTGAACTGCTGTGTACTATCAGTTGAAGCATTGCAGCCTGAAAAAAGAACCTGCCAACCTCAGAGCTTCAAAAGGTACACATCATTTTCTTTAGCCTTTATGGTGCCTTCAGTTTAGGGTTAGGGAGATATGGTGAGGTTCTATGTTGGGAAAATAGCAGCAGTAGGAAAATCCAGACCAAGGGAGATGGATACACGAGTAAAGGCTCAAGTATTTTTATGACTAAAAACAAAGTTCTCTCAACTTTAACACTGCTTCCTAAACACTGAATTCTCACAGCCACGGTTTAGGTCCAATTTGACATCCTGTATGGGACATATGCATGAAGACTTCTGCTAACTGCCAAACTAAACTTCTTTAGTGCAGCTGTCAGGCTTGTCTTAGGAGGGCCTCAGCAGTGCAGCCTGTTAAAGAAAAAGAATAGATAGCTTTACACATCTGGCTCAGAGCGGTGGGCCAGGCCATCATAGAGCTGCCCTAGGAACTGCGGCTATGCGTACATACAGTATAAACATGGGACTAACTAAAACATTCAGCATTCTTATCTCTTCATGAGCAGCATTAGTGCTGCCCAGGGCACAGCATGTACTGTTCCAAGTATCAGTGTAATGGTTACTTGGAAGAATAATGTCCCTGTTCAGCACTATATTTGCTCACATTTAGAGCTGGATCAGGCCCACTGTAAACCAACGACCATAACAAAATATACAGTGCAGTTAACTTTTATTTACCCGAATGCCTTTCCTGTAGTGTGCCCAAATTATATTCATAACTTAAATTCCACAAACCTTATAGCAGAAGAAACACTCAATAGTTTTATGGGAAAGATGCAGTAAAGACTTGTGGTAGTTTTAAAGAGGATTTATGAGCAGATGACTTATAAGGATTTATCACATTTGAGTTAGTGATTATGTTTTCCAATACATTTCTCAGCCAAGAGCCATTGTTTTACTTTAATTTTCATTTTATAACAAGCGTTATAAATTGGGGGTGAGTCATTTTGGTTTTTGTCAGGGTGGGCAGATACAGAAAGTTAGTTTGTCTTTAAATGCCAGGAGCCAGCATGGCTTTATTTTGCTAGTGTTTCTAGGGTTTGCCGGGGAATTATTAACGCAAGATAAATATTTCATGCACATGCCCTTTCACTTTGATTTGTTTTGTGAAATGGGGGAGGGGGAAGAGAGAGAATTAGGAATTCCTGGACTTCTTGGCAGCATCCAAGCAATATAACCATCCTGCGAACTGATTCAATATTATATTTCAGTAGGGCTTCAATTTTTTACTTCTGGACTGAAGGCTGCCACTAAGGGCATATGTCTAAAGAACAATTGCATCTGAGAGAGGCAGAACACGAAAGTCATTTTTGAGCCAGAAGCTCTCAAAATGAAAACATCTTTTAAGCAAAAGGGGCATGCTTTACTCGTTCGAGTGCTATCTCTGGGGCATTATACAAATGTTTTATGTACATAGAGAGAAAAAACAATATTCTTGGGAGCCAAAATATAGTATTCTATTATCAGAGGTTTATAATAAGAAGAGAAGATACATCATAATGGCTTGGTTTATAAGAGATGCCCCTTTTTAAAAAAAATCTGCAATGAGAGGCATAATAGCATTTGCAATTGCTTTAGCTAAGATAAAAGTTCATGGACTACCAATTCTCATGCATCCCAGCATAAACTGGAGTTAGCAATGATTCTCACTTGATGGTGCTGTTTGTGCTATTACCTAAGACTGGTGTGTTATGAAGAATATATACCTTCCTCAGGAACAATTGAACTGACAGATGTCCAAGGGTCACACCAATTACATGCATGTAGGATCCCCTCTACTGGGATCTGTCCATTGTAAAATGGAGCAGGTATGAAGGGTGTCTGTGGCACTGTTCGTTCTGCCCCATGCTCTGTAGAAACTGCCCATCGCCTATGGGGCTGGAGAGCTGGGCTCAGGGCATGGTAAGACAGAGGTTTGAGTGGGACCAGATGTTTGGGCGTGCATTTTCAGTTTTCTGCAGGAAATTCTGAAACAAAGTTAAATGACTCTTAAATGAGGATATTGATATAATAGGCATCAAGGACACTTGGTGGATTGTAATATTACAAATTATACAGGAGTGACAGAATAGGTCATGTTGGAGCATGAGTGACATTATGTATGAAAGGAAACAGGGAGTAAAATATAATAAAAATCTTCTCTCTGGATAGAAACGCCATGCGATAGCAGAAGTAGTATACTACCAACCACCTGAGCATGATGGTGATTGTGAAGTGCTTGAGGAGAAGCTATAAAATAGAAAACTCAATAATAATGAGGAATGACTGGGTACATGTCACCTCAGGATGGGATGCAGAGATGAAGTTTCTAGACACCATAAATGACAGCTTCTTGAAGCAGCTAGTCCAGGGAAGAGGCAAATCTTGATTTAGTCCTAAGTGGAGCACAGGATCTAGTCTAAGAGGAGAATATAGCTGAACCACTCAGTAATAGTGACCATAAAGTAATTAAATGTAACATGGGAGGAAAATACCAAATCAGTCACCCACTGTAGCATTTAACTTCAGAACTACACAAAAATAAGGAAGTTAGTTAAAAAGAAATTAAAAGGAACAGTCACAAGAGTGAAATTCCTGCAAGTTACATGGAAACTTTTTAAAAACACCATAATAGAGGCTTAAACTAAATGCATACCTCAAAATTAAAAAGAATAGTAAAAGGATAAAAAATGCCACTGTGACTAAACAGAGTAAAAGAGGCGGTTGGAGACAAAAAGGCATCTTTTCAAAATTGGAAGTCAAATCCTACTGAGGAAAATAGAAATTCTGGCAAGTCAAGTGTAAAAATATAAGTAGGCAGGCCAAAAATGGAATTTGAAGAGCATCTAGTTTTTGAGTCTTTTGCTATCAGCAAAAGCCTTTGCACATACATCAGATGTACATTAATCCTCTTCAGTGTTCCACTCTAGTCTGTCTGGTGTGAATGGGCCTTCCTTGTCAGCCAGGATGTAATACCTTCTGTTGGAAATCAGCACTTTACCCTAGTTAATGTGTCTCCTGTCTGGTGATTTACACAATTACGGGATTGAGGAGCTCACTCTTCCCTGTTTTGTCAAGAGCCAATTCACCTCTGGTACTTTTGCATTGCCAATTCAATCAATCTCAAAGCCTCTTAACTTCCAGAGGTGCAGAATGAGCTTGAAGGTGACCTAAGCAGATTGTTTACAAATCACCATGATGGTCTCTGTGCCTGGATATAACCAGGTGCATTTTCCAGCAGTGTGGGCAATCCCCAGAAAGATCTATTTACAACACAAAATGCCATTGATTTTGTTCCCTACAAGGCTGCAGTCCTGGTTCCATTACAGATGCTTTCCAACAACCCTGGTCACGTAAGCTCTGCTATACTTTCCCTCCAATTGCATTCCTTCACAGAGCAGTACTAAAGATCAATGGGGACCATGTTCAGATTATCTTAGGGAACCAGCAACACTGGTTTTCCATTCTTCTTAATCTTTCAGAGGAGACTGTGATTTTGCTTTCTTTGAACCCAGACCCCAGGATCATGGTTGGCTGCTCCCCCACTCTCCAAACCTGCAGCAGGTTTAATAGCCTAGATGCTCCATGGCTAAATCATAGGGAGGAGTCTTGCTTGGAGCAAGTTTGGGATGTCTTGTTAAATAACAGAAAACCCTCCTCCAGGGCTACTTACATTTTGAAGTGGAAGTGATATTTTTTTAAAAAATTTTGTCTTGTTGATTCAGAGTTTCACCAATGCAGTCCTCAATCCAGCATATCCTGAACTATTTATTATTCCTAAAACATCAAATTTGACAGTTCTATCAAGGTCCACATGGCAGTAATATTGGCTTTCCATCTTTACGTGGACAACCGTTCGATACTCTCTCATGCCATGTCAGTCAGACTTTTGAAAGGCCTGGAAAAATTTTACCCACAGATAAGGGAACATGTTCCTCTCTGGAGTGTGAACTTAGTTTTGTCAAAACCTCTGGGGACTCCATTTGAGCCTTTGACAATGTGTTCCTTCCTACACACCTCAACAAAGGTGGCTTTTTTGGTAAGCCACCATTTCGGCTTGGAGGGTGGCTGAGCTACCTGCTCTGACATCTGAACCTCTTTATACAGTGATTTTAAGAACAAAGTATACCTATGCCCTCATCCAAGATTCTCTCTAAAGCGCTGTTCACCTTTCATATTAACCAATCAATTTATTTACCTACATTTTGCCCCAAACCATACTTCATTAGAGATGAACAATGCCTGCATGCCCAAAGGGCTCTGGTGTTCTGCATAGACAGAACTAAACAGTTCAGTTCATCAGCTCAGCTATTCATGGCCATCGCAGACAGGATGAACGACCTCTGAGTCTCTTTGAAGAGAATTTTATTGTGTATCGTCTCCTGTATTTGTATATGTTATGACCAGGCAGGCCTTTCCTTGCCAAGCAAATTAACCGCCCATTCACCAAGAACACAAGGGGAGTCATTTCTTGAGTTAGTCTCTATCTAGGACATTTGTAAAGTGGTTACTTGGTCTTCACTCTGCACCTGTGCATCCTGTTATGCCATCACTCAACACTTTAGACACAATGCTAAATCTGTGAGAGTTGTACTGCAGTCCATGTGCAGGTAGACTCGGATCTGACGCGGAAAACTTTTAGTTCAAAAACTGACCAGCTTTATTCATTTGACCTGCAAGATGATGGAGTCTCGAACTGCCAGCATTGCAATCTCACTTGAGAGCTCAAAGTCCTTTCTGGCTCATGTCACCACCAGCAATAAATTTTTCTGCAGTCGAAACTGAATCGAGCTCACTCTCCTGTAGCTCTGGTAGCTTTTGAGTGCCAACAGGAGTAAAATCTTACTTCTAGTTACTTTACTCATTGAAATGACAATAAATGCAGAGAGAGAGAGAGAGAGAGAGAGAGAGAGAGAGAGAGAGAGAATAGGCTCATTGAATAAGACAGTGCTTAGAGCATTGCCTTTTCAGAAAAGAGCCACAACTTAAAGCACTGGGGTGGAGCACTGGGGGAGCTGAGACGGTCTCAGAGCTACCTGGCCTCCCCTGGGACAGCCCAGTTCTCCTATGAGCCATGGGTTTGAGGACATGAGAGGGGAAATGCAATCCATTTCCCAGAGGTAGGGGCACTGCTTAATTTGTGACAGAGTTGTGTCCCAGCAGCTCTAGACTTGGCAGTTCATAGCCCCGGTACATCTGGGCTTGCTGCTTCAGTGATGAATGTAAAAAAAGTGCTTGAGCCCAGGCACCTAATTGCTTGAGGCCTGGAACCTCTTTAATTACAAATTAAGCACTGGGTGGGGAGGCACAAGGAATGATTTTTGGGACTCTCCATAAGAGCTTGATACCCTCCTGTGGGTGTCCCTGCAGGAGAGTTGATCTGGCCCTGAGACAACTAAACTTCTGTAAAGGACTCACACTGGAAACTGATTTCGGATCCATGTTTCACTGCTGGCATATTTTATTTAGTTCACTTTACTATAGCACTATGCAGTGGTACCTCTTTAGATAAAGTTGTTGTTTTTAATTTACTAGTTGCAGGTGCAAGTTTTTTAAACTTCACCATGAAAATTTTGTTCCAGACTAAAAAGAGGATCTTTCCTTTTAAAAAGTAAAATTAAACCCTTTAGCCGTATATCAGTAAGGTTTTTCTTTTCTACAGTCTTTTTTCTTTCCATCTTATTTGTTTAGCATGGGCCAAAGTCTCTGCTGCTGTAAGTGTGCATTGCTCCACCAAAGTCAGTTTAAACCAGTAGAGAATTTGCTCTTCTGATACCTGTTATGAGGAAATTCATTCATAACGTAGCCTATTTTTCATAGGGAAGCTGAAATTGTTTGAAAACTGAACTTTAAAAATCAATCCTTCTGCCTCCATTCTACATTTTGTTTCATAATATTTTAGAAGGATATTTATAGTCTGTCATTACACATTGTAATTATGTAATTGCACATCATAATTACACATTCCGATTATGTGATCACACGTTACAATAATTATGTAATTAGACCTAATTACAACAATTGTGTAAATACATGGCAATGGTGTAAAAACAGCCTGAAAAAACAGAGGACGTTTCAACTCGAGTTAAGGAATGTTTTATGGTGGCAAGATAAACCCACAAAAGCAAAGGAATGTCCAGTCTGGGTGCAATCCTGTGTGATGTTCAGCTCTCCCTTGTGAAACACTGAGTGCTCATGAATGGAGAGCGCTCAGACCCTTTATAGCCAGATTTTGGAGGGGCAACGGGGTGCTTCAGGTTTGATGCTGCTTCTGGTCTATGTTTGGCGGTGTCTTCTGGCCCCATGTCTTCCCTTCATCACCCTTCCCAATGAGGACCATCTTTTTTGGTGGCTGGGGAGTGGGGCGGCTTGCCTTGTTCCAAGCATAAACACATTGGGGTACTTTGGTTAGCTCTGCCTGATACTCTATGCCATCCTGCACCCTGTATTGGAAGCTTCGCTCGTTAAACACAAAGGTAAGGGAAGCTGTTATTTAAAACATTCGAAGACACAATGTGAAATTATGTGAACAGATATTACTGTAGGCCCATTTCTGGCACCATTCAAGGACCAGGCCCTTATAATGGTCTGAGGACAAGGCTGGTCTTGATCACAATACAACACCAGTGATTAAATGGGCTCTGTGCTTTTGGGCCGCACCCTTCCCCTTCTGTTAAAGCAGGCCACTTTATCTCTCCACTTCTGTAGTAGGATGGCAGGGAACAACAACTCCCCGCTCAATACTCCCTTTGGATATCTTTGGGCCTCTAAAATTGTGACACTGGTCTTGGTCCTGATCCTGCAAATACATCTGCAAATAACTGTCTGCAGGTAAGTAAACCCACTGAACTCACCTGTGTTAATTTAAACATATGAAAATGTGTGCACTAGCAGGGCCCAAAGTGTCTCAGAACATGTATTTCCTTACATAACCCCTATTTAAACAGTATAGCCACTGATTCTCTTCAGCAGCTGGACCACAGATTCTATTTGTATGAGTCTGCCAATGGCTTTGAGCTAACAAAGCTGGGTATATTAGCTCAGGCATTATTAGCTCAGGCATTATAATCTCATGGTTTCAGATCCAGAGATACTGCGTTTGATCTCCACTCCCAAAGACTCACTCAGGAGCATCTTGTCTCACTTACATTAACATCAAGGCCCTTTAGGTAGGCCTCAATATATTGGTCATATGGGTTTTGCCATGGATAGTACCACCATGTGTCCTTGAGTAATTTGAGATTAGAGATGATTGGACAATGCACTTTTTTTTTCAAAGAAGATCTTTTAATGAGAGAGAAACTCACACATAGGTTTCCTTTAAAGATTTACATGGAAAATTTTATCTTTTTTTATCAAAAATTTAGGAACTTTGCCATCAAGCCTCAGGGGCACTGTGGTTTGTGTGCTTCATGCTGCCCTTCCCCTTTATAGGCTGGACTCCTTGGTCCAGCTCCATTTCTCAAGATGGTCCACGGTCTCCCCTCATGGTGAGGGAAGATGGTTGCATCATGGGAGTTCATGGCCATAGTACATTATGAGAGATTTAGTCTACCTGGTAAACCTGGACCATAGAGCAGAATGGGTAGATGAGGGAACTGAACTAAAACTCCCACAAGGGACTGTGGCAGACTGGTTTTTGTAGACTGGTTTTGGTTTTCTGCTAATATAATTCATTTTTTAGGGACTTGGATTTTGGATGGAAAAAAATCAAAAATTTCCTCAGAAATCAGACACTTTGTGTGAAAAATTTAATGTAGTCACACCCAATTTTGACAGAAAAAATTTGAAGCATCCTTATTTGAGACATTTCAGAATTTGCCTATTTATAATCTGTCTGAAACCTTTGTAGAGAACTTCAGTTTTTTAGGGTACTTTCTTCAGAAATATCAAATTATAATAGCCCAGACAATTCCTGTGCACAGGGCCTATTACATCTTCCAGGGTTTCTTCTGGCAGCCAGCTGTGTATCACAGAGGTGGGGATGGATTTTAAAAAAAGATTTAACTTTAATTGCATTTTCTATTGGTGATGTTGGACCCATTATTATGCTGCTATAGCACTTTATTTTTGTTCTCTGCTTTGTGTGACTGCAAGCATATTGATGTGCGTAGGTCTTAGCTTCATTACTGACAGAAAAAAAACCCAAACCAGAACAGTGTGCCAAAAACATCCCTAGTCTAAACCCATTGGAGATAATGGAGTTACACTGAGTTTGAATGTGGCCCATTGTGTGTAATCTCATTTTCAGTTGGGTAAGAGTAGAAATTCTCTGTGCCTTCACGGCTTCCATTACATTTACTTACTTCTTCCTCTGGCTGTAAATAGAAGGTGGCGCTTGTTAAATTTAATTACTTTCTCTAGAAGCTTACATGATAAAGGTGTGGCTACTAAATGAGGGGGCTTTGTAAATGGAGGTAGACTGACTCAAGATTACATTGTATAGGAGAGGTTCTCAATTTTAAGCTGAAAGTCATAAAACCCAACTGAGGCAAAAATGAGAATTATTTTACACCAAAATTCCTTAATTAAAAAAAGTTCTTACCTTTTAAAACTAAGTGATAAATGTAGGAATCCCCCCCCGCAAATATATGGATAGAAAGGGGTGGTGAGAGACACCCACACATATATATGCTTGGAATGAAATAAGAATACTTATTGTGATTAAAGATTGCAGAATCAGGTGAGTGGTTGGTTGGTTGATTTTTTGATGCACAAAGGAAAGGAGAAGATTTTGAAAGTTTCAATATATTTTTTTGTCTATAAAGTTTCCTGCCCAAATCACTTCAGAATAAATCTGTATATGTCTTAAGGCTTCATTCAGTAAAGTGCCTGTGCCGTTCTTGAGAGACTGCAGATATACAATGCTCTAGATAGGCTGTAGTAAATACTTTATCACCTTCACACAGTGTCCTATTTCTCTTCTCTTCTCTAATCCTACACCCCATTTTTCCACTTTCTTTCCTGCTTTAGATTTTCTCCATCTTCCTCGTTATTAAAACTCAGCCTTTTCGGTAGCTGATCCAGCTTCTTCAATGGAAGCTTTTCCATTCACTTTAAGAGGAGTTGCACCAAGCCCTACAAGGGGTCTTTGTTACAGTTTTACAGCATCACATATACTTACCTTTGTAGCGTATGATTATCCTGCTGAATTTTGTGTGCTCAGCTACTGAAAAATTAATATTTTTTCTAATGAATGACAAGTATACATATTTATGAAGTGTTATCTAAGTACACTACAGGATATCTAAGTACACTTCACATAGATTAGGTTAATACCAGAAAATCTCTTCCTAAAATAGGGAGTATTTTATAAGGTCACCATATTTTCATCATTTAATAAAGAAAAACTTTTGTGGCACAACACATCATGAAATATTTGTGTGATCTGTATTCTGGTTCCTGGGTTTGATCTGCTCTGCCTGGGAAGGAAAAGTGTAACCTGGGACAAGGAACAGGTCAAAGAAAGGCCAAGCTTTGTCCTTGTCCCTTGTGCCCCTTTGTTCCTTGATTCCCACCTCTCTTGGACTTGGTTCAAGCAACCCCAGAGAGAGGAGAAGGAAATGACACAAGGACTGCCACCTCCACAACCCCTTTGTGGGACGAGAACTAGGGTTTTGCATTGATTGGGCCTAGCCATTTACTCAAATACTTGTTATGGGAGTCTGACAGTGACAAGTTTTGGCCTTGAACTATAATTGGTGTGACATGCACTCTTGCTACATTATGAAAGTGAAACTGGTGTAAAATATATATGATATGTGTGTAGCAATAAGTGTTAAACAAACATAGTTATAAAAAACTCAAATGATTGTTGAAATGAAAAATTAGGATACTTCAGGTATCCTGAAAAGAATTCTCCATGTCATCTGATGGAAAGTTGGGTCTGTTCTGGTAAAAGTGGGTGTCAAGGCTGATTTTCCACTCTGGCACTTGGAGTGCAGAAGTTGGGGGCCCGCAAGGATTCTAAAAATTAATACTGGCCACTCCAGGCTTGTATTAAACTTCCAAGGTTACAGTTTCTCTCTGACCTTAGATGGGTAGATGTTGCCAACACTCAAATGCAAAACACCCCTTTGAAACCAGAAAGGCGCACTTGGGAATTCCTTCCTGTAGGATACCCGCAAGCCCTTTCACCTCCCCCACCCCCGGGGAAGAAGTGAGAAAGAAAAAGAAAGGAAATCAGCTGTTATCACCAGCTAATTTAAGATCATATGCACAAACCTGGTAGGACACCAAAAATCCAGTCCTGTTCTTAAAAAAGGTAAATTTGATTAAAAACAAAAAGGAAAAAAGTACGTCTGGAATTTGGACTTTTGCTAGATTTAAAAAAACCACTTACATAACTTTTAAACATCAAGCATAACCTCCTTGAGGTTTAGCTTAAAGGTTACAAGCAAAAAAAAAAAGCATTTCGGGTTAGCACAGAGGAGTCCATAAACCGATAAGAAATAAACCAAATCACGTCTTTCTAGACATTCCCTAATTTACTTACATATCTGGAGTTTCAGATAAATAATCTCTAGGTATGATTTGATGGTTTTTCATACCTGGTTTAAGGCTTCTCACAGCATAACTGCTCCCTGTTTCCCAGAGGGAGAGGTGGATGGACAGTGGGTAGCAGTGAGCCTGGCTGACTGAATCTGTAATTCACTATTTTTTCAGAGTTTCAGAAGAAAAATGTAGTCATGTATCTCTGAAGATTAGAGGGTATCTTGTGATTTAGTTAGCCTGGAAGTGTGTATTAGAGTACAATTTGCTACCTTCCAGCTTATCCATTTAGATTCCAAGGCCAGATACCTAAGGGGTTTTATAATAGGGTTTTGTTTGTAAAGTAGCCAGTGATAGTTGAATTATAGTTTTGCTGAGCCTAACAAAATTGTATTGCCCTAAACTTAATTTTAAACAGTAAATCATAGTAAATATTCCAAGAAGAGCACTCACTCTCTTATAATATAAGGGTAACACTGTTATGTTGTAATGTAATTTTTTTAAAATGTTCCTTGCCATGTAGAAGTCAGAAAATTCATTGAATAAGTATTTATTGTAATTTGTGCTAATGTTGACTAATATCAACCCTTAGAAGCTGACTGCTTAACCTGCCACAGCTGAAACTGATTGTAATCACAGACATTAAAGATGAGACATTTAATGAGCAGATTTTCAAAACCATTCTCTGACATGGCACCAAAATGTTCTATGTCCACACACAGTTGTGCACTCAACTTACATTGCATGCGCATAACCTGTATTTGTGCAAAAGGCTAGGATCTGTACAGCAACAGGAGAGGTAAAGCAAAAATAAACCTCCCTCTGTAGGTTTCAGATTTATTTTTTAACAAGGTTCTTGTGGGAACAGAAGAAAATACTAAGACCCTACAAAACCAAAATGACCACAGTCTCTGGCCACTCTTCTGTTACACCATGTAAAATCTTTAAACCCCACAGCAAAATAAAAAGAAGACCTTGAACGCTTTAGAGCACAACACAGTATAATATGGCAGCTTTGCACTCCTCCTACCTTTAGAATGCCCTGCCTTGCCTTCTCCACAGTAATCCCTTCTCTCCTCTGAAAGAAGCCAAGAATCATTAAGACTTGGGGCTGAACCTGTTGCATTCAGATTTATTCCCAAAACTAAGAACCTCCCTTAGCTGACTCTGAAACCTCATTCTGCAATTTAATTCAAAAAGCACCATGCCCACTATTGAAATAAATCAGTTGACACCTGAGAATGATGTGTTATATAGTCTGAAGTTGACTGCAGCTGCATCACTTGTCATTAGAAAACCCCCATTAAAAGAGATTGGCCACACAGTTGCCCGGTCCTGTTCAAAACCAGTTCAGAGATGATCACAGGTGCCGTGGCAGATCAAAAGCTGGTGGACAGATAGTTGGATCAGTGATGAGAGACTGATTAATAACTGATATTGTTGACCAATTGTTTCACCAAGCAGATTCCCCTGTCAGGTCCTGTGGTAGCACAGATAACCATAAAGGGTGCCTAGAAGATGGTCAAAGAGGTCTGCGTATAACTGCAGGTCGCTATTCTCACGGATTGTAGCCAGTAGCATGACAGAGGTCCCAGTGAATATAGGGCGATGCTAAGTATAATAGCCATGGCAATGGAGTTGCCTGTAAAGTCCTGGTTACAATGCACATAGCTTTATTAAGCTCTACATCAATCAGCCTTGTGGGAGATGAGTGACCCCAGACAGGAAACACAGCACTCTGCTGTTCAATAGCAGAGGGCAAGGGCTGATGACCAGGGTGTCTGGGCGCTTGCACCATTTAGCCCCAACTTCACACGTGAGTTTATCTTGCAAACTGATGCATCAGAGGTGGGCTTGGAACTGTCCTTGCTGAGGAAAGTGAAGGGGAGCAACACCCTATATTGTATATAAGTTGAAAACTGTTCCTTCAAGAGCAGAACTACTTTGTAATTGAAAAAGGAGCCTTAGCGGTCAAGTGGGCTGTGGATGTCCTGCCATGTGATCTCCTGGGAGTCCCCTTTGTGCTTGTGGTGAATCATGGCCCCCTTATGTGGTTTGTATGTTTAAGATTGTTTAATGAATATGCAAACTGATTGAATAATGGGATGCTCTGTAGAGTTTATCAGTTTGACTGTATATTTTAAATTACGTAAGGAAAGTAAGTGAGCAAAACTGGTGAATTCCTGGTTTTATTGTAATTGTATAATCTGGACAAATAAACCTGGTTCTCTTAATCTGGTAAAAACAATTTTCTGTGTTTGAAATCTCACAGGTCAAGTGTTGAGTGATGATGTTCTTTTATGGCTGAGGTAAGGCACCTCAGAAAGCAGCCATGCTGATGCAACTTTAGACGCTGTGGGCACATGCTGCTATAATAAATGGCATACATTAATTTGTAAAAAATTTTTTTTTGACAATTTTAGAAAACCGACTGTCTAATTTACTGCAGTGATAAATTATGTGGATTTTTGTGTATTTGTTTGTCATGACATGAAGTGGGAATTGTACACAGTGGTATCTGCTGCACCCTTTTATATGCTGACATAAACAATAAATCATAATATATTGTACATATACTGTTTAGTTACTGCAGTAGTGGATTTGAATATCTTCATTGCAGAAGCATTTCATTACATTGTAAACTGAGCTAGACTGTTGCAAATAAACTGAGCCCAAGGCCCGTAACGTTACTACTCAGAAGCAGAGTCACTTATGAATAGATACTCTAGGTACCAATTATGGTTGAATTGTGAAGGACACCTGTAAAACTAGAGGTCAGTATGGGCTAAATATCACTTTACAAGCAATTACATGATTTCTAGTTGAAACAGACCTCTTCACAACAGAAGTGTGCAGTTCCAGTGGTTACATATATGCATTGCAGTGTGCATCTCACTACCATGGCTCTCTACACCTACCATGATTTTCATTGGAATTACTGGCAGTTTTCATAAAAGCACAGCAGCTGTTAGGCAACTATCATATAACCATCCTTACTGTACAATGCGGGACAGATGCCAAGTATGGTTATACTTGTTTTCAGCTCCTCCACACTCCCTTCCCTGCTTAAAAGCTTCTTTCTACAGCCATCAAAACAGACTCCTGTTCCAGCCCCTCCCGCCAATATCCTAAAATGATTCACTGCCAACCTCTCACTCTTCTGAGCAAAGGATACAGAAGAGACCTGCTTCTGAGTCTATGGCAGTTCCCTTCTTAGGGACTTTGCCTGAGCTCTCAAATAAACTCACATCCCTGCAGGTTTATGTCACGCTGAAATCCAAAAGAAGAGAATATGAATTGTTTGAGACCATAGCCTGCCCTTGGAGTGAGAGAGTGTTTCATGCAGCAAAGAGACAAGTAGGAAGAGTGCTACAGGCATGACTGTCAACCTGCCCAACCTCCCAGATCCTGGAAACCTATCAGCAAATTCAGTGTAAACACTAATATCTATTTCCATCAAATTCTCAAACCTGTAGAAATATCACCTTATTTTCAGGTGTCAAATAGTTGGAAATAAGCTAGTGCTCCAACTATTAAAACTATAAAGGAAAATTGCAACAGGGTATAAAATTTCCAATCCCTTTACCCAGTATAAAAACACAACTAAAATGTTCCATTACTTCTTTAAAGTGCTGGATATTTGCCAATTTAAGTACAGAATAGTGAAACACAAAAGATTTAGATTATGTTCATTCTTTCTGCTTAGCCATGGTTTAACAGCATGATTGGAAAAAGGATATTGAGTATCTTTATGTAAGTGTAAATATATAAGGGTCCTGGGCAGAAAGACCTTCCTATACAAATATATTTCAAACCATTTTCTAAGTGTCCGTTATTAGAGAATTATTGTATCCACCCACCTGTGTTATAGTTATAGACATAATGCTGCTTCTCACACTACTTGTTGTGGTATATCCAGAAGTGATTGGTGAAAGTGATGTGACTCGTAGATCAGTTTTAATTTAGATACATTTTCAATGTCTGGATGCTTTTGTAAACTTCCTTGACCTTATTTTTCCATGGTTGTGATCTGTTGTGATTGTTTATACCAGATCTGGTAGCATGTTACCTTACTTTGCCTCTGGTATAAACATGTAAATGATGTACAAGGCAACAATGACCAGGCCCCTTGAGTTTGCAATATTTTACCAGATTTCTAGTGCTTCTGCTCCAGCCAGAACGGTTTTAAGAATAGCTTTTCTCTGAATAGTTCATCATTTCTAGTTGTCATCTGTACCAAAACCAATATGTGCAAAGAAGAGGGAGGGGAAAGGTATCCGAGCATTTCAGGAGGTTCAATTAAAAAAAAAAAAGGGCAAAAATTCAGGCTGGAATGCTTGGCTTAACATTTCAAAAGTGACTAGTGATTTTGGGTGCCTCCATTTGTGGGCATCCAATCTGAGACTCATAAAGGGGCTGGATTTTCAGAGGCTGGGTGCTTGGCCATCCTAAATCAGACCCCTTCAAGATGTCCCATGCTGGGTATCCAAAAACTGAGACACTCCAAATCACTTTTGCCATTTGGTGCCATGGATTTGCCATGCCCTACTGTCACTTGGTGGTGGTATTGGGGTGACTTTTAAAGTCATGGAACAGACTAATTATTCACAAAGCTGTCTTTTTTTCATATCAAGCAGTATATGCTTTGTCATCAGCTAAGAAGAGCTTCTATTGCTACCTGAGTCTCGACTGTTGGACAAAGGAAACAGGTAGGAAAGTGCATTTAAAGCATCTTGTTTCATCAGCTCACTTATAAATTAAATGATGGAGGACCACTTATTTTTATATTTCTTGATATCACCAGCTAATCATTGTTTTCTCACACAAAGCCTCTCCTCACAAATGTGTAAAAATTAACCTTCAGTGTTCCTTTTGTTGATAAATGGATAACAGCCTTGCAGGTCACTAATTTTTCTAGTTTGATGGGGGATGCTGCCTCTGTAAGAAAGGAGAGACACAGGAGAGCTTGTAAGAGACTGTTCTTTATTTTCTAGCCCCAAACACCTGACCTATGTCTGATTTCCAGCACACCTGTGTGTCACACATGTTATATTTTATGTCTCAGAGCAAGTGTCTAGATGCTAAAATGTTGGTTAAAACTATACCGACAGATAAAACAAGGGCTTCATTGGCCCCCACAGGCAGCATATTCTCTGAATGAGTGAGGTATAATTACTCCTATCCCTGTCTACAGCATGCTGCTGGTGCTCAAATAATATATTATAATAAATAATATATTGAATGCATAATTTAAAACTCTTGCCCTGAGTTTCTACCATCCAACTCCATCCTGGATACACTCCAGTTTGGCTTCTGCCGCCTTCAAATTAAGAAAATAAATTCTGTACAAACCCAGTTTGCACAATAAATAATTTGCAGGAATTCATTCCTCTTTTATGTAATTTAGTGTAAAGACCCGGGACCAGATCTTTGCTATAGCTGAGGAGGAGAATGTGCAAGCTGGTGGTAAAGTTCACATTTGTACTCTCCAAAATGTGCCGTCACTGTGTACCGGCCAATAGCCAGATGTTAAGCTAGAGATGCTGAGGGTTGCTCTGGCTTATTTTGGCTGCTAGTGGTCCCTAGTTGTCAAAACAACAGGATTGGGGTAATGTATCCCTTGCTACAGCCATGATCGCTATTTGAGCCCTGGCAAGAGAGATGAGGGTGGTACAGGGGCCTGGGTACAGACTGTAGGCCACCATAGGATCTCACTTGATCTTTTTTAGTGTAGATTATAGATACAGAGGGGTCTGTGGCAAAATCTGCTGATGGTAGCATGGAGCTGGAGATGTGCCCATTAGTGTACTTATATATATATAAAAAAACAGGGATAGAGGGACAGAAGAAGAGAGAGAGAGAAAGAGGAATTAGTAGGATGTATGTGCTGATTGGAACCATTTTTTTTAAAGTAAAGAGTACTAGACTGCGCTCATGTATATGAGTGTATCTTATTCACAAAGTCAGAATGGAGCACAGAGTGGCTTAATTTAAGACCATATTTGGCCAGATATTGGAGAGAAGGACTAAATCTCTCTTTACTGCATTTAAGAGTAACTACATTTTCCAATCAAACGTACTCATGCAGAGGTATCTTGTCACATGGAAGCAAGAATCTAACTGATATTAAATGACAAACCAGGAAAGCAAAAGAGGTAAGAAATGGTTATTGAAATGGTTACCAAAGAACTGTTAATTAGGAAGAATTAGGGTCTTTGATGAGATGTGGACAGATGCATGTAATTATAAAATAGAGCATGTTATTTTCAGTAGAGGAATACAGATCAACAGAAAGGAGAACAGGTGCATAAGTGTCATGAGCCATTAACACTTATCTCAGGTGCATTATGAAGCCTGTCACAAAGCTGAATGAGTTCATTTGCCAGTAACTGCAATTATAGCTCATTATTACATGGTTTGGAGTATGTCAATATACTTAAAATATGACAATATTTTTACCATTGGGTTTTGGGCCAATGTTTCATTGGAATCACCAGTATTTTTATCTGCTGTCCTTTGGAATGATGAGGGAATGGTTAGAGTATTGTAATGTTTAGTATAGATAGCACCTCCACTAGTGGATGGTGCTGTGCCTGTATGTTAGTGTTAAATTGTTCTCTGGCATGTTGTTATGTTGTTGATCTGACCTGGAGAATTAGCAGAAAGTTCATCCCTGCCTGTGTATGCTGGAGTTGGTATTTGCAGTATCCTAATAAATCTCTGTGATTCTATAAGCAAGTATCACGATATTCCAGTGTTAGCATCCCTATGTTTACTCCATTCCAAATATAGTAGGGTTGGTAGATGTGGTAATCCCTGTAAATAGCCCAGGGACAGATCATGCCCCTGTGATTTTATAAGTATGTCTGAACTGGAGCTGGAAAGTGTAATTTTTGGCTTGGGTAGACATACCTATGCTAGGTCTAATTGAACCAGCACACTAAAAACAGAAGTGTAGCTGTGGCAGCACAAGCAGTGGGATGGACTAGCAGCCCTAAGTATGATCCTGTCTGAGATCGTAGGCACATATTGGTTGCCTGCCCCCTTCCAATACTCATGCTGCTGTGGGTACACTGTTATTTTTAGCACACTAACTCAATCAGAGTTAGGGTGGATATGTCTACCCATGCTGGAAATCCCAACCTCCAGCTCCCATGTAGCTATTTCCTCTGTGTAGACCTCTCCTTTTTCTGCACAGACAATAGTTGATTCCAAGGCTCCCAGTCCCCTATGGAAGGCTGGCCTGGGCATCAAGACCTGCCCAGGAGGTAAGTGTGAGAAGTGGTCAGCCCCTTGTTTGGGGAACTCAGGGAAGAGGAGATACATGCTATGTGAGAGGGCCCACTGTTGTACTCTTGGTAATTAGTAATACTAAACAAACATTTATACTCTGCAAATTCTTGGATCCTCAGTTAGAACAGGGCTTCCCACTATTAATGGAAAATAAACGATAGATTTTATAATGTTTAAGGCCAGAGGTGGTCATTAGATCATCTAGTCTGAACTCCAGTATTTCAGTATTAGTCAGACAAAAGCATTTCATTTCTCAGGAGTCTAATCTGTTTGCCACTGGAAGAGAACAAGAGAATTGAAGGTGCCACCAATGTCTGAGACCCCTGCAAGTGTCAGGGCATTGATTAGGTCAGATATGCCCAGATAATCCTAGTCAGTGAACCATGGTTCATGCTGCAAAGAAAGTTAGAGGGTGGGAAGTGGGGGAGTGGAGAACCAATACCAATGTCCCTGCCAGTCTGTCCTGGAGGAAAATTGAGAGAAATCTGGTGCTTAGTTTGACCCTGACCATGTAAGCAAAACACACCAGCCAGGCATCTTAAAAGGATTCTCTGTACCACCACAGACCACGGATCCTCTTATCTGATGTTCCATCTCCAGCTGTAGCCAATCCCTGATGCTTCAGAGGAAGGTGAAAAAAAAGTCTCCTAGAATACATCTCATTAATTGAGTATCAGAGGAAAAATTTCCTTTCTGACCCTTGCATGCAACTAGCTGAAGCCCTAAAACATGATATTTGATTATTGTTGTTGTCTTAATGTAAAGCTGCAAGGTTTACAAGGATCTTGAGGGCAATGTGGGCAGCCCTATTGTCCCAATGAAACAAGGGGATGAACAGAAGGATTCATAAATCCACAGATTCCAAAGTCTGAAGGGACCACCCCAGCCATCCAACCTAACCCACCACACACACAGGCCATAGAACTTCTCCCAGAAGCTGGCCTAAAGCACATTTTTTAGAAAGCTATCTAATCTCTCCATAAAGAGGCCAATGAATGGTGGGTCAGTTGTTGCAAAGTTTAATTACCCTCACTGCTAGGAAATTGTATCTTATTTCAAGGCTGAATTTATCTAACTTTAATTTTCAGCCATTGGATCTTGTTCTGTCTTTGTCAGCAAGATTGAAAAGCCCCTGCTATCTGATTTCTTTCCCAGATGTAAGTATTTTCCAGGATAGTCCTGGCCCCCAAGGAATTTGCAGTCTAAATAATCTATACAATCTATTACTATTGATCCATCTAAATGTGGCTTCATGAATTCACAAATGATGGTATTTTACTGCTTTCTCTAAAAAAAATAACTGGTCCAGATTCTCAGTTGGCTTAAACTGGCATAGCTCCATAGGAATCAAAGGAGCTTTGATGATTTACGCCAGCTGAGGATCTGGCCCAGGCTTGCAATATTGTAATTCAGCATTAGTCCAGAGTGGAAATAGGGTAGAAGGAAGCCAATGCAAACAGTTTCCATATTCCTAATACAACTGGAGAAACGTTAAAAGAATGGTTCTTGTTTTGACTTTCTCTGACAGAATAAAGTTCACTCCTTTATTTTTTCCCAGAGTATGGTATGTACCATATTTTCTGTGAGAAGACGGATACTAAGATTATTATAGGCAGTAAATAATAATAATTACTGTCATGTCCTGGAGCATCTGAATCTCCTGTGGATAGGCTTCTCTTTTAAAAATACACTTTTAGTGATGAAGTATCAGCTAACTGAGGAAAAACAATGAATTTGTAAAAGCCAATTTCTAGCCCATACAACCTTATTAGGTCAAATAGAGATAAACCAACAGGAATAAAAATAAAAGGTTTTTGTGCAGCTCTAAAACTGGAAGTTCACAGTGTCATTTGTTTTAGTGTATAGTATTGTAAACCCACTGGAATTCCCTGTCCACTCTGTAATACACTTCTCTAGGCGTTATCACCATGTGATGTTAACTATGGGTATATTCCTGTTTAAGTGTCCATTACCGTGCTAAGTGAATGCCCAGAAAGGCATGAAGGGAACACATAAATGATACATTTTTCTTTTTTTTCTAGAGCTAGCTAGAAATTGGGTTTTCCCACAGAAAATTTTGATGAAAGTGAAGAAAATTCTTCTTTGTCTAACTATGCTATAATTTTTTTAACAGTTTTGACAACAAATCAAAAACTGATAATGTTAAGAAATGCCTTCATGGTGCTTCATGGATGTTATAGTCCAGGGGCCTCATGCTACATTCCCCTCTATTGACTGATCTCCCTCTCTGAACCGTGTTTCCTATGATGCATCACAGCCTCCCTTCTTGCTGAGTTACTGTGATACGTCCTTGGCCATGGCACATCATGGGAAGTGTACGCTGGCTGGAGAACTTGGCTCATAGAGAATGGCGGCATAAGGCTGAAGAACTACAACTCTCATAAGGCACCATGGTGGCATTTTTTAATCAAAATGTTTGTTTTTGACTGAAACGTTCCCCCCCCAAAAAAATGAAAACTTTTTGAGTGCTTGTTTTTTTACAAAAAGTTAAAAAATTCCATGGCAGATATTTTTAACAAAAAATTTGTTTAATCAAAAACTCAAAATTTCATCAAAAAACAGTTTTGATGAAAAAAGTTTTAACCACTCCTGCTCTTTTTTTTCTATTAGCAGGGCCACGGCTTTGTTTATTTTTGTGTTGTGGTGTCAATTTTGGAAGGCTAGGTCAAAGAATTGGGATTTGCAATTTCCTCTTAAAGTGGCTGGCAGTCGTTCTGTCTTTTCTAAAAGTGAGTTCCAGGTTCCCAAAGGCTCTGTCTTGTGCACACAGAGTTTCACTCTTGAGGACTGACAGTTCTGTTGTTCCAGTGGAATGCAACTGTCATGAAAAATCATGATCATGCAGGGTCATGATTGTGGTTAATTGCATTAACAAAGTCCTCTGGGTCACTCAAGATTATGAGCATGCTGGTGATTTTAGAGGACTTTGAAAATGAGGACTAAGTTATTGAGTATCACCTAGTATATCACAGAGGTCTAGAAAAGAGTGGAGTGCTGTGGTCATACGCTCTTGTTGGCCTGCATTGATGATGAACTGCTGCGTTCTGAACAAATTGTAGCTTTTTCATTGTCTGCAGCTTTGAGGCCAGTGGCTTCATACCAAGGCACAGAGAAGTGAAAGGATCAAGCCTTGATGTCATAAATGTATGCATCACCATGGCAAAGTCAGATTCCAACAAAAGAAGGCATTTTCCATGATCATGGCTAGTTTGTGTGGAAGTCCACTGAAGCCTGCAGTCTCTCTTAATGATCTGAGAACAGGCTCCCTTACTGGAGAGTGATTTTATAGTAGTGGTGAATTCTTTGAAGTCTTTCTCTCTTCTCACCTGTATCACTTCAGTCTTTGCAGGATTCTGCTTCAGCTAGCTACTCTTCATTCATATTCAGACACTGAGAGCACTGTATTGTCCTGTGCTGAAAAATCAATACTGTGAATACTCTGTGTGCTGAGACTATCTGATCTCCATGGTTGTCATGGCTACACTTCTAGGTATTGATTCATCCACAAAGATCTCCGGGTTGGATGTTGCCTCTATTGAGACAGGAATCTTTTGTCCTGCAAAATCTAAGCAAATTCTACAATACACCCCTTAAAAGCATGCAGTCCCTTTTCACATATACACAAGGCATTGTGTGAGATTTTTTCGAGTGCTTTCTCAAAGGCCTCCTACTAAAGCCAGTAGGTCCTATTGCTAAAGGTGTTACAGAGACATGTGATAGAAGCTATTGTGAAATTTAGAAGGGTGAAATGAAACACACACAGGACTGGCACTTTGCTTCAGTGAATACAGAATGGTATGATGTTCAAATATACAATGAATCACACAGTCCAGGTAGACACACTACAGCAGTTTATCAGATCCTCTTGTCCACATATTGGATCTGTCAGGGTCGCCCTGGAAGAGGAAATTAATTGCAAGAGATTGTAGAAAAAGATTGCCAATTGAGGCAGAGCTGTAGCTTCAACTTTTCCTCTTTATTGTTCAGTTTCTTGCCATTTTTCAAGTGTGTCAATATACTAAAAATAAACATCACTACTGCCTAGATGCAGCCACAAAACTCTTTATTTCACCCTCGATGCACTTTTTATATTGATCCTAATATAGCAAGTCGAGAGGTACCGTTAGATCTCTATCTATTTAGGTACTTGTATGGCCTTCATCATCCTAGTATCTGAGCACCTCACCATTATTAGTGGATTTTATCCTCACAACAGTCCTGTCTGGTAGAAATGTCTAGTGAGTCCCATGGGGACCAGAGGCCCTGTGTAGATTAAATGTCTTGGCCAAGGTCACACAGCAATTTGTGGCTGGGCCAGGTACTAAACTCAGCTCTCTTGATTCCAAGCCCAGTGCCTTATCCACTAGGCTGTCCTTAGCCTTAGTTATGACATGCATTGCACAAGAGTATTTTTGGGAAAGGAAAACAACTAAAAAAAAGTGATGAAAATACAAAAATGTAAAGAAAATAGAGGAGCAGCTCGGTCATGTTTATAATACAGAGTTTCACCTGGCCTTGTCTGGTAGTGCTGATTTTTCTGCAGATAGAAGGCTGCATGTGTAGTGTGAGCAAATATTACTGCTGAGCACCCTCTGTGGGCTATAATTGCACCTGTAAATAGCAGAATAGGTGCTTTCTTACTTGTTTTATGTCCTGAACACATAGTATTTTCCCTAGCAGTTTCCGGTTATGACTCCCATGCAGTGGTTTGGATTTGAGTGCAAAAGAATTTGGGTAGAATCCATATTTTTTTACTGTGACTTTTATATTTACCATTTGCTAATTATAATAGCAATTATAATTTTATAATTTATCTTCCTCCTCAGTTTTGTGTGGGTCCCCCCTACTATCTGAGATTTTCCAGTTACTTTCCGGGACATAGGAATGAAAGGAGATTAGGTATATTCAGAGAGGGGATGAAAACTCAGTATTTGTTATTGAAAAACAGCTTGGTTCCTAACAGAACACATACAATTCCTTATGCCCACAAGTCTGGAGACAAAGAATACTGCAATGTAAAATTAGTATACAAGCGCTTAGTTAATTGTGTATTGAGCATAATGGCTACATTAAGTTAAAGTCAGAAGAACTGAGTCACAGTATTATATATAATAATTTCACAGAGGATTGCAACAATCCTCAGTAAAACCTGGTGTTCTTGAATATCACCTTCTAACCACAGGAGTGAACCAGCTGAAAATTGAATTTTTATGGAGATGAAATAATTTAACACCTGTTTCCCTCTGTCAAAGAGTAAGGTGCACCTCAATTATTGATCCCTGGGATTTAATCTTTCCCAGAGCTGAGAAGCTCCTTTCAAGCTGCCAGTTCTCATAGGCGGCTGGAGGATATTTGAGAATGCTGAGGAATGTAGGGAAGTCTCAGACTACTCATGTGAGGTAAAGACTATGGGTCAAATCCTGTTCCTGTTGATGTCAATGGGCGTTTTGTCATTGAGTACCATGGAACCAGGATTTTACCCAACTTCTGTGAGTAAGTATTGCAGGACTGGACTATACATTTGAAAACTATTTTAACTCTTTAGTGTTACTGATAGGTCACTTGTCTATGAGCATATATTTTCAGTTCACATAAACACACTCAAACAACTAGTCCAACAGGTTTAGCTGGTGGCTGAACAAAATGAGCTCTAATTAACAGCTCTGCTAAATGTCTTTTTTTAAAATTTGCAAAAATAACCTATTTCGGCACTTCTAGCAACAAGTTTGTGAAAGTACAATTTGTATGCAATATGCTGATGAGAACAGCTTCAATTTAACCACAATCTGGTCACCTGTCACCAATTAAGGGGGGCAGGGAGACAAATTTTTTGGTTTCAGTTTAGTGCATGAAAGGTTACAGAACACTGTTAGAAAGGATACCTCATAGAGTGATTATAAATCATTACACACTAGAGCTTTAAGAGCCACGTGAAATAAAATAAATCTTTTACTAATTAACCCTTTCCGCCTTCTTCATTGATTTCTTTGGGAGATTTTTTTGGTGATATTGGGAGTTTTATTGGTGATATCTTCTTGTAGCAGTGAAAGGTTGGAATGATGTGTGACTTTCTGTGAAGTAAGATTAGAATGGGTTTTAAATGATTTAAATGATCTCTGATTCAGCCCCAGTATGCCTTTTTTCAGTTTTTATGAAACTGTGGGATGTGATGGGAATAAACTTTAAGCACAGGAAGCTGCTAACATCCAATAATCAGAGAGGCAATGTGGCTTAGTGAATAGATCATTGGACTGGAACTCAAGAGATTTGGCTTTGGTTTTACTGTGGCTTTACCACTGGTCTGCTAGCTGACTGGGGGCTGGGCTGGGTGCAGAGAGCTAGGTGACTGGGGCTAGGTGACTGGAGCTAGGTGACCGGGGCTAGGTGACCGGGGGCCTGGCTGGGTGCAGGGAGCTAGCCGTGGGGCTTCCATGCTCCTGGCCCAGAGCCAGACCCGGCGCGGCGTGCCGCGGGGCCCCAGTGCTCGTGAGCCAGGTGCTGGGCCCGGCGCAGGGAGCTGTGGGGCCACGCGCTCCCTGGCCTGGATACAGCCGGGACCAAGGCGCAGAGCCCAGCACTGGAGTGCTGGAAGGTAAGCAAGGGGGATTTGTGGGAGGGTCCTGGGGAGGTGGTGGTTAGGGTGGGGGTGGGGCTCAGGTGGGGCAGTCCGGGCACAAACAGCAGATATGGGGTGGGGTTCTGGAGGGGTGGTGATTAGGGTGGGGATTTTTGTGAGGGGGGCAGGGGACAAAGAGCAAGGGGCTCAGGGGGTGAAGATCCTGGTTTTAAATCGGGCACATCTCGCAGGAGCAGGCGAGGTTTATTTTTTTTCTCTCAAGCTTCCCAGGGAAAAAAAAAGTTTGGGGGGTTAGTGGAAAGGGAAAGAAGGGTCCCAAACTACCCTAAACCTAGTTTGATGGTGGCAGTGTACCAGGTCCAAATACAAAAAAAGTTGTGTTAAAAAAAAAAAGCATTTTAACCCAAGCTGGTAAAATAAGCTTGGGGGGTTTATTTCTTTTTTCATGCGGGTTCCCACATCTGTACCCTACAGTGGGGCCTGGGTGGCAGTTAGAGTGGGGGATCTCCAGAGAGGGTGATCAGGGGACAAGGAGAGTGTGTGTGTGGGGGGGGGGGGGGGGGTTGGGGGGTTTGGACGGTTCTAAAGGGGGAATTTAGTGGGGTGGGAAGTCGGTGGGGGTTGCATAGGGAGCGGGGCCTTCCCTACCTGGCCCTCTGCATAATTTTGAACCTCAATGTGGCCCTTGGGCCAAAAAGTTTGCCCACCCCTGCTATAGTGGTATCTCAAATAAGTAGGAATTGATGAACCAGTAGTCTGATATATGATGGCAAAATCCTCTATTTCTCTTCAAAGTCTTCCCAATATTTGTTTTTTAAATTATCTACAGCTATGATTTTTTGTTAACAGCAGACGGAGCTGGAGGAAAAGGAGGAGGGAAAAAGGAAATGCAGTGAAGCTCGGTAGCCTAGTTCCTCCTGCAAATTTTGTAAACTGTACAATTAAATATAAAAAAGTGCTACTCAAATATTTCCTTTGCAATAAACATTTCATTATGGTGAGTTAAGTGAGAAAGCATCTGTTAAATTGTTTTAAATAACTGCATTACTTAATCAAAAGAGATTCCTGAGTGAATTTGTTAAAGTTTCTTTTCTGAAGGTTTCAGCATCTGCATCTGCTAACTGATTTATTTCCCTGACATTAACTGAGTATTATGGGGAAAAACACAGTTTGACCTCAGGCGAGCTGGTGTGAGACATAAGACTGTTTCGGGTTGAATTTGCCTTCTTAAATTTTTCATGAAATTCTCTCAGCAGGACCTCTGTTCAGCTCTGAAAAGATTTTGAACCTAATAACCATAACTGCTTTGGTCAGCCATCAAAAACACATTTATTTAATCAAAGCTCTCTCCGTTTCCTTCCTCCACCCCTTTTAATACAGGATAGTAACACTGAATAGGTTTAAGGGCCATCAATTGTAAAATTATCATTTTTCACCAAAGCAACATTATATTAAACACTTAATTATTCATTACTAATGCTTGTCATGGTGAAATATTGTCCCAGTAATTTTTAAAGAACCAGGCCTAGCTTTTCTTCCTTGAAGGTTAATGGCTAAGCCTTCAGTTTCATTACCCTTCCTATATGTAGCACACCTCATATGTCACAGCTTAGCTTTCCTCTGTCTTCCCTCCCCCCCCCCCATCTAAAGACCACAATACAAAATATTTGTTAAATTCAGTTGCTTGGCCTCATTTTGGTGTTTGCGTTGGGGTCAGTGGTCTGTATAGGCTTTAATGATGGATACAGTTTTTAAAGATGGGTACAGTCTCTCTTGGCTAAACTGAATCATTCTTGTAGGGGCATTTTTTTAAAAAAAAATGTAGCATTTAGTTTTAAATGGATCAAGAGGCACTGAGATTATGAACAAATTATGCAACTTGCAAAAAGCTATTTACTCATCTGAAATTACACGCATGAAATATTGATGGTGCATTAATTACATGAAGGGGATGAATGTTGTCTGCTTTCAGCCTAACTGGATATAACTCCCAGGATTGCAGACTTGAGCATTTTTGCTCTGTAAACCTCTAACTAGACCGACATTGTTTAGCACTACTGAATGTTAAAGTACTATAGTTTGGAGCCTACCTTCAGTGTTCTCTGTTGTTGATTGATTTAGGTTATCTGGAGTTATTTCAAGACATTAGCAACAGGAGAAATCAAATTTTAACAAAGAGACCATTCATTTCATTGTAAGGAAGAAGGGTTAAAGAATACTTCAAACACTGGATCCAGTTCTATGTTTTTTGTTTACCCAGAACTTCCATTGAAGTCAGTTTCAGAAGTCTTAAGTGCAGGACTGGGCCAATTATATTTTATATAAATTTCCCACCTTCTCCCTCTTTTGTTTTTTGTTGAGGGGTTTGTGTGTGTGTGCGTCTGGGGGAGATGTGGTGCGGGGGAGGGGAAAGAAGCACTGTAAGCATATTTGAAAGCTAACATTTATTTTCCTAGATCTGAAAAATTAAATATAATCTCCAAACCCACCATTGCAGCCCCCAGTACTATCAGTTTTGTCTTATAAGCTCTTTTCTAGCTGTAGTAGTAGGATTTGTTTACTGAACCCATTTGAATTGGGGAATTTGTTTGATTTCTGAACTTGCCGTAGGGTGACCAGACAGCAAATGTGAAAAATTAGGACAGGGGGTGGAAGGTAATAGAATCCTATATAAGAAAAAGACTGAAAAATTGAGACTGTCTCCATAAAATTGGGACCTCTAGTCACCCCAACTTGCCAGGACTTTCAGTTTTGCATTTCTGTTTTTTCACTTGTGCCTATTGCACTAAAACTGAATCAGTAACATCATCTTAAACTCTACTAATTACTGACTTTCCCCACTATATATAAAACCAGCATTGTATAATAATGAATGTTGATCCTCTAGATATGTGTCAGTGTTTTATAAGTATAAACATGGTAATTGTCAGCAAAACTATTTTATATGCTTCAAAGCAGATGAATAATTAATAAATATTGCATTTATTTATAAAACGGACACTGTCAAGGTGAAAATAACCTGAGGTTTTTAACAAAATTCCTTAGAAGTTACTAGTCACACAGCTTAATGAAAATGAAATAATTTGAAAACTTTAATCTAGGCCTTGCCTACACAGTCTGTACTGAGACTTGGTTCCCATTGACTTAATGTGAGGTGGGCCTCAGAAAGGACTGCAGACTCCGATTAGTAAATGCCATCGTTGTGCTGGTTATGTGCTTTTTTGCACTTGTCACAGCTTTGATAGTAAAACTAGACTGTTTATTTTCACCTTCTGGTTCTTATACTTTAGCACAGTCTTATTGGGCTAGATTATCTCCCGCTTACCTTCCTGCTCCCTCCCTAGGGTGTCCAGGTGCCCTGTTTTTCATTGGAAAGTCCAGCTGAAAGGGGAACCTGACAGTGTCCGGTCAAATCTACTGACCAGACACCCAAACTCCGGTTACTGCGGGCCAGGGGAGGTGCTGGGTCATCATCCACCCCAGCCTCTACTCAGCTAGGGCTGCTTTCTACCTGGGTTGGGGAGCTGCAGTTCCCAGCCCCAGTTCTGCAAGTGAGTCCTTCCTTACCTGGGAGGGGAAAAGCAACAAGCAATGGGGGAAGAGGCGTGGATGGTGGGCAGGGCCTTGCGGGGGAAGAGGCAGGGCAGGAGAGGTTCCAATAGTCCTGCTGGAGTGTCCGCTTTTTAAATATTACCAAGCTGGCAACCCTATCCACCACCTTGTGGTAAAACCTGCTAAAATGGGCTCAGGAGGAGGAACACTCAGTGAAAATTTCTTGCTGAAACTCCCCACAACATTCTATTGAAAACCCTTTATAGCATTGCCCTGGAGACACTCTACAAGACATTCCTGGTGGGGAGGTCTCGGCAGAATTGTTTTCTCCAGGGAATCTCAGTGAGGACGTAGGGAGAATTGTATCCATTGCCTTCAGCCTCTCTATGGGCTGATAGTCTCTGTTCCCTCACCATGATGAGTCCAGAGGACGGAGGAGACTTGTGCCACGCAGACAGAGCTACGCCCTATTCCTTGTGAAAAGGGATAGATGTGTGAATGGAGGGCCTTTCCTATAGGCCTGGTGTAATACCCATTAGAGTCAATGGAAAGATTCCCATTGATTTCATAAGGCTTTTGATCTGGTGTTAAATACATTTCTGAAGGGAACAACCTGCGCCAATATATTTAGGTTTCTAAGTCACACTATTGGGAAATGTTTGAATAATCAAACTAGATCATTCTTCATTTAATTCATTAAAGTATACCCATTGGATTTGTAATACCTCCTTCCCCACCACCCTTTGACTTTGGGTTTACCCAGCCTGATACTATCCCTACTAAACTCTGAAATCTTAAAATAAAATAAATAATCTTTTATGTCCGGCGATTCTAGCACATGGCCTGTCAGAGGCCTGGTCCCCTTCTTGTGTGGTTCCTGCTCACAAGTCAATTATACGTTGAATGTAGGCCATCTGTGCAATACAATAATGGGTTTAGATGGGCAGAGGGCAATACTATCCTAGTTTCCAGGAATATCCAGTTCCGGGATGCTACCAAAACACTGGCACACCAGCCCTAAAAATGCTACCCATATTTTTGTCTCTGATATGAAGTTTTGGTTTCAGTAATTCATGAAGAGGGTTGATAAATTGGAGAGGATTCAGAGAAGAACCAGAAGAATGACAAAAGGATTAGAAAATATGCCTTAAGAGCAATAGACTCAAAGAGCTCAATCTATTTACTTTAACAAAGTGAAGGTTAAAGGGTGATTTAATACAGTTTATAAGTACCTACATGGGGAACAAATATTGAATAATCAGCCCTTCAATCTAGCTGACATAAGTATAACAATCAATGCCTGGAAGATGAAGCTTGACAAATTCAGACAAAAATTAAAATATACATTTTTGGAGGTGAAAATAATTAAACATTTGGAACAATTTGCCAAGAGTTATGATGGATTCTCCACTGATGGCAATTTAAATCAAGATTGGTCCTGGAATCTCTGTATCTTTGTGGATTAAAAAAACCTCTAGATGTAGTGGAAACTGTTTCCTATACATGGGTGAATTGGGAAGCAGAGAAGCCATGTAGGAAGACTTCTCAGATCTTGTGTGGTGTGGAACAAACTCAGTGGTGTCTTTCAAGGCACAAGCATGGAAAGGGTACAGATTGGGCATTAGTAATTCATTTATGAATGGAGAGAATCATCTACACCACAATCCCTCTCCTTCCTCACAGTGAGGGTTGTAGTAGTAGTAGCCAGCATCGGAGTGTACACCTGTTCCCCTCCCTGTTTATGGAGAGGATTTCATCTCCCTTGGCACCTATGTAATTCTCCTGTGCAGACCTCTTTTATACAGAGGTGAGTAGGTTATAATCATGGACACTTTGTGATCAGTGTTTGTGATACATCTAGCGTCATCAGATTAATAAATGCTACAACTTCTTGCTAAAAGCTTTGTCCTCCACTAGTAGAGGTATGGCATAGGCAGTCTAATAAGTCTTTCTCAGCAATAACATTTATGATTATATGACAATTGCTTGTTTAGTAGTTTTGCAAAAGTTAATACAAAAAAAAATCTCTGTCTTTTCTACCCAGCCTGATGCGGCAAAAGCAAAAGCAAATATTTTTTCAGAAAATGGCGTTAATTCAGACTGTGGAAAAACACTAGAGGCACTCGTGCCATGTTCCTAGCACACTCCCCTACTTTCATCTACCCACCCCCTCCTCCCAGGGGTGATCCTTTTCTGATCAATATGGTTCAATCTGTCCTTTCCCCCACATTTTAGCTCAAATTGGATATCACAGTTAATTGCTAATCTCCAGCCTTAGTGAATCGTATGTTCTGAATGTTTGTTTATTCAGCAAGTATAATATAATTAGCCATTTGTTTTATAAATAGTTTTCATTAGAGGTTCCAAATGGAGAAGTAAATGGCATTAACATGTACTTAACACAATTTTCCTTTCAGTAGAGCATTGTTTCCTGCGAGTTAATTTTATGTTGGCACTGAAAATGTAGGTTCATCATTCCATCATGCAGCATTCTTTGTCTCTTTTTAGGGATAGCACACAGATCCAGACATAGGTGAATACTGTATTACATGTTCTGGAGAATGAGGGAGTTATGTATTTTTTTATAACTATCATATGCACTTCAATTTACCTGTGCAATATTATGCTGCCCAGCTGCATCAAGTCAAAGCAAAGGAAGCTGTGAAGTGGGTCCAGAAATCCAGTCCCAACGCTGTTGAAATGCATGGTTCCATCCTTGAGGTAGGTGATGGTAGCCAGACCCCTCACCAGAAAGGTATACTAGAGAGGGGCAAAAAGAGATCTAAAGTGAAGCTTGTCCTATAACCATGGCAGGTGTTCACTCAGATTTCCCACTGACTTCAATTGAATGTTTGAGTGTGCAAGGAGTGGATGATTGAGCCCTTGTAGTAGAAACTGCCACAAAAGTGTTACCTCACTGAGGATGGGGGAGGGGAAGGCAACCTGCATGCTTGTATGTAACAAGTGCCACATAGGTGTACAAATACATATTGTATCTTCTGTGAGGGACCTTAAAGCTGCAGCAAAGGGAAATGAAATATCCAGTTCTGAGATTCTACTGATTCTATGATTAATATCATAAAGCAATATTTATGCTGGGAAGGATTTTTATTGGGGCCTGATCCACAGCCTATTAAGTTAAGAGGAAGACTCCCTCTGACTTCAAAAAGCTGTGGATCAGGTCCTTAGTGTGAAAGAGGGTATGGCTATGGCTGGGGTTGCCAGATGGTATTGTTTTATATAGTGTTACAAGTTCTTTTTCTTAGGGTGTGAGCTAGTTTTGTAGTCTTGGAAGACAATGTTGTGTAGCTGGTTTTCTGATGTAATTCTTCAGGGAAGCTGTGCAAGGGACTTAGTACTCTGCATTAGCCTCCTTAGGGCTTGCCTACATAGGGGGTTTAAAGTGGATTACATTGAGTTATTCTGATTTGAAAATGCTCATGTAAGCATGACTCAGTCCACTGTATGGTACTTCCTATACATTTGTCATGAACTCTGGAATCGTCTTTCAAAGTGAACTAACTTTTGCTGTGACTCAAGTTGTTAAGTGTATTGTTTGTGTGCACACAGTGCTGCTGCACACTGCTTAGTTGGTGTTATTGACCTGTTGGTTTACCTGCTCCAGAAGGTGAGCCTGATTTCTGCCCTGCAGCAACCAACCTCACTTCCCAGGAAGTAACGTAAGCCAGGACTGAGGAGGCAGGTCCTATGGAGGGCACCTTGGGATACAAGTATTTAACTTTACTTTTTATTATTGTTGTGCTATACTGCCCTGCTAACCTGAAGGGAGGAAACAGGAAAGTTGTGATGAAATGTTTGTGGACATCATAACAGAATTTCCCACCCTGAAAATAGTAGAGAGATGGAGGTAGTATTTGAGGACAGAGTGAGAAACAGACAGGGAGCTCTCCAGAGAGATTGTGGCAGTGGCAAAGAACACAGAGGCAGTTGCCAAAGACAGCATTGGCACGGCGAAAGACAGTATCGAAAAAGATAGTGAGATACAGAGGAAACTCCTGGAGGCAATATAGAGCCAGAATTCTCCATTGCAGCACATGCAGCTGTTAGGGCAGCAAGAAATGTAGTCTTGTAAACCAGGACTCAGACGTGTTCTGCAGCCCTTGAACAAAGCCTAGGATACTGGGAAGACCAGCAGCTCCTCTCAGCTGTACCTGCAATAGCGCTCCCAGAGGCCATTACCTTCACAGAGCCAAGCTCAGGCTCTGCATTGCACTGTATTGCTGCACTTTACTGTTCTGTTTGACTATAGTTTTTAATTAACTGTTTCTTTGTCGCTATAACACAAAAGATTATTTTGATTCATAATTAAAGACCTTTTCAGTATCATTTCATTTGAAGGTTTATTTTTGTTTGTTCCATAATAGATTGTTTTTATAATTAAACAATGAAAAATTCATTCATAAGAAGACAACAATGCACTTAACACAGAAATTCATTATTTGTTATATAATTCATAAGGTTTTACAAAGGTATGTAGGCAAAGACACAAGCTAAAAAAGGATTACCATAGCATTGCACCTCTACCACCTACAAACAACACTGACCTGCTCACAGTCCATCCCTCTCCCACTCCACCTGCACAGGTTAACAGCTGGATGTTTGGGCCTGAGACTCAAAATAAGAATAACAGACATTGCCTTAGCTGTTTCCATTTTGTATTGGATGCCTTGCTGGTTGCTCAAACCACTGAGCAAATCTCTGTGCCTCAGCTTCCCACACATCATTAAGGCATTCTCCATTATTCTCTCAAACGAGGCAAAATTCAACAGGCTGTTGCGATCATGGGGACATTTTTTCTGTTGCTTTTAGCCTATCCCATAAACAGCACCACCTTTCTTTAAAACGGCCAAATGCACGCTCAACTACTAAGGCAGTAGATAACATGTTCTTTCCTTCTATCCAACTGACCTGTGAATGGCTCCAGTAACCAGAGAAGCAGAGGATAGGCTGGGATAAAAGAGGCAATCTCCATGCCATTAATATCCCTAGTGTTCCTGAGCCCAAACATTCCTTTCCCAATTAAGATAAATAAGAATGTCCATACTGTGTCAGAGCAATTTTCTGTCTTCTGACAGTGGCCAGTGCCAGATGGAAGGAACAGAGCAGGACAACTATTGAGTGATCTATCTCCGATTAGTCCAGTCCCAGCTTCTAGCACTCAGATGTTTTGGGACACCCCGAGAAAGGGGTTACATCCCTGACTGACTGGGTTAATAGCCATGCATGGGCCTAATCTCCACAAACTTATTTAATTCTTCTTTGAACCCAGTTATACTTTTGGCCTTCACAGCATCCCCTGCCAAGGAGTTCCACAGATTGATTGAATGTTGTATGAAGAAGTCCTTCCTTTCCTTTGTTTTAAACATGCTGCCTATTAATTTCATGTGGGTCATAGAATCGTAGAGGATTAGGATAGGAAGAATCCTCAGGAGGACATCTAGTCCAACCCCCTGCTCAGATCAGGACTAATCCCCAACTAAATCATCCCAGCTTTGTCAAACCTGACCTTAAAAACCTCTAAGGAAGGAGATTCCACCACCTCCCTAGGTAACCCATTCAAATGCTTCACCACCCTCCTAGTGAAAAAGTTTTTCCTAATATCCAACCTAAACCTCCCACACTGCAACTTGAGACCATTGCTCCTTGTTCTGTCATCTGGTACCACTGAGAACAGTCTAGAGATCCATCCTCTTTGGAATCCCCTTTCAGGTAGTTGAAAGCAGCTATCAAATCCCACCCCCCATTCTTCTCTTCTGCAGACTAAACAAGCCCAGTTCCCTCAGCCTCTCCTCGTAAGTCATATGCTCCAACCCCCTAATAATTTTTGTTGCCCTCTGCTGGACTCTCCAGTTTTCCCAAATCCTTCTTGTAGTCTGGGGCCCAAAACTGGACACAGTGCTCCAGATGAGGTCTCACCAATGCCATATAGGGGATAATGATCATGTCTCTTGATCTGCTGTCAGTGCCCCTACTTATACAACCCAAAATGTTGTTAGCCTTCTTGGCAACAAGGGCACACTGTTGACTCATATCCACCTTATCATCCACTGTAACCCTCAGGTCCTTTTCTGCAGAACTGCTGCCTAGCCATTTGGTCCCTAACAATCCCAGAATTCACACTGCTTAGCAGCACAGCAAGGGGCCCTGGCACACCCTCTGAGAACACCACATACTTAGAATACAGCAAGCTGTTGCTGTGTGTATACAATGATGTGTATTGGGAAAGGGCACATTGTCCCATGTGCAAGCTGATAAGCATAAAAAAGCTGTGGATTAACCTACCTGTGTGGACAAGCCCCAACTAGAGTAAATTTTTAGCACACTATTGCTCTTGGAAACTGGGCTTTGGCATTTGGACCAAGGTCTCTGAAAAGGGGGATAGGTGGCATGCTGTTTTGTGACCACCTCAGTTCAAAGATGGTTGTGTACGTAGTGTAAACTAAGCAAGTTGCATTAAGAATATCTTTAGATCTGCGTTACCGATTTCTCCAATGGCAAGCCTACTTGTTAAGTCCCCATTATCTGCTACTCATTGGCAGGGGGATGACAACATTTTTTTCTATTCCAGTTCTGCTCTCTGGACTCCCTAGAATTAGACAATGTGCCATCTCTCATTTGGCTTGGGGCCAGTTGGTTTTCCAAACCAAATTGTATCTCATTTGAGCATCACAAGTCTTGCTGTAATCACTCCCTTTTAGTATTTTAATATCCTAACTTTTTTGATTAATTAGGAGGTGACACTTCAAAAGAATGAGATGGCACAGAGCAATATAAAACATATGGGAGTGTGTGTCAAAAATCCAATCAGTTTTTAATTTATCTGATGTTTAAATCTGGACCAGGACTGTTTGTGTATCAAAAGTACAAAGGCTATAACAGCAAACTTCTATACAATAGAAAAACCAAACTAGTACAAAGGAGTCCAGGTAAGCTATCTGTAGAAGTGGGATTTCCTGTATTGTCATAAAACCTTTTACTAAATATGTAGCATGTGTGCGCACTTAAGAATAAATACATTGAACTAGACTTCCAACTGGTACAAATCAGAATAACTCTATGTAGATGGCACAAATTAGCTAAAATAAATGAGCATCTGAGGGTCTGCTCCAATACATGCAAAAGAACATGATGGTGCAGTAAATCCATTTTTGTAAATCTTGTTATGCTGGAGAAAATTATAAATGACTTTGATCTGTGATCAGTACAAATGGGAAGGAAAAAAGCACAACCAGCTAAGGGATGTAAACCATTTTTAAAAGTGTCTGACATAAATTTTTAAAATTAAAATTAAATATTTCTTGCTTTAGTCAGAGCGTTTAACCATTCAATGGACTTCATAATGTTCTGAAAATGGTAGATTTTTATTGCCAATTAAAGTATTCAGAGAAGCACTTTCATTTTTTTCTGTATGAACACATACTACTGTAACCCAGTGCACTCATGTGCTATGTGCTCCCATCTGTGCCCGATCTACAGAATCTGAGACTGCGGCAGGAGGAGTTAGTCTTTTAGCTATAGCGCTAGAGGCTCATGCTTCAGCTCTAGAGGTCCTTGGCTCAATCCACTGTGACAACCAAGATTCAGTTGTTGCAAAAGTAGGGGATTGTCTGGGATTCAAACTTCTGTGGGCCTCTCTGCTGTAAGCTTTGAACCTGAACTCATCACCCTTTTCATTAGTCTAAAGTAACCCATAGTAAATCTGCAGCCACATCTGACTGCTGACGTGTTGGATTCTGTAAACTCGCAAGTACCTACACAGGAGACCTTCAAGGAGAATGAAGGCACTGCAGGAAATAGTTGTGTGACTCATTAAATAAGACTCTCCATGCTAAATCCAAACTAAGCCAATGCTTTGTTAGTGCTATGGGCAGGTCTCAGAGAGGCTGGTTTTTTTGTTTTTTTTTCCAAATGAGACTCTGGACCTTGGTCTAGACCTCTAATGATTATTAGCAGTCCTCTAGCCCTTTGTACAAGAAAAGGGGTGTTAACCTCTGTCTTGATTAAATTGAAATCTGTGTACTTAGTGTTCTGTGGGTAAGGAAGGGACCTGTGATAACTCCAATCCCCTAAACCATGAGGACTGCGTAAAACAAAAATTCCAGAAAGAAGCCCGCTCCCAGGTCTAGAGAAATTCAAGTCAATAGGAGGAAGCAGCCTCAGGAAGGACTCTCAGTGTTGCCAACTCATGTGATTTTATAACAATATTTGATATTTTTTCTTAGTGTTCCAGCTGCTGCCATAAGAAGTGCCCAAAAATCTCAGCTTTTACTTAAAAAAATTTTTTTTTTCCTACATGGAGGTAAAAAACTTGAAAACTGGACCTGAATAGCATGACCTACAGCCTCAGAAACCAGAAGGAAAACATAAAGAACACCACTTTTGTTTTCTGATTAAATGACCTGATTTTTAAGTCAATCACAGGATTGTTTGGGACCTGATGTGATTTTTGAATGTTTGGGATTAGCAATACTGCGACTGTTGGACACTGACGATATCAGGATGGTTTCTACAGTTCTTACAGTTTTGATGGGCCATTCTTCCCTGTGCTTAGCAGTTCTTTGCCCCCACACCTTCCTGCCCCCTCTCATACTCTTCCTCTCAGCCTCACTCCATCGGCATGCTTCCCTCCCTCCATTCCTTGTCTTAGCCCCTTAGCTCTTTCCCTCTGTGACACTTTCCCCTTCCTTGCATTTCCATTTAGCTAATCCCCTCCTAAGAAAACTCCATTCAAAGAATTAAAAAAACCAAACAATCCCTTTCACCAACCCCTTCTATTCCAGAAATGAAAATTATGAAAATACTACAACATGACTTAGTAAACCATCAGTCTGTTCACTCTGCTGATGAATTCTGTCTTCCCCTTACCATTTGCTTGTCTGTTTAGATTGTAAGCCCTTTGAAGGGACTATTACTTTGTTTGTATAGTGCCTATAAGTATGGGGCTCTTTTCTTGTCTTGCCCTATCATACTGTTGCTGTATAGAGCCAGATACTGACCTCATGTATGTGAGATCAGCTCTCTATGAAGCTCAGTGACAGTTGTGCATATGAGAGCAGAATGTGGACTTGAGTTTTTAATATCCAAAAATGTAATTAAAAAAACAAACTTGTAACTTATTAGTTGGAAAAATATTTCCCAGTATAGAGTGCTAATGAGCATGAAGTAAATAGACATTGCATGTTACACAGCCGTTCTGGATGAGAATATGCAAACTACCATTAACATAAAAAAGACTTTGGGGCTTTTAGTTTTACAGCTTTGAAGCCTTATTGTCTAAAGATCTGATAACTCTTTGTAATTGTTTTTTGTATGTGTTATTTAGTTGATTTTTTTAAACAGTGTAGATGCAAATGGGTGTCTCTCATTTGTTGCCCCAGGGTATCCTTGGAAATGAGCTGTGTCATCTCAATGAGTTTTTCCTGATGAAATATTCTAAAATAAATAATCTTTGCAACAGTTTTACAACTTGCCATCTGTGCTAAAGAAAACTATGAGAAACCACTTAGTTCACAGGTTTTAGAGTGGTAGCCACGTTAGTCTGTATCAGCAAAAAGCATGAGGAGTACTTGTGGCACCTTAGAGGCTAACAAATTTATTTGGGCATAAGCTTTCATGGGCGAAAACCCACTTCATCAGATGCATGGAGTTGAACATACAGTAGGAAGGTATCTATCTATCTACACAGAGAGAACATGAAAAGATGGGGGTTGCCCTACCAACGCTAAGAAACTAATCAACTAAGGTGAGCTATTACTAACAGGAGAAAAAAAAACTTTTGTAGTGATAATCAGGTTGGCCCATTTCAAACAGTTGACAAGAAGGTGTGAGTAACAGTAGGGAAAACTTAGCCTGGGAAAATAGTTTTCAGTTTGTGTAATGACCCAGCCACTCCCAGTCTTTATTCAAGCATAATTTAATGGTGTCCGGTTAGCAAATTGATTCCAGTTCTGCAGTTTCTCTTTGGAGTTAATCTCTAAGGTGCCACTAATACTCCTTGTTCTTTTCACTTAGTTCACAGTACACTAGCCACTTTTAAAGCTGTATGATGCAGTATAATTATAAAATGGTGAATTGTCCCTATCACTCTCAACTATGATGTCAATGCATTGGTCATTATTTTGCATATAAAAAAAGGGTATTTACCAGTAGTACCTAAACTATGGTACCCAAAATACTGAATTATTGCCTTAGCCTTAGAATAGGAAATAATTATATTAACTTAGGTAGACTGGTGGTTAATTTTTTTAATGTTATCAGTAGTAAAATGGCTGCCTTATAATACAGCTTTATTTCGACTTGGGACTGATCTTTTATCTTCATCTCTGAAGTATCATGTAGATTGATATTTGGATTATAGATTAGATTAGTTTCTAAACTCTCTGGGGCAGGGACCATCTTTTTGTTCACTTTTTGTACAGCACCTATGCCTGGCACTCCAAAGCAGGACCATAATACAACTATTAAATAAAACTATGGATAAGTACTAATATTGATAAGAATGTCCATACCAAAATCTTGTTAAGAGAACATTAAAGTTGCAAAATTTAGCACTCAAAAGCAAGAAATACCAAAGTGAAGTTGGCCCATTCAACCTTGATTCTAGCCTCTTGTGTACATGCATTTTGATGGTGTTTAATGACATGATCAAAAGTGTAACAAGCCAGTGGCTGGAAGATGAAGCTAGAAAAACTCTGACTAGAAGTAAGGCATAAATATGTAACAGTGATAGTAATTAAGAAGTGGAATAATTTACCGAATGTTGTGGTGGATTCTCCATTCATGGGAAAGTCTAAATCAAGATCGGATGTTCTTTTAAAAGATCCTGTGTAGTTCAACCATAGTTATTGGACTGGAGGCAGGAATTAATTTAGGGAAGTTCTATCGTCTGTGTTATACAGGAAGTTAGGCTCAGAATGGTCTCTTTGGGCCTTATAATCACATACCAGAATCAGGTTTCAGAGTAGCAGCTGTGTTAATCTGTATCTGCAAAAAGAATGAGGATTCCTCGTGGCAGCTTAGAGACTAACAAATTTATTTGGACATAAGCTTTCGTGGGCTACAGCCCACTTCATGCATCTGATGAAGTGGGCTGTAGCCCACGAAAGCTTATGCCCAAATGATTTTGTTAGTCTCTAAGGTACCATAAGTACTTCTCGTTCTTTATACCAGAATCACACACTGATACTTCTGCAGCACCACTGCCTCACTGAGCATGCAAAATGGATAGTGAGCAGTGCATGAGGAAGGGCGGGACATTTCTTTTTAAATACCTTACTAAGGAAGAGAATGTATTGAATCATGTGCATGCACAATGTGGATTGTTTAACAAATCAGAAGTGTTTAGGGATCCCAAAAGAATGGCTCCATGGGAGATCAGAAACTTAAAAACGTCATTCCCACCCCCACCCCTGAGCAATTGCCTAAATTGGCAGTGTGCACCACTTTGAATTCTCAGGTCCACACAGGATAAAGCTTAAATCAAAGTTTCATCTCTCCAAAATGTAAGACATGATAAAGCAATAACACCAGGAAAGATTAAACTCTATATCTAGCAGGCTGATTTATATACAGTGTATTAAATAACCAACATGAGAACAAAATGATTAGCATGCATTTTTCATAGCCTCCTGGAATATAAAGTATTTCTAGCTGAGTAGGAATGAAGTGCTTTATTCATTTGGTTATTGATGCTAGCCGGATTATTGAGGAATTTTAAACATTGCCCTGGATATTGTTCTCATTGCTCTCTGGCAAACTGCTTCTTTATGAGGAGTCACATCTCGCTGTATTTATCGAAGCGGCTGCTGCTTGACTTGATTCTTCCTGTCACACTATATTTTTTTGAGCATGGGCCTAAAGAACTCTGCTGAAAATGGGAGAATTTGAAGGTTTTCTGAACTAAAATTGCTGTTAACTTTTGACTATAATAGAATTTAGTAGGTGTTCATTTAGGACAACATGCTCAGTCTGAATGCTCTGTTTTAACGACAGCTGCATATTCTACCTACTCGCTCTGAGAGTTTATTTCTAGCACCCAGAATTAAGTTGGAGAATAATTTATAAAAGTAATAGGAAGGCAGTTATAACTGTACCTAGTATCTTCCAGGTTGCCTGCCGTTCCCTATAACCACTATGCTCCTTGCTAACTCTTCCATAGAAGTTTGTGGAGGGAGAGCCATAAGCTCCTTTGTGTACTGACCTTACATAAGATACTGCCTTCTCTCATTCTTCCTCCTAACCACCCAACAGTGTGTGCCATAAGTAAGTTTCAAGCCTCTATTTAAAAAGTTTTATTTAGAAAAAGCATATTTATTGGCAAATTATAAAAATTTAGGGGAAAAAATCACAAAATAAAAGTTGGGCACATGTATATTTAGGCTTTAAGTGTTTATATCTATAAATATTTAATAACTAGCTTTAGTTATGGAATATTGAGAAATTACCTGGGAAAAGAGCAGAAAAATATTTAGTCTGACCACTCGCTATCTATTGGTTCAGATGGGTTCCCAGAAAGGTATGTTGCAAGGATCAGAGTGGTGGGCTTATTAACAAATTACTCTGACCTCTTTCAAGGTATACAATCATGTACTCTTCTCCAGGTCCACTCTTGTGTCAGTGGTGAGGGTAAAATTTACATAATCTTCAAATATGATTGAGTGCTAATCTCATATCTAATTACTCCTCCTTTTTTAACAAATACTTCACCCCCACACCATACTGTTTACATGTGGAAGGAAACAAACGTAATCAATGACAACCCACAATGACTAATATATATATATATATATATATATATATATAGTGACAAAGCTCCAAGTTTGTACTTGTGGGTCCTGCGCTTCCTGGCAGATTTAGGGGCCTCAGAAACTCACCCAGGCCCCAGAGTGACCTCCCTTTCTCAGTAAGTAATTAGGGGAGACAGAAACGGGGGAGCCCGGGCCCGCCCTCTACTCCGGACTCCAGCCCAGGGACCCTAATAGTATCAGCTAAGATGGCTGACCTTTTAGGCACAAAACACAATACAATTCCCTGGGCTACTTCCCCACACCAGTCTCCGCTTCTTCAAACTCCACTTCACCCTTACCTCAGGGCTTCCTTCTTTCTGTATGATATGTTGTCCAACACTCAGTCTCACCAACAGCACAACTTCCTTCCACAGCTACTGACACCCACAGCCACCTGACTAACTGGGAGGTTTTTATCTGGTTTCAGCCAGTCCCTGATTGGCTTCAGGTGTCCCAATCAGGCTAGCTGTTTCTACTCCTTTCTAGAAGGTTCTTAATTGGCCCCAGGTGTCTTGATTGGCCTGGAATGGCCTTTGTTTGGCTATCCAGGGAACAGGGACCTACACATCCTGAGGCTGATATACCTTCCTTCCAGCACTCTCCTATACCCTTCTGGTCTGATTCCGTCACAATATATATATATATATATATACACACACACACACATACACACACACACTCTGGGTGCTGAAAACAGATATTATAAAAAAGTCCTCTTATAACTGAGCTGATAGAGTTTACTGTCTAAACCATCAAAACATTATAAATAACATACTGCCATCAGTTACAGCCATGCAACACCATTTAAAGGTACTAAAGTTACATGAGCCTAACTGATGGCAGAATTTTGTCCTATATATCTTTTAACAGCTGGTGGTTATTGGTAGATGGCACACAAGTGGAAAAATTCAGTACTAATAGAAAGCCCATATTCTATGGTGAAACTGATTTTCTAAAGACTCTCATGCCTACCATGCATGGTGTGCTTCTGAAAACATTTATATTGATTTCATGTGCTAAGTATTATTCTTTTGAAACTGGAGTATACTGTATCAGAATCAGGTAAACTGAAAGCTATTTATGTCAACAATTAAAAAAAAATAGATTGTGTGCCATGTAATTGTTCATTTTGAGATGCTGATCAATGACTTGTACCAAAATCAAAATGGATTCTGTGGTGAATTTGGACAATTTCAAATCCTGGGCTAATGCTACAAATACTTCAGAGCCCTAAACAAACATTTGAAAAAAATGAAAACAACTCTGACAGTGTCACTCACTTTTTCGCATGATGTGGCATTAAAAGATCTCCTGAAAATGTGCATCCAAATCTCCGGTCTGCTCAAGGAGTCATAGCACTGTCAAGAAGCTTAGGTGAGTTTTCTACCTATATTCACTTTGAATTTCTGACTGCCATTCACCACTCATTTGATACCAGCAGCATGCAAGCTGCTGCCAGTTCATAATCCAAACATTGAAAAGATTTGTAGCTCAAATTTTTTGTGATGAATTTGTTTAATTTTATGACAAAATACAATTCTCTGATCAATTTAATGAGAATATCATACAGCATACAATCTATTTTTCTAAATATACATAAATAGCTTTCAATTTACCTGACTCTTCCTGTCACACTGTGAAGGTGAATGCTCTTTTTCCCACAAGCTAGCTCTGATCAAAACCAGACTGAGGTCAACCATGAGACAGGAGACTGAATGGGTTATCACTAATGTCTACTGAGAGTGATTTGCCTCAGCTGCTACATTTTCAAAGACACAGTCAGTGATTCTGCAACATCAAAGAGTAGAAAGACATTCTCTATGAAGCAACCTCTCTTGTTACCTTCTGTATTAAAACATTCTGGTTATTTTTCATATAAGAATTGCTTATACATTAAATTTAATGTTTATTACTATTATTAAATATTTTGTTTATTGTGATAAATCCTGAAATCAAGGAAGTTTGCTTGAGTCAGTACTGAATAGCTGAGTAAAGACCTCAACATACGGTTCATGATCATGATTATTAACAACATAATGCATACTCTTAAGTGCTTTAAATTTACAGTGTATTTTGAAGCCCTTTTGTAAGAACGGTTTCCTTTCCCATTTTACAGGGGCCAGATAATGCTATGTCTGCATTTTGCAATGGCAGAATTTCATGTGCTGTACATCCCCCATATATTGCACGCAACATGAGCAAGCTGTATGTAAGATTGAAGATAAACATACTGACCCTATAGTCTACCTAGCTCATTTGCTCTAGAGAAGCTTAATCTTGTCTTGTGTAATCTACGTGGTTGTGACACTTTCTGAGGGGTATCCAGGACTATGAGGCACCTAACTATTGCCTGCTCTTAGTGTGAGGAAGCCTTCCCTGTGACTGCTGGGAGTCAGTTCACCAATTCTAACAGCCATGGGCAACACAAACACTCCGCCCTAGGCCTATGCAGTCCCTATTCTCTCTCGAGAGAGAGGTTAACAATAGGCATACTCCAACCTTTTAGTCCTCCAAGGCTCTCCTTGGAGTGTCCAGTCCCTGGTCCACTGGACACTTGCAGTATTCACAGAACTGATGCTTCCAAAGAAACATTATATCCCAGCTTACTAGTTCCATGTTAGATCACTGCTCTGCTTATCACGGAGCACATAGATGTATTTACAGTGAAAACCCATAAATGTTTATTTAATAAAGAACAGATTCAAGTAACAGTGAGTAGAAGTATTGGAAACAGAGGGTTACATATAAAATCATAACATACATTCTAGACTTAATTAACTAGATACTCTCATAATTCTTATCCAAAGTCCTTTTCAGCGTTTTACTGCCAGGCTGGTGTGATCCTTCTTTCATAGGACAAACAGCTGGTAGCTTATCTCCTCTGCGTGTCTCTTTGTCCCCTCTAGATATATCAGTCTCATCCTTTGTCTACTTTCATAAACAGGACACCCCTCTGCTGACTATTATTTTAAATAGCTGGCTGTATTTTAAAGAATCCTTATTGAGGTTGCAGGAACAAACCATCACACGGTGTAGAAAGAATAGTAAATATGGCAGGCAACTAGTTTGGCTTAACAATGAAATCCTTGCTGATCTTAAATGCAAAAAAGAAGCTTACAAGAAGTGGAAGATTGGGCAAATGACTAGGGAGGAATATAAAAATATTGCTCAGGCATGCAGGAGTGAAATCAGGAAGGCCAAATCACACTTGGAGTTGCAGCTAACAACAGATGTTAAGTGTAACAAGAAGGGTTTTTTCAGGTATGTTAGCAACAAGAAGAAAGTCAAGGAAAGTGTGGGCCCCTTACTGAATGAGGGAGGCAATCTAGTGACAGAGGATGTGGAAAAAGCAAATGTACTCAATACTTTTTTTGCCTCCGTCTTCACGAACAAGGTCAGCTCCCAGATAACTGCACTGGGCAGCACAGCATGGGGAGGAGGTGACCAGCCCTCTGTGGAGAAAGAAGTGGTACAGGACTTTTTAGAAAAGCTGGATGAGCATAAGCCTATGGCGCCAGATGCGCTGCATCCAAGGGTGCTAAAGGAGTTGGCGGATGTGATTGCAGAACCATTGGCCATTATCTTTGAAAACTCATGGTGATCGGGGGAAGTCCCGGCGGACTGGAAAAAGGCTAATGTAATGCCCATCTTTAAAAAAGGAAAGGAGGAGGATCCGGGGAACTACAGGCTAGTCAGCCTCACCTCAGTCCCTGAAAAAATCATGGAGCAGTTCCTCAAGGAATCAGTTCTGAAGCACTTAGAGGAGAGGAAAGTGATCAGGAACAGTCAGCATGGATGCATCATGGGCAAGTCATGCCTGACTAACCTAATTGCCTTCTATGATGAGATAATTGGCTCTGTGGATGAGGGGATAGCAGTGGATGTGTTATTCCTTGACTTTAGCAAAGCTTTTGATACGGTCTCCCACAATATTCTTGCCAGCAAATTGAAGAAGTATGAGCTGGATGAATGGACCATAAGATGGATAGGAAGCTGGCTGGATCATCAGGCTCAACGGGTAGTGATCAATGGCTGCATGTCTAGTTGTCAGCTGGTATCAAGTGGAATGCCCCAAGGGTCAGTCCTGGGGCCGGTTTTCTTCAGTATCTTTATCAGTGATCTGGAAGACGGTGTGGATTGCACCCTCAGCAAGTTTGCAGATGACACTAAACTGGGAGGAGGAGTAGGTACGCTGGAGGGCAGGGATAGGATACAGAGGGACCTAGACAAATTAGAGGATTGGGCCAAAAGAAATTTGATGCAATTCAACAAGGACAAGTGCAAAGTCCTGCACTTAGGACGGAAGAATCCCATGCACTGCTACAGACTAGAGACCGAATGGCTAGGTAGCAGTTCTGCAGAAAAGGACCTGTAGGTTACAGAGGCTGAGGGAACTGGGATTGTTTAGTCTACAGATGAGAAGACTGAGGGGGGATTTGATAGCTGCTTTCAACTACCTGAAAGGGGGTTCCAAAGAGGATGGATATAGACCGTTCTCAGTGGTAGCAGATGACAGAACAAGGAGTAATGGTCTCAAGTTGCAGTCGGGGAGGTTTAGGTTACATATTAGGAAAAACTTTTTCACTAGGAGGGTGGTGAAGAACTGCAGTGGGTGACTTGGGGAGGTGGTGGAATCTCCTTCCTTAGAGGTTTTTAAGGTCAGGTTTGACAGAGCTCTGGCTGGGATGATTTAGTTGGTGTTGGTCCTGCTTTGAGCAGGGGGTTGGACTAGATGACCTCCTGAGGTCCCTTCTAACCCTGATATTCTATGATTCTATGACTATGAAACCTATGAGAGAAAATCTACTATAAAACAAACACAAAATAAAACAATCTTTCAACTGGGATCCTTCTCAGTATGCAAATAGGCATCCACTGTGAGGCATATAGTACCCAACACAGACATGGCAAAAAGGGAAAGATAAGTGTCTGTTACCTCCTGCCTGAAATGAACATGTCTGAGATTACATTTCCTAGTAACCTGCCTTAACTCCCAGACCTTAAGAACATGGTTTTTTAGTGTATATATATATATAATACCTTAAATATTATCCATCCATATATTTCACAGTGATTATGATGACCTGTGGGCTCTTGGTAGAGACCTCACATTCTTTGGTGAATTATTATGCATATATTGGTCTCTGGTGATCCCTGTAAAACCCTGTGCGCTGCTATACCCTCTGCCAGTTTGCATCAAATGGGCCCTGGCTCACAGTGGTATTATATCTTCTCATTACTTTTTAATCACAAGAGCCACCAAATATATACCATGTAAAACATTATTTGGAGATTTAAAATTTCTCTATGTAGAATAGGTAAAGTTTAAAAGTGTCTGGTTTGACATACATGGAAGACATATGACAAAAGGTGTTGGGACTGAGCATCAATCATAATAAATCAGGGTTGGTTTCATCATTTTGTTTTCTTACTGGACATAGCATGGTATGGTGCTGTTCAGAGAGCCTTTCTCAAGAATGCCCGCTGGACTTCAAATCTCTTCCCAACCCTCCAGAATTAGATTGTTTTAAATGAAGTACAATTTTATTCATTTAGCCATGATTTCCTTTTCCCAAGCAATATGCTGCAGAGGAGAGAAAGAAGCAGGACTTGTTCACACCCCAAGTACCTTTGACAGCATGGGAGACACCGCTCAGACTTTAAATTTCTATCTTCTCTCTCAGCTAAAAGTCATTCTATAACTAGGACTTTGTGCTGTGCATTGTAATAGTGCCAGGCAAGAAATAAGCCTAAATACTGCCCCATATCAATACTTCCATCTGCCAGAACACAGTTCATGCACTGATAAACAATATCTATCTTGCCAAGATACCAGTCCAGTTTTTTGGCCTTTCCTTCTGTCATCAAACTCTCCTCCATTCTGCATCAAAAGCTTCTACTAAGGTAATTTTCTTTTCCTATGTTTTGATCATATCTTCATTGCCATCCCCACGTCCTGATTCTCTGCACAGGATTTCCATTTTCTTCTACAAACCGTTCAAGCTGCATATACTTTCAAAAGCATCCATTTCCATGCCCCTGCCTACTTTGCTGCTCTCATCCCCTGCTCTCTACCTTCTCCCCAAGCTTCTTTTGTGATTGCATCTTATGTCTCTGTCACCCACTCCCAACATGCTAACATCTGTGCTTGGAGAAGCCTCCTGATTTAGCACTTAAGAACTGTGGTCAGAACACTGGTTTTGAGTTAAAAAACTATGGCATTTCACTCTGGATTTTTTTTTAAATTTGTGAAACCTTGAATTTTAATATTTTTTGAATTTTGTTGCAATTGTTTTTCACAACTCTAGTTCATGGAATGGGAAGCATGAAATCCTGTTTTTGTTTACTTTGTGTATTGAGGCTAACTCCTGCAGTCCTTGTTATGTGAGGACTCCTCTGAAGTTCAAGGAGTAAAGATTTGCAGGATTTGACTCTTGTTCCTTAGCTGCTAGAACAAAAGCAGTGTTGTAAACAGCACACTGGACCCAAGTCATTTCAACACACACAAAAACCAATTGCATTACATCTTCTTTGTGTTGTTTCGTATAAATGTTTATGATCTGTTAATAAAATAATAATAAATAATAATAATTAATAATAAGGACCAACTGGGAAGGCATAATGCTTGCTGGATTAATGACCCTTCTTTGCATAGGCTCCCCAGTCAGTCTGCCTGTCATTCATTACCAGGACATGTCCTCTCCATCCATCACTATTACTTAAATAAATAATAAGGGTTTGTGGCACCTGTTACTACAGATCCATACCTGAGCACCCCCTTGTGGTGCTGTGTGGTGCAACAGCCACGGAGTCTTCCACTGTCCTGCCCAGCTTCCAATGTCTGATGAATTGGAGATAAAGCCCTCTAGCTAAGTCTTTTCAGAAATGTCTGCGTAGCAGTTGGGAGCATGTCTCCCAGACTGGGTAAACACACATGCTAACTCTGCTTTTCTCTTCCCAACGCTACAGAGGAATATAGAACGCTTCCTATACTGACCTTCCACTAGAGAAGTTGAGAGCAGAGAATACTAGCCTCTCCCCTTTGCATGCCCTTCCTCAATCCCCATGAAAAAGAGGTAGAAAGATCTGCAGCCTGACACCCTCCTTTGATCCCCATGGAAACAGGAACCATCCCAGCCTTAATCTCCTCTCTTGGCCATATCGGGAAAGGAAAATTCTTGTAGGCAGAGGTGTGACTTTCTTACACATCCCCCTGCAGTTGCCCTTTAATATTCTGAGGCTATGATGTCTCCAAGTGTAAAAAGCCATAAAAAACCTCATTCCACTAGCCTTGATTACAAATTATCCTAGTACTGTCTATTTATCTGCTGCTCCATCACTCTTTATCACAGCCATTAATCTCTTTCTAGTGGGGAAGCATTTAAAAAGGTTTATTGAAAATGTAGGTACAGTCTATTGCATTCTTCTGAGTTTCTCTTGTGTATCATACCAAAGAACTTCAAGTAAGTTAGTTAAGCATGTGTTGCCCTGTCTGATCCCTTTAAATCACTGTGCTTATCCAGGTGTTCTTATCCCTTAAAATATTTTCCAAAATTCTCTCTATAATGGTTTTTAATTTAATCTGTCTCTAGGTCCTTAGGTTGTTTCTTCACCCTTTTTTAAAACAAGGGACTTATGTCTGCTACTCTTCAATCTTTCTTGAAGCTACTGAACTTTTATAAAATATAATTGAAAGATTTACCAGATTCCTGCCTTCCTTCCTATGACATTTATTAATGCATATTATCTGCCCCTGCAACTTTGTCTACTTTAAGTGCACCTAACACTTTTATAGCCAATTCTTTTCTATGCACATCCCTTCTCTGTTGTCCCTAGGGATATTAATTTCTCTTCTGCTGTAAAGACAGGGACAAGGTAACTGTCTGACAATGCTGTATAAGTATGCATTGCCTGTTTAAAATGATCTAGTGGTACCTTTTCATTTTGTGTTTGTTTTACCTGTGTGTATAAATGTATTAAGCTGGAGAGTTACTGTAGCTGTGTTGGCCAGAATATAAGAGAAAGACAAGGGAGGTGAGGTAATATCTTTTACTGACCTTCTGTCAGTGGAAGGTACAAGCTTTGAACTACATAGAACTCTTCTTCAGGTCTTGAGTAGGAAGCTCTGATTTCCTTCCCCAGACTGGAAGAAAAACTCTGTGTAGCTCGAAAGCTTGTACCGTCAAACAATAGAAGCTGGTCCAGTAAAAAATACTGCCTCGCCTACCTGGGCTTTTTTAATAGGGAGAGGCAGTAGTTCATGATCAACTTCCGTAACTTTCATTTTAGACTCCCTGTTTAACTTTGTCTTGAAAAATATGTTTGGCTTGAAACATGCCTGATTACTCTGAAGACAAAGGAGAATTTTATGCAGAGTTTTAAAAGACAATTGGATATTTACCTTGATTACTTCTTTGCTTAACGTTTCTTTGTTTCCCTCACTCTCAGAAACGGCATGTTTATTAGTCCTTCAAACTTTACATGGAATTTAGATAGGCATTTTATAAATGTCGATAGATTATATTCTTGCATTGGCTCTTACAACAGGAAGTTTTCAAGGGCAGGAATAGTTAAATGTTTAGGAAACTGAAGTTATTTGAAAATGAGACAATATTCCCCATTATGGGAACTGACAGAAAAAATAAAAAGGCAGACAAAATATATTCATGGCTAGTGTCACGAACAAGTTCTATTTCCAACTAAATCAAATGTTTTGGGTGACGTATTGGTGACATACAATGGGATTTTATTGAGGAGTGCTTCCCACTAGCCCTACAGATGCACTTGGGTGGAGTATTGCTACTAGACAGTACATTTTCACTAACAGATTTTTTCTGCAATAATTTCAAAGCTACTAGGAAAATATGAATTTTAGTTTTCTGTTGTTAGCTGGGCCAGCTCTGCTTACTCTTGTAATTTAAGAATATGATGTGACCTATTCCATCTCATTCAGTTAGCATATACAAAACCATGGGCCAGATTTCCAGCTGGTGTCAGTCAATGTAGCTCCCTGGCCTACAGGGGAACTATTCCTATTCATAGCAGCTTAGGACCATGTTCCCATTTCTTCATTTGTCTACACAAAAGAAAAAGTGGAAGATATTAAAAAAAAATCTTGGGAAATTCTAAAATGAAATAAAACGTTGGTTAAAGTAAAACAGATAACACTCCTGAGAGACAACACTATATTTAGCTGTTACATAATTGACAAAATCCAGGCACGTTAAAGCAAAGAATTGAATAGTTAAGGAGTAAGGCTCTCAAAATCTATACAGTGCCTCTTTAATAAGCATAAAGGCATTAGTCTTAGTAGATAACTGCATGTTTTGTGTGTGGACAAAGTAAGAGTTGCCTGTTCGGATGCTAAAGTAATGAACACCAATACAAGAAACTAGATAGATGGCCTTAAATGTTTGTTTCCTTGCTTTTGAGAGCTTGGGGTTTTGTAAATGATCTGATAAAAGGAAGTCTATTATTGTCACTTAGTAACCTTTATTATTTTTTGAAAGAAAGGTGGGTTTTAAAAGTATATTTGTGTGTGTACATACATTATTTTTCCTTGGGTATCAGTGCACTATTCCTGGAGATGGTTTGGCTTATCATACTAACAGTTTTAATAAGCATAGCTTTCCATATTCTGTACATATTCTTGCCCTTTGTTTTGGTTTATGCAACTCTTAGCAGAAGTTCTAAAGCACACAGCTATTCTCTGCTCCGATATCTCCTTCTGAGATGTACTCTGTTACATCTTGGGGTTCCTGAAGGGCAGGTCTTTCTGATTAGCTTCCCTGCTGAGCTTTATCAGGGCTTTTGTTGTTAAGTTGAGTTTATTTCTCTTTGGTTTGAGACAGTCTCTCCTTAATTGGCAGTTTTGTATTTATAGGCTTCCTGAGTTGACTGACCTCTTGTTTCTCATATAGCAATGTCAAGAATCAGACATTGTTGCTGACTAGAGGCCAGAAATCTAGACCTGCAGCTAATTTTTCTCATCAGCAGGTTGGGCACAGTGTAACAGTGGATGAAATTCCATCTAGTGACCATACTGAGTGCTTCTTTTCAGAAAATGTCATGTTGAGAGGACCCTGGCTCCAGTAGTCTCATGTTGGCCTCATTTTGGGCACAGTAACAACATGCCAAAGAGAAAAAAAGAGTTTAAATTTAAGCAATTACATAAGACAAGCAGCAAAGTGATTAAGGCCTCTTGGAGTTGAGTCTGTTTATAGATCAGCCTCCTCCTCAGATCTATGGATGCATGAACAGCAATTTATCTGCACATCACAACAGTCTAGCTGCACAACTGTGATGGGGTGTTCACCCCACACCAGCCCTAAAGGTGTTAAAGTGGTGCAGATAGAGCCAATTGGTCTTGTGGGCCACACCTGGTAGAGAGTCTAGCTTGACTGAAAATGATTAATGTCTGATAAATCCCAGGTGGAGTAGGGTGTGTGTGTGTGTTTGGGGTGGGGAGAGTAGGAAGGGGAGCTGGCTAAGGTATAAAGTCAGGAAATTTGCAACAGAAAAAACGGGTTGCAGTATGGAAACTAGCAGTTGCTCTGTGGGCTCAGAATGGGAAAAGGCGGAAACCCAGGGAGGAAGGCCTGGGATCATGACTCTGAGGGAAGGGTTTACACAGAGGGGTGAAAAAGAGAGCCTGTTGGAGGTGCAGTAGGAAGCAGCCCAGGAAAAGAGTAGCTAGGTCAGAGATTGTAGACCTTTGATGTTGATTGTAGGATCCCAGGGTTGGATCTGGGATTAGTGGGCAAGCCTGAGTTCTCCTAGTAGCCGCTGGTGCAGTAGTTTAGTTTTGAATTGGAAGATTCCAGGAATAATATCCAATCAATCAGCCACACTGGTGAGACTTTGAAACCCTAGAAGCCAGGAAGAAGGAGCATACCGAATCACAGAGAGAGTAAGAGGCCATGGAGTGAGTGAATGACAGAAGAGGGTGCCACACCAGATGAGAGCTGATTCCTCAGACACAACTATGAGGCACCCCTGTGATGAATGTACCACATGATGACAACAACGACAACACAAAAGGGTGTGGAAACCACTTCTCACAAACCAAAGCAATCCCAACTTCAAATGGCTACCCTACTGAATACCAAAAAGTACTTGTGCCTTGGTGACTGAGTGTGTAATATCCCCATTTATGTGTGACATAATGCTATCTCCACTCAGTACCACAGAGAAGACTGGCGTAAGAGTAATGAATATGTAAAACCTTGCATGTCTGTGATGTTTCAGATCTCAATTTATGGCCCCATGAAGAAGAAGCGTGGAAGTTCTGTGGCAATCTCAGGTAACCACAAAATGTAGGTTTTTATGAAATCATGTATGTAAATGAATAATATGTTCAGGGCAGTGTTCCTTGTCTTATTTAATTTGATATTAAATTCAACTTATTTTACTCTTCCTCTAAATGTCTCATTTAGTCAATGGGCTGTTGATTTTTGTATTGATGGCCAACTGCCTTCTAGATATTTCTGGAGAAAAGCAGGAGGCTTAGGATGCAGTATAGAAGATTATAGGGGATTCCTGATAAGCCTTGGGGTGAGGGTTGCAATTATGGGATACACAAGGTACTTACGCATATGCCTAACTTTAAACACAAGTTCTTCCCTTGAATTCAGAAGGCTTTAAGCATTAATATTAACTATTAAACTGCTGATCATTTTAGTGAAAACATCCAGCTAACCACAAATCCAATGAAGGATATAGCAGTTTTCTAACATATTGCATTCAGGCTGGTGGAGGGAAAGCCATGTCCCATAGGCACTTTTTGGCTGCATCATGTCAGTTCTGTCTGAGGTCAAACATACCCTAGCTTTTACCTCAGAGCCAAAAAAATGTAGTTTTTAACATGGGTTTCATTTAAATAATAAGCCTGAAACATGCCACAAAATGACACATACCTTCTTTCATATTTGAGGTAAAGAGCCTTTGAATTTTCCTACCCCATGGAGTCAAATTCTACTATCATGGAGTCTACATCTTGAGTAGCCCAGTTATCTTTAATGGGGTAACTTTGGATTCATGCTGGTGTAACTAAGGGCTGTTTTCCGCTAATGATTTAAATTGATCTAAGTTACACTAGTTCAGGTACATAGATTATATAACTGAAATCGATGTAACTTATGTGGACCTACAGCAGTGTCTACACTGTGCTATGTCAGTGGGAGACACTCTCCAGTTGACATAGCTTCTGCCTATTGGGGAGATGGAGTAGAGGTTGACAAGAGAGCACTCTCCCATCAACTTAGCAAGTCTTCACTAGACTAGCTAAATTGTCATCTCTGCATTGATTGCAGCAGTGGCAATTTAGCCAGGAGTGTAGACATGGCCTAAGAACAGAATTTGGCTATGATTGTCCAAAGCAATTAACAAAACTCCTTCTTAATTTAAAAATGCACAGATAAATAGCCAGTCACTGTAGTTATCTTTGGTAAACATTCCTGGTTCATCACAAACAGCTGACATTTCTTTTTTAGTTTTCTTTAAAGTTCAAAACTCTGAGTATCATGAAAACCCATAGATCATGAAGTTGCATAGCAAATGTTCCTGAAAAAATTTGATCTTTGGCCTCTGTGACTGGGCACCTAAGTTACGTGGTATAATTACTTTTGTCTCACCGGATAACCTAAACTTTACAAAAAGAAAGGAAGCATTGTCTAGTGGTTGAGATGCTTGCCTTGTACTCAGTGGTAAGAAGATAAGCAGGGACAGGAAATTATAGGAATCATTTTCTCTCCTCTTTTTTACTAAAAACTATTATGGTTGCAAGAACTATTCATTGAACAATAAACAAATCCATAAAGATCATGATCAGTTCATGGATAACTCATTAACAGAAAAAAGTGCCATATATAACTAACAAATTGTTTGCAACAAATAGAACTAGTTAAACTAGCAGCAGTTTACTTAATGTGCTTGCGTGCTAATGCTTCCCCAGGGACCTCTCTGAAAATAATCAGACTCCCACAAGCTCTCTCATTCAGTTTGAGAAGACACTCAGGTGTTAACGGGGAGGGCTGCAGTACAACCGCCTAACTAAAATAGAAGAAATTACTGATGTTTATCAACTAATCCATAGCAAATCTGCAGTAATGTCATGTGAATTGGTTTTCATTTATTCCAGTGTCAGAATGGTAGAATGTGGTTTAGTGGTATGTGATGCTGAAAATACTCCCCTTTGAGGATTTGTTAACCCCAACATCAGAGGGGAGCATCTGTAGAAGAACACTTTTAGGAGTATGGCATAATCTCATGAGATTCATTCCTCAAATCTGTTGGTACAATCTAGAGTTTAATATAAGAAATCAATAGATATGTTTTAAATGTTCAAAGTTTGTGCATAAAGTGCTTGAGACCAGTTTAGTGAAGTGCTACAGAGAAATTTGCATCATAATCTTTGTATGTAAGGTGCTAAAGAGCAATGACAGTGGAGGAAGAATTGCAAACTGATGGCATAAGTATGAGGAATAAACTAACTGGTTCTGGAATTATGCTTAACATGTTACTTTGCATTGAGGTCCCTGCAGTTTTCCTTTCATTTGCAGATTACACATGTGCAACAAGTTCCCTTTCCTCTTCCAAATTTTGTGTGAAGAAAAATCTTTCTTTAGTTCAGACTCACTCCGCTTACTGCTTTAAAAAGGACATTTTTTCACCAATAAAAACCAATTATTTCACAAAGAAATAATGTTAATGTAGGCAAATAAAATGTCAAGCACATCTCCAAGTGTCTTGTGATGCTTGGATTGTTAAAGTAATCACCCTCCTCAGATGAACAGTGAACTAATGACTAGAGATGTGTGCAGTAACCCACAAATAATTCCTATATATACTTTCTGCTAAAGAGCAGAGGACAACTTCTTCTGTGGATGACCCAGAAATAATTGCTAGGCCACAAATTTCATGTAAATAGCAGTACAGAAGTTAATGTTGCCCTTGAATAGCTTTAACCCCAGCATCATCCCTTTTAGAAATATGGAGTTTATTCCCACTCAGTGCACAGAAGACTTGGCAGTGGAGACAGTTGAAAAATAATTCCCTTTACACTTTGCAGTAGATTCTTTCACCTCTTGACCTAAAAAAAGTGTACAGTCACTGTACATAGTTATACAGGTGTTCATTCTGTATTGATATGCATAATATTATGTTCTGCTATATAAACATAAAATCATGTTGTTTCCTAGCATGAGGAATCTCCAGGGTCTTTTGAAAGCTCTGCCTTTTTACTCCAATTACAGTAACTTCTCATGTACTGAGATGAGACTGAACATCTCTATCTAGTATCAAACTAACTTGCCTTTTTTTCCGGGCAGTCACTAATTGTTTGAGGCTGTTCTCTACAGAGGGTTTGTACACTCAGCCATTAAAAGTTAAGCAAAGTTGATCTGATGGGCCTCATCCACAAGGGTTTGGAGACCCTATGCTGCTTCAGTTACACGTTCAAAGGAAACGTGTACCTACCTCTTTTTGGTTCTAATACGTCCAAGCAAGCAGAAGATTTGATCTTCTCTTACGTAGCAAAAAGACTGGCACTAATCCTGGCTGCAACTAAAGAGTGCACAGTGCAACCTAGGAGAGGAGTGCAAAGATGACTTTGAAGGCTACTTTGCTTTGCATCAGGCACTCTAAGGGCTGCTTTAATTGGTGCTGTCTGCCAGCGACCCCATGGAGTTGTTATAGCAGAATGCTTGTAATCCCCAAACAGGTCTTACATCACAGGTTCTCGAAAGGGTTACGTCAGCCTCGCTATCTGTAGTGCCAGGCAGGAATAAAACAATTTAGTGAATCAGCTGGGGTAGGAGGAAAGAGAATTGTTTGGCCTCCACTCTGGGGGTGGGAAATGAAGTCAAGAGTCACCAGGTATTTCTGTGACACAGCAGTCAACTGAAGGCTGATCCCACTCCTTAGTTATCCCCCTCCATTCCAGATATCATTTCTATCTTTCCCCCTGCCAATAAGCCTTTGCCCTTCCCTCACCATCCACTTAAATGAATTTAGGAGTTTGGGTCAGTTAACTTCTGAGCTACATCCACATGCGAACATGGCTTGCCAGAGTGAAAAACCAGTTTCTGTAGCTTGTGTTGAATCTGGGGTGCAAATGATATTGGTGACGGCGAGGGATTTAATGTCCCTATATGAGGTGCGTCATGCCAAAGTGATCGTGATGTGCTTAAGGAGACTTACAGTTCCTTGACTCTGAATGTAAACTTCGTGCTAGGAACAATACGCTTTGTTCACTAGTTGATTAGAGCAAGTTTGGTTTTTATTAACCAGGAAGGAAAAGTGGTGATAAGCTTCAACATGGGACCCATATGCTCATAAGTCTAAAATGAATGACACATTGTCAGATGAAGTGGGCTCGTTAAACAGCTGTCTACACACATTCATTTTATATGTTAATCTAATTTTCTGATGAAAGGAGAATAGTTTAAATTGGCTGGCTCAGTCTTCTCACAAATTCTTGTCAGAAGCCATCCTGTGGACTCAATTTCCTGGTTCAGCCGGGTGTGTTTGTACATGACCAGCTCCACAGAGACACTTGACAAAGGACAGCAGTAACCAGTTCACAGGTGGTTCTAATCACTTCAATTAAAGTGCAGTGCAAAGGCAGCTGGGCAGGTCTCAAACACACCTTGTTACTTCAAAGTTCTGGGCAAGATATCTGAGTGTCCTATAACTGAAAGTGCCAATGCCAGTGCCTCAGCTGTGTGGACAATATGAAGGCCTGTAAGATAACTTGCTTGCTTGTACCAAGCAGCCAACTTCTTCACATCTTAACTGTGCTGGCATTTGTTCCTGATCAGAGGGAGGTGAAACATTTTCAAAACACTGATAGAATTAGTTCTGTCCACCAGCAACTTAGCTGTTAAATTCAGTAGGAGAAGATGCTGTGACTATCACGGTGTACAGATTCCTGTACTTTATTGCCAGATGAATACATTCAAAACAGTTTTGGGATCTGCTGTAGGAATGAAATCTACATGTAAAAAGTCCATACTAAATTCACTAGTAATAGCAGGCAGTCTGCACTCTTAATATTTGTTTTGTATGATGGCAGGTTGTAAGGTACATATGACAAGAGTGTACATGCATAGCATAGTTCAGAGTAAATAGAAAATATTATGGACATACATGGATGAGATCCTTGCTAGTGTGTATTGGTATGTCTTGGCTTCAGTGAGGCTATACTGATTTATACCCACTGAGGATCTGACCCATTATTTTTACACATTATATATTACCTTTGCTGCTCACACGTTTGCTTCACTCTGCCACTCATGAGTTATTAAAGGCCCATAATAAATTGTGGTAATAAATAACAGAGCCATATTCAGCCTTTTGAACATCCTTCATATGCAAAGTAATGGTTTAGAAAGAAATATATACCCTGAAGAAAGAGTATAGGCCTTATTTTTTTTTTAAAAAAGGGGGGGGGGATCCCCAGAACAAAGCAAAGTAGCTACATTATGTAAAACACAAAAGAACCAGTTATCCATAGGATAGTAACTGGTCAGCCCTTTTTCTACTACATGGGGAATGTATCAAACAGGCTCTTTCTGCCAGGGTTAATTACCTGGACTGCTATAAATTATATAGGGTTTGCTTGCAATGTGCATTTTATGCCCAGACAGGGGATTAATGGAGAGTAAGAACCCCCTTTACATTCCTTTGTGGGCTATCCAGGCATTGAATCCTAGCAAGCAGGAGTGGGTGCTATGAACCTGTTATAAATGTCTGGGGCAGATGGGCCTTGGCCTCATCTCCACACTTCCCAGTACGCCGGTCAGCATAGCTGAGCTGGCATGGGGGTGTTGGTGTTGGCAGAGGTGAGTAAGAAATTACTAGACACATATATACATATGGAACAAGGGGAAGAAGGGGTGGGGGAACTGCATTTCTGAGGCCAATGCTTCCTAAAGCTGTTCCTTGCAGTCTCTCACACCACCTATCTCTCACACCACCTTTCACACAGGGCTGTGCCTAAAGCCACAATCTAACACATAGCTAGATATTTTGCAGTTCAACCCTGTTGATCTAAATCTATTTCATCTAAAAATCCTCTGTTCATATTAGTTTTCACTATTTATTTATCTTCTGCTCAAGAGCGTTCTATACGATTTTACAGACCTAGAAAAAGACAGGCTTCTACCTCAGAGATTACATTGCTAGCAAGCAACAAACTGTACAGAAAAGAAGGAAAGGTAAGATACATTTTAAACAGCTCCCATGTTCCTTCTAATTTTTACCATTGCCTGTTTATCTTTATTATTGACCCCCTCTGCATAAACAAACAATTCATCCTTCTAATGCCAGTGTGCTGGGAGTTGACTTCTAGGGCTGTCAAGGTATCTACATTCTCTTGCTGATGCTACTGCTCTGGAGCCTTGTATATTTAATCCCAAGAAGATGGTGTTTGCTATCACTAAGACTGGAACACAATGGGGTAGGCTGCTGTAAATCTGCAGGTTATATCCTCCAATGTGAATTGTACCCAAGAGCCCTCCCAATTATCTAGAAAACTTTCTATCTGAATAGTCTCAAATTCCCCAAACAGGTAGAACAACAAGAATCTCTTACCCACCTCTGGATGCATTCTGGCCACAGCTCTGATGTTAATGGTGAAATGGTTTTTTGACTTGCAAGGTGTTAGAATTTGGCCAAGTCAACGAGGCATTCTGTCTACTGTGATGGAGTCAGATCAGAAGGATATAGGAGAGTGCTGGAAGGCAGGTATATCAGCCTCAGGATGTGCAGGTCCTTGTTCTCTGGATAGCCAAACAAAGGCTACTCCAGACCAATCAAGACACCTGGGGCCAATTAAGAACCCTCTAGAAAGGAGTAGAAACAGCTAGCCTAATTGGGACACCTGAAGCCAATCAGGGACTGGCTGAATCCAGATGAAAACCTCCCCGTTAGTCAGGTGGGCTGTGGGTGTCAGGAGCTGTGGAAGGAGGTTGTGCTGTTGGTGAGACTGAGTGGTGGACAACCTATCGTCCAGAAGGAAGGAGACCCTGAGGTAAGGGTGAAGTGGAGTTTGAAGAAGCAGGGACTGGTGTGGGGAAGTAGCCCAGGGAATTGTATTGTGTTTTGTGCCTAAAAGGTCAGCCATCTTAGCTGATACTATTAGGGTCCCTGGGCTGGAGCCCGGAGTAGAGGGCGGGCCCGGGCTCCCCCCTCCCCCCGCTCTTTCCACCTTCCATACTGGCCTGTGATGAAGGTAATTCACTAGGTGGTGACGCTTGCCAATTATACTGAGAAAGGGAGGTCACTTTGGGGCCTAGATGAGTTTCTGAGGCCCCTAAATCTGCCAGGAAGCACAGGACCCATGAGTACAAACTTGGAGCTTTGTCACACTACCTAGAACAGCTTTTCCATAGGATGAGTTATTCATCACTTTCTGTCCAACTGGGTAGTGTAGAGTTGCTGTCAGCTGTTACATTTCAGTGGTGTATGAAGTGAGCTGTCTTTGATTCAGACCAGTGGTTCTGAACTTTTCCAGAGCACTGTACCCCTTTCAAGAGTCGGATTTGTCTTGCGTATCCACAAGTTTCACCTCACTTAAAAACTACTTGCTTACAAAGTCAGACAAAAAATACATCACAGCACACTATTACTGAAAAATTGCTTACTTTCTCATTTTTACCATATAATAAAATAAATAAATTGGAATATAAATATTGTACTTGCTTTTCAGTGTACAGTATATAGAGCAGTATGGACAAGTCATTGAATGAAATTTTAGTTTGTACTTACTTGCTTTTTATGTGTCTCTGGTAAAACTTGGCAAATATCTAGATGAGTTGATGTACCCTCTGGAAAAGATTTCTGTGTACCCCTGGGGGTAGACATACTCCTGGTTGAAAACCACTAATTCAGATTGCCTATGAGTCAGATTCAGTAATTGCTATTCAAAGAGTTTTAGGAGCTATTCATTTCCCCTTTCAATTTGACTTTTTCTTTGCTTTGTCATCATTTCAGAGTCTGATCCAAAGCCCACTGAAAGCCAGGGGAGTCTTTTCATTGACCACAATGGAAATTAGATCAGGCTTGTAAATCTCAAGCTATAATTGTTCACTTTTCAAATTACTTTTTCTCTGCCTATTAGTACCCTGTTCTAGTCAAGATATCTTCCATGAACATGAATCAAAATTCACAGAATACATAATTCCCACCATTCTTTGACAGTGAGTACAGAATTCATCTTCCGGTCACTTACACGACCAGATAGGACCTGATCCAAAACACAGTGATATCAATGAGTCTTGCCATTGACAATGGATTTTGGACAAGGCACATAAGGTAGATTACTGATTAGATGGTGGGACATTGTATTAAGGGACATGACCAGGCTGGGCTTAATGGAGAAACAAACCATGAACAGGAATGAATACGGATGATATACTGCTCCCCATGTCTGTAAAATTGCTTTGGGATGAGAAAACATAAACTGAGCTGCTTGATTGCTATTTTTGACCTATTCTTAAGTGCATATTAATAAAATGTAGAGCCAATCAGCTCTGTTAACTTTACCAGCCTATTTTTATAATGGTGCATCTGGCTTAGAACTTGGTTCAATCAATCAGGGTTTGAAGATTTCCCTGGTCATTTTGTAATACCTATGTGAAATCAGCTAAGCTATCTTATTTCATTTCCTTGCTGATTAGTCCATTGGAGGCACATTATGATTTGAATCTGACTGAGTTACATGGCTAGAAATAACTCCCATTTTCATTGGCATCACAATGTATATTCTCTAGATTATTAGCACAAAATACAGCATTTTGTTACTCAACTGGGATTTTCTTTCCTCTTCAATGCAGGCTACAATTATATAGTATATTATTGTTTGCCTTTCTTTATGTGCTACTCCAGTTATAATTAGAATTCTGCATTAGATGCATTATTAGTGCTCTCTGGTAGCAAACTAAAGAGCCTATAAATTTGATGCATGGCTGTCATTTTTACTTCAAAAATGTATTGCACAAAGTATTTTTCCATTAATTTGTATTTAGTGATATCTTAAACATTTCATATTTTTACCCACACTATTTGAAAAACTGATATAACAGTTCCAAAACAAAAGTTTACCTTTTTCAGGATTGATTTAAAAACCCATTCTGTAATTAAGTTAATCCTTAGTGGCATTTGAATGCTAAACCTAATTACATAATTAGACATCTGGATTATTAACTGATCCATGATGACATAACAAATGCATCCTTTGAATTTCACCGTCTCTGAACATTTGATCTACACATTACTCAGAGTGTTCTGTGTAACAATCTAAATTTCAAGAGCTTAACTGTAGTGAATTTGCAAAATTCAGGTAATATTTGAGTGATGCAAGAAACGATTTACTGAATCAGTTGTTAACTAGTTTTAAATGTTGGCATTTTCAGTACAGAAATTCTTTTTCTTGGACACACAATACAATGCACTAAATTGAACTTTGTATTTTAAGTCCTATGTCAAAATGGTTTCTGGAGTTAATAGATTAATAAAGTCCAAGGCCAAATGGGATGATTGTGATCATCCAGTCTGACCTCATGTACAGTACAGGCCACAGAACTCCCCCAAAATAATTCTCAGAGGGTATATTTTTAGGATCATGTATTTTTGAAAATATCCAATCTTGATTTTAAAAAATTGCCAGTGGTGCAATCACAACCATTGCACATTTTTCCAATAATTTATTACCCTCGCCATTAAATTATGCCTTATTTCAAGTATGGGTTTGTCTAGCTTTATAGCTCCCTGCTAGATTGAAGAGCCCATCATCCAATATTTGTTTACCATGTAGGTACTTATAGACTGTGATCAAGTCACCCCTTAACCCTTTTTCAACTAAATAGATCTGAGCTCCTTAAATCTGACATGCTTTCTAAACCTATAATCATTCTCACGGCTCTTCTCTGAACTCTTTCCAATTTATTTAGAGCCTCCTTGAATTGTGGACACCAGAATTGGACTAATCTTTTCCAGAATCACTGCTTCCCAGGACAGAGTCCCCCTTCCTGTCAGCATATCCTAGATATGTATATTTACACTTATTGTTTTGCATGCCCACAATTTACCAAGCAATCCAGATCATGCTGGGTCAGTGATCTGTCCTCTTCATTATTTATCACTCCTCCAGTTTTTGTGTCTTATGCAAACCTAATCAGTTGTTTTGTTGTTCTTCCAGGTCACTAATGTTAACTGACATATTCAAAAGACCAATCCCTGCAGGACCCCATTAGATATAACCCACCTGATGATTCACTGTTTACAACTGCATTTTTAGACGTATCAGTTAGCCAGTTTTTAATCCATGTTAAATAGTAGATGCATAACAGGGAAATTGAGTGAGATAGGCAAGAGTGAAAAGCTGTTGTCAATTGCGTTTGAGGAATACATGGAGAACTGAGAAGGCAGGGAGATATAGAGGGGTTATTTCTCATTTCAAAGAGTGATAAGATAGTTTGTAGTGACAGAGAAAGAAGTGTTAGATGAATAGCATTGGGTCAGAAAGGAGAGTAGAGAATATCTTCATTAGGTAGGCTGCATTTTAAAACAAAGGATGCTGTACCAGTATCCTGTGAAGACTGGGATCAGGGGTTGCTAGAGGGGATTATTATTCCTTAAGGATCTAATCAGACATTTAATTTTTATATAAACACACAAATGTTTAACTTATAACAAAAAAAAGCATTGAAGGTGTGAGCCTGAGCCCATTGAAAGCACTGCCAAAGTTCCCATTGACTTCAGTTATTTAGGATTCTAATAGAAAATTTGTATTTTTTTCCCTTATCCAACGGAGAATTAGGTTGTTTATGATTGAAGGTCTTAGCCAGAATAACTTCTATGCAGACATCTGGTACACTAACCTCAGGCAGTCATGCAGGCAAGGGCTGCGCAGATACCTACTTGTAGGGGGGCCTTACTGGTCTGGATGAAAGGTGGCCAGCTGCACTAGGCTAAAACAAAACTTCAGCTTGATGCTGTGAACTTTTCTACCACTAGGACTATGGAGTTTAAGGGAATAACTGTAGACCAGATCCACAAAGATACGTAAGTGCCTAACCCCAGATTTATGTGCCAGTGTCCCAGTTTTGGCTCAACTGCCATCTACCAAACCCTGCAGGTGCTAAAGCTCACTCAGTAACTACGTTTTCAGGGTAACAGTTCCCTTGGTGCCTAAGTTTCTGCTCTGGGAATGTGTGGTGGTACCTTCTTTTGAGCACCTGGATGCGCATCTCCCACCTAAGTCACAGAGCGAGTCACAATCAGGGGAGCCTATGGAAGTTAGGAGCCTAAATACCTTGTGGATCTAGACCTAGACACTTAACTCAGCCATTGTCAGTTACGGACGTTTTCCCGAATATATGTGGGGTGGTTTACCTAGGCCCCTAAACATTAGGTGCTGTGACATTTAGCATTGCAAAACCAAGGTGCCTTTATGGATCTGGATCTATATTCCTTGGTTTGGAGTTAGGCCCATGGATAGCCACATCTAAAGGGTAGGATCAGAAATGCAGGTAGGGGGTTATAGAAACATAGAAGATTAGGGTTGGAAGAGACCTCAGGAGGTCATCTAGTCCAACCTCTTCTCAAAGAGGACCAACACCAACTAAATTATTCCAGCCAGGGCATTGTCAAGCTGGCCCTTAAAAACCTCTAAGGATGGAGATTCCACCACCTCCCTAGGTAACCCATTCCAGTGCTTCACCACCCTCCTAGTGAAATAGTTTTTCCTAATATCCAACCTAGACCTTCTGCACTTGAGACCTGAGACTGCAACCTGAGACCATTGCTGCTTGTTCTGCCATCTGCCACCACTGAGAACAGCCTAGCTCCATCTTCTTTGGAACCCCTCTTCAGGAAGTTGAAGGCTACTATCAAATCCCCCCTCACTCTCTTCTGCAGATTAAACAAGCTCAGTTTCCTTAGCCTTTCCTTGTAAGTCATGTGCTAATCCCCTCATCATTTTCATTGCCCTCTGCTGGATTCTCTCCAATTTGTTCAGGACCAATCCCTGAAGCAGTCTGCTTGATACCAGCTGCTAACTAGACATTGAGCCATTGATCACTACCTGTTGAGCCCGATGATCTAGCCAGCTTTCTATTTACCTTATAGTCAATTCATCCAATCCATACTTTTTTAAATTGGTACAAAGAATACTGTGGGAGACCATATCAAGAGCTTTGCTAAAATCAAGATACATCACATCCACTGCTCTTCCCATATCCGCAGAGCCAGTTATCTCATCATAGAAGGCAATCAGGTTGGTCAGGCATGACTTGCCCTTGGTGAATCCATGTTGACTGTTCCTAATCACCTTCCTTTCCACCAAGTGCTTCAAAATGGATTCCTTGAGGGTCCTGTGACACAGAAGATTTTGTTCTACCTGTCTGCTATGGAAGAACTCAACCCATTTAAACTTCCACAGCTTTTCATTTCAAAGTGCTCAAGGGCCTTCAGTAACACTAAATCACTGGGCAGTATCCTGTGAGGCAGAGGTAGGTGGAATTAGTGGCAGGTTGGTCCTGTGGCTAAGGTGCTGGCCTGAGCCCAAGAAATGTATCTAGGTTTGATTTCTAGCTCTGCTGCAGGGTTTCTGTGTGACCTTGAACAAGCCCTGTGCCTCAGTTCTCCAGCTGTCACAGGCTACTTGATTTCTCCCACCCTTTGTCTGTTTAGATTGTGATCTCTGTGGGATAGGAACTTCCTTTCAGTTTTTTCACAGCATCTGACGAAATGGGGGCCCCAATCTGAAGCAAATGAAAAAAAAACATTCATTTTTACAGATGATAAACAGAGACACAGGTTATTTTTCTTGCCTTTCATTTCTCAGCAAATCAATGACAGACAGGGCTAGGACTCAAGATTTCCTATCCTCTTTACTGCTATACTACGTTGCCTCTAAAATAAATAAACACTACGTTGGCCATGTGCTGTAAACAGCAATTGCAAGGGCTTTTCATTTTAAAGATGTCCGAAAGTGAAGGAGGGGATACCTATAGCAAAAGCTAACTACAAAAACAGCTTCTCTTCTCTTGGTGTTCACACCTCCAGATCAGCTGCTAGAAGAGGACCTCATCCTCCCTGATTAGAGATAACAAGCTCGTTCAGCCTGATTGGACTAACCTTGTTATCCCTAACCTGGCCCTTGCCTCTTATTTATTCCTGCCGCTGGATACTTCTACTGCATGCATCCGAAGAAGTGGGTATTAGCCCATGAAAGCTTATGCTCTAATACTTTAGTTAGTCTTTAAGGTGCCACAGGACTCTTTGTCAATGTTCACAGAACAAGACACAGAGCAATTGCATATTTCACATGTTGATACTTATATTTAATGAATGTCCGAGTATAAAGCATTCTTAAGAGCATAGTCGTCCCTTGTCTACCTTCTAGAGAGAGCTAGGTACATTTGGAAAACTATCTTATTAAAAGAGCACATGGTGTTCAGAGGCTTTTGCCAAAACTCACTCAACTTTCTGTACATTGCCTTTCCTCTGAATGTCTTATCTCTTGACCCAATAAACTCAGCAAAAGCAGATGCAGGGACTAACCATTAGCTGGTTCATGTTGCTTCTTCCTTTCATCCATTCATAGCTCATGTCACTGCATACCAGCCATGCATCTAGAAAAGGAGACAAAATGACAGCATAGCCCTTGAATCAGCCAGCTATGGGGCGGCAGAAATCTCCCCAGAGTCTGTGAATGTTGCCAGTCCCAGGTAGTTCTAGGAGTAAGAGACCCAAGGTTGCTGTGAACTCAGCTCTGCTTTGCTTCAAGCCACAAGACAGGTCCTCCACTCCCTTTGTTAATTCTCTGAGTTTCATGGTCTTGAAATTGAACTATTCAAATGCATTAATATGAATAAATTCATTTTTGTGTTTAAAGCACTGAAAGGCAATGAAAAATCACAAGAGAAAAAGCAAGGACTAATACCATATTCAGTATGGAATAAGAGATGCTTCTTTACCCCATTATTCATTAACGTAAGGCCTCTTTCAAGAGGCTGTGGAGGCAGAATACCCATTCATACTTTGATTCAATAGTAAAATATTATCTGGTTGAATAACATGTCCTGTGTGGTGTGTTAATATACAATGGGATTTTGAATGTGAATGGCATTACTCTGATGAGATAACAAGGTAACTTGCTTTAAAGACGGCTTGCCAATCTTAGGCTCAAGCGTCTACTTTATATAGAAATAATCATGAAAAACTTATATTTATGCTCAGCCAGAGCATAGAATGTGATTGCAAGTTCTGTGGGTTTTTTTTTTTGTTTTTTTTTGGTTCTCCTTTCAAGGAAATCTTTGCAGTTGCAGGCTTCAGTCTAAAGTGGTGCTCTACTTCTGCATGGAAAAGGTTGTTCCTCTATCCCCACCCTGACATCTGTGTGTAGTTATATGTGTAGGTCTGAAATACCATTGGAGTCAATGAAAAGACTTCAATGAGCTTAACATAGGGCCTTATGCTATGTCATCTAAATCACAGTTACATGTGTTATATATATCCATGCATGACAACCTAAGTCTTCAGATATCTTCCCATGCATTACCTCAATGATATGCTGTTGACATCACCAGCAGAACTGCATACAAATTTCTAAAGTCTTTATCACTGCCTTTATCACAAACACTGATAGTGAACGTACTTCTCATTCATTTATTGTACTCTGCTCCCTTCCAAACATTTATAGTACATCAAACCAACTGGGAAAGATGATCTAGTAGGTTTACTTATGAGCTAATTCTACAATCAGTTATTCGTCAAGGTGAAATGCTATCATTAGATTATTGCATTAGTCCCTTTTGGCCTGGTCAATCTATCTTGGAGTCATAGCTCGCTTGGATCTCTGATACAAATCTTTTCTTCTGGTTGTCCCAGTTTCCCTTGGAAAGACGTCAAGCCAAACAGCTTTTGCCAGGCTCAGTCCTATTTCTTCCTCCATGCCTCACAAATATTCCATGGGCACCTGGAAATCAATCAGATGAACTGCTATGTTGGAAATGGAGACTGAAGTTGAAAGGAGAGAGAGTGTATTTGTGATCACTACTATATGTTACCATTTTTAATCCTTTTACTCATTTATTTTGTGCTTTTAGGTCTGCCATTAATAAGAGCTGGATCACTGTGGCTCTTCCATTCACTTTGTATTCCCCTTCCTTCCTCCTGGTTTTACTTTCCTTGCAAAACTCAATTATTATTATGTGAAGATAAGCAGATAATATAACCGAAGACTCACAAAACTGCAGTTATTGTAGGCAAGTAAAATCTTTAATTTTCTCATTTCCACCAATCTTCATTGTAAAGACTTTGTGCCTGGGATGGTAAATTTTGATAACTTTATAAGGCATATTCAACCTATAAGTGTTCCTCCATGGCCACCAAAAATTTTGGACCTTTAAATGCTGAAGATCTTATCTACTGATCCCTCAAGGAAGTGATTCCTTTCTCTGGCTCTGCCTAAGACCCACCTAGCTCTTTATTTCTCAAGCCTATTTAAATGTTTTTGATGATAGGAGGAATGTTTTTTTCTTTTTAACAAGAGATGTATTCTTTCACTAAGCAAGACATGGACATCATATGCCCGATTATACCAGCAAACAGCATATCCCTTAAAGACAGCAGAGAGATTCAGGAAGGTGGGCAATATTTTTATGTCTTGTGCTAAAGGTGTCTCAGATGTAGTAAGTGTAAATGTGCATTAAGTAGTTAAGCAGAAGACTAAACAACTTAGAGTCCACAACTCTGTATGACATATTTTAGATGCTTTTAACATTCTGCAATCACTTATTGTTATAGATAGAAATTAGTTTCTATCTACTCCAACCATAGCTGGAAGTATTTCAAATAGAAAAAGAATGCATGTCATTTCTGAGACTCTCTGCAATCTGGTGTTCCTGAAGAATCTTCTCCTAAAACATGTCACTTATTTTTGCTAAGGAGGTTGGTAGGAGCTGGGTAAACTCTGAGGGCACTGATGTCTTGATGCAGTCCATGAGAGCAGTACACAGGAACAATGGAAAGACTCATGACGAGTTCAGACTCCTGCATTTCCCAGAGGCACACCACAGTGCCCATGTGATGAGTTCCCAGCCACATTTGCACTGAAACTCTTGAGAGCAATTCCTGATGACATCTTGATTCAATATAAAGCCATTGCAAGTGTCAGCCGAGACAGTTCTCAGGGCTGCAGCAACCCATGTTACAATACAAACTTCCCTCCTGGCTTATGGATGAGTTCTCTCATCTCCCCAAAATAGAGAAACGAGATCAAGGATCAGCCACTAGCTCAGTCAGTGATGGGTGCATCTGCTGTGCCCCTCCTGCCCACTTGGACTCCCCATCTTCATCCCATACTGGTAGTAAGCAGCATCAGAACACTGATTTTGAGCAAAACCCTGACCTTGTGCAAGCTAAGCAGCAAGAAAATAGGTGCAATTGGTTTGCAGTCCTATCTCCTCTCCTGTGTTTTTGATATGACAAAAACAAGTCTGAAGGGGAAGTGATATTGGAAGGACCGATCCCTTCACTGGAAGCATACCAGGCTGAGGCCTCCTTAATAAGTCCAGCAACACGACTGGGCCTTTAACTCTTACCCATGCTGTATTGCCTCAAGCCTTCCCTTCTTTCTTCACTTGATGCTAGAATCGTTCTCCCTCTCCAGCCTCCTCACGGGTTTTTCCTACAGCCCCTTTTCTGGACTTCATGGTTTCCTAACTGTCTAGCCACAGAGCTGGTCTCTAGATCTTCTCCCTCCTCTTTCCTGCAGGTTTCTCTAAACTCTGGAGTGCAATTGGTCAAAAGTTGGATTTCCTGTTCCATGGGGAAAATTCTAGAAAAGAGTTGTTTTGTTTTAAAATTAAAAATAGAAATTTTAACCACCCTCTAGAAGGGAAAATCTGAAACATCTTATTAAACATTCTTGAAACAAAACTGAATCCGAAGCCCAAGGTCCAACACTCCCAGGGCTTATAGGCTCACAGCTAGCTGTCAGTCCAAGCAGAATGATGAAGAACTTAGAAGCTCTGGGAGCATTAGAGTTCAGGCTTGGGCTTTGATTTTTCCCAAAGAGAATGGCATTTTAGATATTGATTTTGTAAAAGGGCTTTTGCACTCACATCATTGTGCTTATAAACAATTGGCGGTGCAGATAACTTCTAGTGTATTGTATATCAGATGTGTAACTACCTGATTTTTTCATTACAAGGGTGGTGAAGCACTGGACTGGATTACCTGGGGAGGTGGTAGAATCCTCTTTCTTAGAGGTTTTCAAGGTCAGCCTTGACAGAGCCCTGGCTGGGATGACTTAGTTGGGAATTGGTCCTGCTTTGAGCAGGGGGTTGGACTAGATGACCTTCTGAGATCCTTCCAACCCTGATATTTTATGATTTGCAGCACATTCAGAAAGTGAAAGTTTACATGCTATAAGCTGTTCCCACAATTTACTTGTATGTTCAAAAATTAACTGGAATAAGTACAGGCAGTTCTGAAAATCAAGTCTTTTATTGTGTACAACACTGAAAACATACAGAGATTTAAAGATTTTAGGCATAGTTTTTGAAAAACAGCTAAGGGATTTTGACACGTTGTTTCCACTAATTTTACTTGGAATTGGACATCCACATTCCCCCATATGACTTTGAAAAACTCATCCTTAAATGTTAAATCCATGGAACTATTTCGCAAGGTCTTGGAAATGTCTGTTTCAGTGATAAAAGTGAAACTTAAGAACTGCTTTTCTTATCAGATCTCCTTACAAAACCATCTTTGCTTCTCCCTCTCACACCAGCATGGCATGACTCCCTCCCTGGAGGATCGAGTCTGCTTGACGAGATCTGCACCCACAGAGGCCAGTTCTCTTTTAAGATACCTGCAAGAGCTGCAAGCTCTTTTATAGCTGGATCAGAAGATGAATTCTGCACTTGTACCATGTGAAATCCAGAATCACTCCACTGAAGTCATCAGCCACTTGGGCCTCCAGTGGAATTATTCCACATTTACAGTGGTGTGAAAAAGTGTCCCTATATGGCATGAATAACAGCAGAGTTTGGCCCAGCATCTTTACTCATTAGTGGTGTACAAGGCTGTCAGGATTGCCTCCCCACTCTGAACTCTAGGATACAGATGTGGGGACCCACATGAAAAAAGAAATAACCCCCACAAGCTTATTTTACCAGCTTGGGTTAAAATGTTTTTCCCCAGAACACAACTTCTTCTGTGCCTGGAACTAACTGCTGCCACCACCAAACTCAATTTAGGGTAGTTTGGGACCCTTCTTTCCCTTTCCACTAACCCCCTAAACTTCTTCCTTCCCTGGGAAGCTTGAGAGAAAAAAACAAACAAACCTCGCCTGCTCCTGTGAGACGTGCCCGATCCAAAACCAGGATCTTACACAATGGAAAACAAGCAGCCAGATTCTTAAAAGAAAGATTTTAATAAAAGAAAAGAAGAAAGGAATAAATCTCTTATAACCATCAATAGAACAGCATCTACCATAATCAACAAAAGGATTCAGAAACCAAACCTCTCCCCCAAGGCAACTTTCTCCCACTGTTGATATCTCTGCTGAAGCTTACAATATCAAGAAGCACCCAGCCAACACTCACCACTGAGAACCCTCCAAGTGATAAAAAGAAGGTAAACTTACTGACTACAGTACTTGATAGAATCTATAGTTACAGTGAAAGACATAGCTGTGTTCATCCCATAGCCGAGGTGAACAGAGAGAGACCCAGAGAGAAACTGAAACTTAAAATCCTTTGTCTCCTGAGGAATTTCTCATTGGTCAGTTGTCCACCTCTCAGGTTACCTTTAGCTTAACCCCTTACAGGTAAACACTAATTCTAGGCTACTTCACGCTGATGACAAAGGCTATTTGAATATTAGCATAATGACACTCACCTTGAATCAACAGAATGCTCTGCACACTGACTCTCAAATTGTGACACCAGAGGATAAGGCACATCAGCTGTGTGCAGCTGTCCCCAGTAGTTAGAAGAGATTGAATCAGGAGAGGAGCTCTGGGTGCACTTATCTAAGACAGGAAGAGTAAAGGGAACTCTTGCTGTGCCTTTAGCAGAGAAAGAGGGGCAGTTGCTTTCTTCCCAGCCCCTCCTTATCTTAACCGCTACCTTATCCTATCTACTCTAAATCCAATAAAAAACCATCTCTACTTGTTATGCAGGGTCCAGGTGCAAAGACTGAGCAATGCCTCTTACTCCAACACTAAGTCTGCACTGTTGTTCATTTACTTGAATGCTAGTAAAACTACTCCCTTTTATGTTCCCCACCAAAAATAATTTAGCTGCTAGCCAGCATTTACCAGTCAGATTATCTGTTTTAGCCAGAAATTTTAATGCATTTAGCTCACATCACCTCTGTGTGGTGAGAAAATATTATTATCCTTATTTTATAGATGGGGCATTGAGGCACACAGAGAGACTTAAAAGCCCAAATACGTTTTGAGGATCTGGGTCTAACTTATGGAAGTTACGACCTTTGGGGATCTGAGCCTAAGTAACTTGTCCACAGTCATGAAGTCTGGGACAGGGCAGAGAATAGACCAGCACACTGACTCTTGGACCGTCCTTCCCTCTCCTATTTCAGCTATTTACCACCTCTGTGTACACAGCTGGACAGTCTGCATTCCACTGCTTAGCAAAACAAGACACAGACACTTGTCCCCCACTACTTCACTCCTTGCACTGTTTCTACATGGTATACAGACAAGCTCAAGGCTTTATCTGTGATCTTCAAATGCCTCTGGAAACACCCAAGCTACTTTAGGGACTACCACTTTACCACCTATCACTATGATCACCTTCAACAGCTAGAGTCCACTAGAGCAAGACATTGCAAACCACAAGGGTGAGATCAGAGAGTGCTGGAGACAGAGCTATGGTGATGGAGATGTGTTTTCAGTGTTTGGCCAATGACTACAGCGCTCACTCACACAGCTCCACCTGACAATAATAAATTAATAATTGTTTTGGATCAACCCAAAACAAATGTTTGTTTGCAGAAAAAAAACCCACCACATTTGTTTTGGGTTGAATAAAAGATTTTGTTTAACCTGAACTGAAAGGTTTAGTTTTCATTGAAATGCAAAGGAAATTTGGAAATACCATTCACAAAGCCAACGAGGAGGTGGCCCACTCCATACCCTAGTGGTTAGAGCACTCAGCGGGGATGTGGCAGAGCCAAGTTTAAGTCCCCCTTCTTCCTGATTAAATATTCACAGAAGAAAGGACTAGGAGTCAGGTAGTGCTTCTATAGCCTGGGAAATTTCCCAACATCTGGGAATTTTTAACAGCATGGGCCCTGCAGTTTCCCAATTTGCCCTGCAGTTTCCCAAGGTGAAACATTTTACTCAAAAATTCCCAGATGTTGGGAAATTTCCCAGGATATAGAAGCACTGGTTAGTGCTAAAATTTTCCCAGTTCTGGTGAAAAATTCCCAGTCTGGGAATTTTTTACCAGATTTGGGAAACTTTTAGCGCTAGGTAGGGAAAAGTTGGCATCATGATATAGAAGCACTGAAGCCAGGTGTCTACCCCCTCTCACCTTTGATGCGAGTAACTCAACCACAAGGCTATAGAAGCATTCTCTCACTCTGCCCGCTCATGAGTCTTCTCATAGTTATATAAAGTAGAATAGCTTCAACAGAGAGATTGAAAGCAGCTCAGTCCTGAATGCCCTATAGCCTGGTGCTTAGGGCACTTGGGAGAGCTTAGTTCCAGGCACTACTCTGAATCAGGCAGAGGGAGAACTCAAACTTGTACTGTATGCCATAATGGTGAGACCATGAAGAGGAGGACATAGGTACTTCCTCAGTTACATGAATTGCTCTCAAGTCACCTTGTGAATCTAGAGCTCACTCCCCCAACCCCCAATCAAAAACTATTCAGTGAATTTGTTTTGAATTTATTGTGCTTAATATTCTGTCCCAACTTGTTTAGCTCACTCTAGATATCTGCTCCAGACTGGAGGAGCTATGTGCAGCCCTGTTGTCCCTTCCAACAACAGAAGGTGGTCCAATAAAAAAAGATTCCCTCAACCACCTTGTGTGTCCGAATATCTTCATTTAACCTGAAACTGCATTTTTCAGCAAATAATCTACTCATTCAAAATCCTCCTCCCTACCCCCCCCAGCTCTGGTCCCAGACTGCATCAGGGTAGCTACAATCATCAATATCTACAGAATGAAATATAGAAGGGACTTCTTCCATCTTTGTGGTACTCAAATAAAACAAAACAAATTCCCTCCATTTTGGAGAGAGACACACTGAGATTCTGTGTATTCTTTCAAAAATTTGTAAGGAGCTAAAATGCTATGGTGCAAATTATGGTATTAAAAAAATCTAGAAAGAGAGAACAGACAGAACATGCTACATGTTTTATTTTTAGATATACTTAAAAGCAGAATTAAGGGGAGTCCAACAGGAAGAATGAATATTACAAAATTATGAATCACTTTATTTTCTTAATGCCCTTTTTGTCCTTCATTGCCTTAAAATGCACTCTATTTCCATGCTATCAGTGAGATTTCTTTATCTTTCTTCGACCGACAAATTTGCTCATTAAGCAAATTTATTCAGGACTGTTTGTGATAATTGTTTTATATAACATATGAATCAAGCAATATAAAACTAGAGATAAAGCAAAATACTATCTTTCCTTGCCTTATCAAAATGATAACATTTGTATAAAATACAATTGGTGTTCAGTGTTAACAATTCTGTATGTATATTATAATTACTGGAATTAGGATAAGCAAATATTATCAAGCTAAAATGTTTCCTGATTAAAAATGATTTTGTTTTTTGTTTAGGTTCATCTATTAAATTTTAACTTTGCACTTTAAGATAGAATTTTATTCTGTACATTTCTTATTAAAACACTGTACCTTGTGAATCTAAATGTGCAGGACTGAAAGCAGTGGCAGGATGCAGTTTGATTTGTTTCTGTGTATTTAAAACATACTTGGGTTATATCACTTCCTCCCAGTGATGATAGTAATAAAAGCATTCTTATGCTAGCTTTGTTATAAACTGGTAATTATGTGACTTGTCTAACAGATTTTTGGCTGAAAACAGCTTTTGTCACTAGTAAATGAGGTCATTTTAACTTATTTACTGGTAAAATGAACAATCTTAGCAATTACATGGCAATTCCTAAACTTGATTTATAGTTGAAACAATTAGCTTATTTTTATTCATTTTGTGCTGCATCATCAGCTGCTGCTAACTGGAATGTCAGTTGACTCTGCTGAGTGAGCTTATGGTCACAAACACTGCAACTAGGGCCAGACTTTCAGAATTAGGGGAGTACAGATGCTGCACAACCATTGGGCACTACTGTCTTACATGAACAAATAGCTGACCTTTGTGCACCAATTAGGTGTTTGTTCATGCATGTAACCAACCGAGAAAAGAGGCTGTTGATGTTTTTTATTTAAGGCAAATTTTATCCAGCAATAAGGAAGCTGTGGCAGGCCTATAATGCAGCAGGACTGCTTTGGAGGGGTAGGTGTGTATGAAAACTTCCCACTCCCCTAATGTATAAAAAACAGGACTCCCCTCTATTTCTACATTGTTCATGATGGAGAAGATAATGCAGCAGGCTAGGGTAGGGGGGCTGGTGGGTTCTTATTACACAAAACTACTGACCCCAAATAACAGGAGTTTTGCTATTGACTTCAGCAGGCCATGAGTTCAGTCCAATTTCTCTAAAATACTTTGAAACTTCTCTCTACTATCAGCAGCTACTACTTGATAGTGATAGGGATGACCAAAAACTCTCTCATAGTAGTTCTTTGAAGTTGCATATATTCCCTCTTCCGCCTCAGAAAGATTTTGAAAAAATTTGAATAAACCCTTGGAAGTGTAATCTTCTTATACAACAGCACAGATACAATGCCTAGATATCCTTTTTCTATAGCTGCTGTTTTTTGGTCTTATTGTGAAATGCTCATTTCTAATTTAAAATTTCTCCTTTTAAAAATTCATCTTTCCTAGTGACTGCCTCATTTAAAAATATTAATTTTTAACAGGAAAATTCACTTTTCACAGATGAAATTGCAGGTTTAAACAGTATTTTTAAAATGTCCAGTTTTGCTAGTTTGTCCAAAAAAGAGGAATTATTTTCTCAGTAACTCAGATGTTCATAATATGATTTCTTTAATTGGTAAATTGATTTATGTGAGGTGCCTCATATATTTAGACTATTAAAAATATTGGAATAATTGTTCAAAATTCACAGTATACAAGGCAATAATGAGAATTGCGTCAGAGGAGTGTCATTCATTCGAGAGAGCTCATTCTGGGGTCTCAAACTATCAAACTTTTACCAAATTTAGCACGACCAGATCTAGAGATTAGTTAATCAGCATTCAAGTAGGGAACATGTAACAAGCAGAACTCTCTAGTCCTTTTGTTACAGATTAACTCAGTGGACCAAATTCCCAGATAGTGCAAGCTGGCTTAATTCCATGGAAGTTATGCCAAGTGGCCTGTTGTGTTTTTTTTTTTTTTTTAAAAAAAACTCTTAAAACAAGATCTCACATATTGAACTCACCATTTTGTATTCTTTCAGCCATTTTACCAGGAGGCACAGTTCTAAGTGGAAGGCAGGACAGCTGGTTGCTGGATGATAGGGTATGTTGAAACTCTTGGGATGAACCAGTCACAGTCCATGCTACCTCCCTAGTCCTATCCTGCTTTGTTGCTGGTTCCCATTACAATCATTGATGTGGCATCAGCAGAATCAAAGAGTAGCAATAGCTGGTTAAGAGCAAGCAGAGAGAGCGGACCAGACTCTACTTGATGGGTGTATCAGCACCACTCTGTGGCAAGGAGACTAAAGACTGACTATGGAAATAGGATGGGTCCCATTAATTGAGGGGAAGGAGTTGGCAGGACTGATGAAGAGGGCTAGGGTTATTAGGACAGCTTCTGGAGTTGTTTCAGCGACATCCAAACAGAGCACTAAAGACAAATATTTATGTAGGGAATAATGGTCTAGTAGCTAGGGCACTCACTGAGGACTTGAGAGAGCTAGGTTCAAGTCCCTAGTCTGCCTGTGCGACCTTGGGCAAATCACTTAGTCTCTCAAGTCCACATTTTACAAAAGGGGATAATAGCATTTCCCTATTTCACTGTGGAGGGGTGGGGGGCTGTTGTGAGAGCTGCTCAGTTACTGCAGTAATGGGAGCAATGCAAAGTATCTAAGATGAAATAGATTTTTGTGCTCTAAGGGTAAAACTTGCCCTGAGTAACAAGGTCTGTGTTAAATCCAATTTTGGTGGCTTAGGTGGTAGTCAAATGGTTTAGCTGTTTCGTGTGTGTGTTCTGCATAAAGGTGAACTTCACCCTAAGGATTAAATTCTGGGCATAAGAGTTAATTGAATATTGCACTGAATTCTGCAATTGTTTGAACTGTTTACTACAGTTCTTAATTAATGAGTAATATAAGAATTATATCTTAGTATCAATATGGATACTCAATGGTAGGTTCTCAGAAGACAAGACTAAACTGCCCTGTGAATGGAGACTATCAAGGAAAAACTTCAAACGTATTTATAATCTTCTCTGAGAATCAGATTAGAAAATGAGCTTCTTGAAAGAAACACCATCATTTTTAAATGTATTTGCTGATATTCTATGGAAGTAACTTTTGACTGGACTTCAGTGATTGAGAACTGTCTATGAAGATTTCATATTACCTGTCTTGCCCTGTGACCACAGTTTCTATGAGACAAACTTCTAAATGAGGCTTGTCTGCCAAGGGGAAAAATATACCTTCAAGACTAATAACCTACAAATTGGATTGCTGTCCAACCCCCTAATCTGCTGTCCCCATTATTCTTTTCTCTATAACTAGATCTAAGGGAAAATATAGCTTCAAGCTGTTGTCAATGGTAATTTTGTCCAATTCAGGCAAAGTGTCATGACCCAGGAGGGTTAGGTCAAATGTCAGAAAGTTTATGTAGATGTCTGAAGGCTTCTGAATAGGCTTTAAGTAGAAGCTTTTGTAGAAGATGGCTGCACACCCCTCATTTAAAAAAAATACAGATATCATCAAGAGTGAGCATGTGAGAAAATAATCTCTTGTCATGCATATTGATAATGAAAAAGGGATTTTTCCATTGGGAATTCTGCATATTGATGCCTATTTAAGATGAACAAAACTGTCTGCAAAAATATTAGTTTAAATAAGCTTATTTAAATAGGAGCAAGAATGGACTAGCTAGTTCAACACCACTATGTAAGGTCTTTGATTTATTTTGTATGACAAAACTTGTGCTAAGGACCATGCCAGTAGAAAATCCTCTTTCATAAGCAACACATTTATAGTACTCTGATATTCTAATTAAACTTTGCTCTAATCTTTAGTAAAACACTTATAGTCCTCCTCCTCAATACCACAGCAATGGGCAAACCTCCCTTTTCCCAATTCACCTTCCCTGTCCATATTCAGTGATCTATCACATGAGGCTGTTTTACTTCAGGAACTATAGTCTTTTGTAGTTGGGAGGACTAAAGGAAGGGATAGGCTTTTATTAATGATATTTTCTGATTCCTGAAGAAGGAAATCCTGCAATGGATTTTTCACAAATGGAGATCTCTTGCAATCAATCTTTGTGATTAACATGAACAAAAACTATAGGAAATTTTGCTCCAGGGTAGCTCACGGTCCAGGCTTGATAACAGATGCTTTTCAATTTTTCTTGGTTGAGTCATCTAACGTACACATTTTCTCCAGTTACTTTAATCCTGAGAGTAATCAGGAAGCTGAAAAGGGACAAAACAACTTTAATCCTCATTGCCTTGGCTATCCTCAGCCTAGCCAAGAAAATATTGTTATATGTACCTACGACAGCTCTCAAAACAATCACCAATATCTGCCTCTGGTCAAGGATCACTTGTCTCAGATCCAGGGCAAGTGTCTCCCCAGACTGCAGAGTCTCCATCCAGCTTGGATAATAACTGGCTGAGCTAGACTGAGAAGGTAAACCCTGAGGATGTCCTGGCCATATTGGTTAATAGTAGAAAGGTTTCCACCAGAGCCACTTACGCAACAAAATGGAGAAGGTTTTTGATCTGGGCTGAGTTTCACCACTGCCTTTTCACACAGAGATCAGACATATACTGGATTGTCTTTTTATACCTAAGCTATACTGGCCTCTCAGTCAGTGAGTAAGTCCATTTGGCAGCCATTTCAGTGCTATGCCTATGTGTGGATGGATTTTCAGTCTTTTCACTCCCCTTAGTAGTGGGATTGCTTAAAGGGCTTATGTATTTACTACCCTCGTTCTTTCATGTCTGGTTCCACTGTGGAACCTGAACTTGGTCTTGTCTTAATTGGGCTTCCTTTTGAACATATGGCAACATCATTTTAAGCTATCTATTAATGAAAAGAGGGTGTTTTGGTGGTGATTACTTCTGTTAGAAGTGTCAGAGATGCAGGCACCTCTGGCTGACTCTCTCTACATTGTATTCTACAAGGGCAAGGTCTCTCTCAGGCCACATGGAATAATTATGCCCAAAGTTGTCTCTGCATTCCGGTTTTAATCAGAATGCTGGAGGATGAATGTGTTTCCTGAAGGCTCACTCCAGCAAGGCAGAAGAAAGGCATATATTAGATGACCGTAGGGCATTGTCCTATTACCTAGAAGACCATACAAAGTTATTTTCATAGCCTGTTCTAGACATTTTGTGACCTATGCTGAAAGGCTTAAGGAACAGCCTGTTATAGTTCAAGGTATATCCCATTAGATATCAGACTGTATTAAACAGTTTCGATCTAGTTAAGGTTTCAACTCCTTTTGATAACAGTCCATTTCACTAGGGCTCAGTTCACATCATAAGTCTTTCAGCAACATACCTATAGTGAACAGCTATGAAGCATCAACATGGTCATTTGAACATACCTTTTCCAGACACTGTGCTATTACTCAAGCTTCCTGTGCTTATGTTGATGCAAACTTCAGCAAACAAGTGTTCAGTCACACTTCAAATAGTCCTGTGAGGAAGTTGCTAAGTGGTCACCTATACAATCACTGGAAGGAGAAAAATCAATTACTCACCTGTACAGTAATTGTTGTTCTTTGAGCTGTATGATGCAGTCAGATATGTTTCATGACCTTCCCACTTTCCCTGCTCCTTCAGCTCTTTGATGGATGATGTTGCAAAGAAATGGAGAGGGAGGCGGTGGCTGCAACCTGTCTTTACCTTCAACTCCAGACATGTGGATGGCAAGGACACGTGCCACCATCTGTACTGCTGGCAAAAGTCTCCAATCTGAGTGCATTGGGAGCACATACACCTACGCTGGCATATATATGTGAACAACAGATCTCAAAGAATAATAATTACCATTACTGTATTGGGGAGTAATAGTATAAACAGCAACTGTTTTATTCCAACTAGCTCTAATCATTCTATTCATTATACCAAAAGAATACTACTACTTTCTTAAATATTTTGATCCTAAAATACTGGCAGTAATGTTCTATGCAGGGGAATGTAATCTGATTTTGCTGGGGGTGGACTTCATGATGTAATGCTTCATTTTAATCTCTAACTACTATGTGATAGTATTATTTATTTCTATTACAGTAGTACATAGAAACCTCATCTGGGATCAGGGTCCCACTGTGTTGGCATTTACAGACACGTTTCAAAGAACACAGTCCCTGACCCAGAAAGTTTACAATCTACCTGACAGGATAGATTGTGTCACTAAGCTACAGCCCATAGGCATGGGAGGTATATTGCTGTGCTGCCCCAATAGCATCTCTGGGAAGGAACTGTGGCACAGGGACTTACAGTGCTATGCTTGCTTTCCCCTTGCTCCAAGAGGAATTTCTTATATCAAAAGCAAATTACTCCCTCCCCATACTGTTTCAGTTCTCTTTGCCAGGGCTCTACCTACTTCCAGCCAAGTGGGAAGTAAGGAAACAGAATCTTATCTCTATGTATGAGGAGCCAATCCTGGGTATCCCACATAAGGATGGTAGGGGAAACACAGGTCTTTCTCTTCTTTATGCACAGGGACACAATCTGGGATATAGCTAAACTTGTGATCTTACAACAAACACAAGTAAGTGATGAGCATACTCAGTTTGGAGGAATATCTTCTATGTGAAGATGGGAGTATGATATAGGTTAGACAGAGAGTAGTGTTCCAAAAGGGGTGTTATTTCCTATCACGTCTGAGTAAATTGGCTGTGAGCTCCGAGAGGTGCACACAGAGCTGTGGAACAGAACACTCAGCCCCAAGCTGCAGCACTGTGGCTTGCATGTTACTGTTCTACTGTTGCTATCATTATTATTTATATAGCACCAAAAGCTCAGTAGGTGCCTTATAGACATTCAGGAAGATTGTAGGCTTGCAGGAACAATCACTAACATGACTCATTTCTTGCCCCACCATGAAATCGCCACTTTCACAATGTATGCAAAAATCCCACTGCAAAGAGAGACTATGTTGAGCTCCTAGACAACTACTGAATCCCCTTCTTCCTGCTCCTCACTGCCTTTCCCAAACATTTGAAACATGATATTTTGGCTCCATTTCAGACCCATGTAGCTGACTATAGGATTTGGTCTTGAATTGTTCAAGTGGTGTTAAGTGATTAATTGATCAAATTATATCACTTTAATGCTGCTGGGGTTTTGGAATATTTTCCAAGTATAAAATATAGTGAAATATATACTTTAAAGAAATAAATGTTGAATGCTTCCCTCAGATTGTCAAACAATCGTGTTATCACGTTTAAATTTTGCTACTCACTGAAAAATATTTTGATGACCTTATTTCCCCATATAATCCATCTTATTTTTAAAAAAGAGCAATGACTTCTAGTCTCCCTATAAAAATCTGTAGTTTTATTTGAACATAATATGTGTAAACATTAATTTATATAAATAGTAATACTTCCCATAGCACTAATCAGCCAGTGGAATAGCAGAGGAATACCTGACACTATTTCTGTGTCAGGTATTTCTCTGCTATTCTTCTGCACTGACCTTTTATCTTCCTTATATTTAAAGGTTTAGGTGATAAATATTAGATTAATGCAGCATATTATTGCCTGAAATGCAGAACTCAGGTTGATGTAGAAGTATTATCAATATTTTTTATTCTCTACAAAGATGTTCTTTCGAGCCACGTAATTTGCCTGCTATAGTCAGATGCATGTTTAGAAGGAAAAAAATATGATGATAGAATCATAGAAATGCAGGACTAATTTTAGTTGTGATCTACTATAATCCTCATATCTTTTTCTGCAGTACTCCTTCCTACGTGGTCATTTCCTATTTTGTATTTGTGCAACTGATTATTCCTTCCTAAATGTAGTATTTGGTATTTGTCTTTATTGAACTTCATCCTGTTTATTTCAGACCACTTCTCCAGTTTTTCAAGGTCATTTTGAATTCTAATCCTGTCTCCCAAAGTGCCTGCAACCTCTCTCAGCTTGGTATCATCCACCAATTTTATAAGTGTGCTCTCTGTGCCATTATCCAAATCATTTGTGAAGCTATTGAATAGAACCGGACACAAGACAGATCCCTACAGGGCCCTACTCAGTGTGTCCTTCCAGCTCAATTGTGAACCATTGAACCTCTGGGTAAACTCTTCCAATCAGTTGTGCGTCCACTTTATAGTAGGTTCATCTAGGCAGTATTTCCCTAGTTAGTTTGTTCAATGAGAATATCAGCAAGGCTTTTGATACCGTCTCACACATGAAGTCAAGATCTATCACATGTACAGCTTCCCCTTATCCTCCTGATAATTCCATGTTGACTGTTCCTTATCTTCTAGGGACTTTCAAGCTAATATTTGACTATTTGCCCCATTGTCTTTCTGGACACCAAAGTTAAGCTAACTGGACAATAAATTCATGGGTTGTTCTTATTCCCCTTTTTATAGATAGGGACTGTATTTTTTTCTTTTCCAGTCCTCTGGGCTCTCTCCATTCTCCTTGAGCTCTCGGAGGTAATTGCTAATGGCTCAGAGGTCTCTTCCACCAGTTAAATCCTAGAATACTTAAGGATTTCATTGAGTCTTGCCAACATGAGGACATTTAACTGGTCTAAGTAATTCTTAACTTGTACTTTCCTTATTTTTGCCTTTGATCCTACTCTATAATAATGAGTTTCAATAGACTTAGATGGCTTGTTATTGTATTTCTGCTTTATGGTTGAGATTATGCCATTTGAAGGGAGAGGGGAGAAGGTGAACCGTGGTTATACCCTGGTTTTGCTGCTAACGCAGGATCCCTTTACTCGTATGAGGAGTCCCATTGAAGTCCATGGGATTATTCCCATGACCAAGAGAGTTGCATTTTTCTGTCTCTATTAAATAGAAGTTTAAAAATTTAAACACTGGTCTGGTTTTAGCCCACCCTTCTGGTGGTCCTCGGTGTGAGCTTGCTACCACTGGTGCGCACTCTTGCATGTTGAGATCTTCACCCTTACATTATCTAGCTTTAATTTTTTAGTCACAGAAGCAGTGTGTGATCAATAAAGAGAGACTTCTATTTTAAGCCTCAATCCCTTATTCATAAATAGGCAGATTTTCAGCCTCCTAGTAATACTGTTCATTCCATTTTTACCATCCATTGAAAAATCATAAAGTGATTTCACCAGACCTTGACATACTGTAAAAGTAGCATGCAGGTTATAGTAAATACCACAAGAACATATGACTGCATATGCCTATTTTAGAACCTATAACACTCTTATATGAGTGAGAGGAACAAGGCCCCTTTCCTTACATCATATTTCTCTCCTAACACTCTAAACTACGCTCATGATCAAAAATTTCCTTGTGCAAAATACAGCTGTCTGTGAGAAAATAACTCCTCTCACAGGTGACAGCATATAATATTGAAATAGATGTAATTTTTGCACACACACTCAGCTGATAAACACGTTTATACACATATTCTAGGTTATAATCTGATAAATAGAACTGCTGATCTCAGATGCACTCTGTTTCTCCAAAGTGGAGCCACCCAACATGACCACTTCAAGGAAGAAACTCCTACAGTCTTGTGAATTGCTCATGTGCACATAAGGGCACTTGGACAGTGGAAATTTGATGTAAAAATGATTACCTCTGATACAGAGGTTAAATTTGTGTTGTTTTCTTTTTAGTAGCCCATAGAATGTACCAAACCTCAAGGTACTGGAAGAACAGGATCTTGGATCAAATTCAAATAACCTTGTGACTGATTTGCATGTATTCTTAAGATCAAGGTAGAGGCATAGCTTTAGTCAATAAGTTTAAATACTTTCCCTGAAAAACACTGTTTATCTAAGTGCTAGTAGCCAGCCAGTGTAGCACTTATATCTGAGTGCCTGTTTACCCCTAAAAGATAACATTAATTGTCATTGTGACCGTAAACAATGTAAAATCATATGTGTTGGCTTTATGTAAAAAAGAAACACAGTGCAAAAGGAGTTCAGACTTCTGTAGTCAAGTGGTATAGAAAATATCCATTCATAACACAAATTGAAATACCTATTTAAATGAGCATCTTGTAAATAGGCAGATTCTGGCAAATTTCTGAAGTATATAAAAAACACCCTAACAAACAGCTGCTCCTATTATAGCACAAATGCTGACACACAAGATTCAATTCCAGCAGAGGACAATCCAGAAACATCAGAATTAGGGCACCTTGAGTATAAGATGTTAGGTTAGATACATTTTCTAGTTTGAATGAAGAGAGATTGAAACAACTCAGCAAGGCTTTGAAATAGTTGTTAATAATCTTGGTAGAAAAAATGGTCAATCAAGAGCAGGGATTCTGCCAGATGCCATTATTCCTGTTTTGACTAAACAGTTTTACTAAATTGTGCATTCAAATTAATCTCCACATAAAAAAATAATAATTGCGGTAAGAGTTAAAGGTTTAAATGCCTGCTCTGTATTTTAAGAGTGATTTTAAAAAAAATCTTCCTAGCTTTATTTCATTGTAATTTGTGCAACTGCTTTTAATCTTGACAACTTCACCTGGTTATTTCTGACCCATCGTTTCTTCTGCCAAGAATTCTAATGACCAAAAAGCTCTCCAGAAATGCAACCCAAGAGCCCCTTACTGCTACCAAGGATTTCATCAGGTGTAGGCTAAGGGCCTGGGTCTTTGCACAGCAGTTTCACATTTCCCGTCTGAGTTAATCAGTGCTGTCCTTTCTGAATTAAAGGAGATGATGGAAGACTATAAAAGGTAAAAATTTATACATGAACCTGCAAACGCTAATGCACATGATCAGCTTTACACACTTGAGTACTCCCATTCACTTCAGTGGGAAGTTATGGCCATGGTAAGTGTTTGTGGATCAGAATCCAAATTAGGAAAGGGTGAGTTATATTAAGACATTGTCCGGTCATTCAAAATTATTTTTCTGTATGTGCCAAGAAAATGTTGTAATGCACTGACAATTGAACTCCAATCACCCATTCAAAAATATACTGGGCACTCCCCTGATCTCATACACTCAGGATAGGGCCCAACTTTTCTATACACTGTTAGAAACAGCTGTCAATCAGTATATTCAATGTGGTAGGGATGCATACACTACTTCATAGTCTATTTATTGCTTTCCCCCATTCTTCCCACCTTCCATGCAGTCACATTCTGCTGCTGTTACTCAATTTGAATAATACCGTATTCATTCTAATGGCTTCATTGTGACTGCCCACAGAGCAAAGTACTACGGGACCTGAGTAAGGGTGGCACAATGAGGAGTGTCTAGCCACCTTTTTGGCTAGTCCCCAAATTGGGGATAGTTCAAGCAAAACAATTGAGTCAACCATGAATTGCACCTTGCATCCTAAAGATGAGTTGTAACAGGCTTCTAAAAACATGGACCCAAGGGTCCACAACTCTGCCTGGGAGCCATTTCACACTTTGTTCCTAGGGTCGTTATTGGTTCAACAATGTCATCTTTTTGTTTTTAAAATCTGTCACCTCCTGTATGAGATGCTTGACTCTGAGAATTAATATTTATAAGGAAGCGAGAACTGCTAGGCACTTCCATGCAGAATGAAGGGATGTGTTTAAGCTTGAAGGAGCTACACATGACTGCCCAGTTTCGCTAGCACCTGAGTAGAAAAGGGGATTTAGAGAGAGACACAATCACAAAAACCTTGTTACTCAGCTGTTTACATACAGGCTGACAGTACTGATGGAAGAGGCAAGTTATCACATAATCTATATCCAAGGGTAAACAAAGGATATTCTGGCATTTTTTTTAAAGGAGTATCCAGACAGTCTGAGTTTTCAAATAAACAGAAACCAAATTGAATGAAATAACCCCCTAAAACCAAAACATTGTTTCTGATTAGAGCAAAGGTGGGTAAACTATGGCCTGTGGGCCACATCCGGCCTGCAAAACCATCCTGCCCAGCCCCTGAGCTCCCAAACAGGAAGGCTACCCCGGCTCCTCCCCTGCTGTCCCCCCTCCAAACAGCCTCATCGCGCCAGCAGTGTGGGTGGCTCTGGCAGGACTGTGAACTTCTGTGGGGGCAGCATGTCTAGCTCCAGCGAGCCCTGTGGTTTCCAGACGTGCTGCTCTGAGCAGCATGGGGTAAGCTGGGGCCAGGGGCTTGGATAAGGAGAAAGGAGGTCCCCAGAGGTGGTCATCAGGGGACAGGAGTCAGGAGGTGGTTGGATGAGGTGGAGGTTCTGGGGTGGTGGTCAGGGGATGGGTGGATAGGCGTGGAAGTCCAGGGGGCCTGTCAGGGTGTAAGTGTGTGGACAGGGGTTGGGGTAATCAGGGGACAAGGAGCAGGGGGGAGTTGGGTGGGGAGGTCCTGGGAGGCAGTTAGGTGGGGGATCTTGGGAGGGGGCAGTCAGGGGACAAGGAGCCGGGGGGTTTAGATAGGGGGTGGAGTCCTGTGGGGGATGGTGGTTAGGGGTGGGGGGTCTTTGGAGGAGTGGTCAGGGAGCAGGGGGTGTTGGATGGGTTGAAGGGAGCAGTCAGGGGGTGGGGGAAGTGGGAGGATGTTGGATAGTGGGTGAGGCCAGACTGTTGGGGGAGGCACAGCCTTTCCTACCTGGCCCTCCATATAACTTTGCAACCCATATGTGGGCCTCAAGTCAAAAAGTTTGCCCACCCCTGAATTAGAGTTATTAGGATAAAAGAACCTAGAGACAAATTGTGTAATAATTGCAAACTTAGTTTTTTAATACTGAAAATTCCCTCTTCTTTGTCACATTGCAAAATGGTGAGCAATTTAATGGACAAATGTTTGAGCTGAGTTTTATTTTTCCGAACATTGACCTGTGGTATCCCTAGGTTTGTGGTTGTCTGTTGGCTCTTCTCTTGTGCCTAATATATAAGATTTCCAAAACTGTTGTGATAACTGCTAGTTATGTCGGTGTACAGCTACTGCATTAGAGCAAAATGTGGTTGTGACTCCTGTACTTAAGGTTGCATAACAGGTTTCCATTATAATTCCCAATGTTTAGTCTCCCACATAACTTTCTGAAACTTTCTTCTTTGGGGCTGAACTTTTCTAAGCTTGGTTTCTGCATGAAGGTGAATTGCTCTTGGAAGTTTGAGCAAATAATATTCAGATAATTTTGAATGAGAGGAGGGTAGAAAAAAAATGAACTCTTCCTATTATAGAAAAAAATCTTGTGAATGTTTTTGAGCAGCTGTAGCACTGAAATGGCTGGTGATAAGAAGATAAAATTTAACAGGGGACTAGTCCAGTCAGAAATGCTTTTTTGTGCTCCATCTGAAATTGATTTTGATTTGACAAAGTTATGAGGGTTTGAAATCACATTTCATACATGTACAGTAGATTATGCATCCATTTTATTGCTAGGGGGTGTGTGTGTGTGTGTGTATGTAATGTTTAGTTAAATCAGATATGTAGTCAGTTCCTTAGTCCCCTGAATTATTCTGATCTGGCTCAAATTAGTTTCTAAATATTTCAGGGAAAGCACAAGTTTGGTGAAAGGAATCTTCCTCTGCCAATCCATAATCCTCTGTGGGTATAGAGGAACGTTCACAGGGCTGAGATCCAGGAACTCCTAGGTTTACTACTGACTTTAAGTCTCCATTTTTTATAATGCTTATTTAACGAAACCTCACACCACATTCCTTAAACTGAAAGGGAGAACAGATTCTGTAAATTCAACTGACTGAACCTAGTGGTATGTGTGATATGAGACATCGCTCAAAATTATTGTGTTTATCATGATATTGTGTAGGGACCAACTGAGAATGAGGCCCCGCTGAGTGTACTGCATAAACATAGTGTAGGACAGCGGTGCCCAATAGAAATTTGATGCTAGCCACACTGCTAGTCACCCTTGTGGTTTTGAATTTTTCTTATTAGCCACATTATAAAAAAGCCACATGTATTAGCCACAATTCAATAGCCTATTAGGATTATAACAGGGTTTAAAAGAGAACCCTGTTATTTAAAAGGGTTTAGCCTATTAGGACTATAATAGGGTTTAAAAGAGAACTGGATACATTCATGGAGGTTGTCAATTAATGGCTATTAGCCAGGATGGGTAAGGAATGGTGTCCCTAACCTCTGTCAGAGGGGGGTGATGGATGGCAGGAGAGAGATCACTTGATCATTACCTGTTAAGTTCCCTTACTCCGGGGCACCTGGCATTGGCCACTGTCGGTAGACAGGATACTGAGCTAGATGGACCTTTGGTCTGACCCAGTATGGCCTTTCTTATGTTATGTTCTTATTAGCCACTTGTGGCTAGTGGCGAATGTATTGGACACCGCCGGTGAAGGAGATAGTTCCTACCCCCAAAAGCTTACTGTCTACATAGACACGTCCAATATAAGGTGGGGGAAGGAGTATAACACACAAGCAGAGTGAACAATGTGAGGATAGCAAATGTCATGGTTTTTTGGATAGGTTTACTTTGGAGGAGATCAAAGTATATGGAAAGAAAAGGAGAGGTATAGTGGGGTATACAAACCCCACACTGGGACAGAAGGGGTTAAAAGACACTACTGGACCCAACTAGCCTGCCCCTCCAACTTTGCAGAGAGTGCTCCAACAGGGCACAGGGTTGAAAAAGGGAGCAACGCAGCTCAGAAGGGGTGAGGCTGGGATGGACTGCAGACCTACCCTGCAGGCTCCTGCCAAAAGGAGCTAGATATGCCTCTCTGACACACCAGGACTGTATTCTGAGCCTGGTTGGGGCTGATGGCTTGATTTGGTTTCCTTTCTATTTGTTCTTTTTCGTTATCTGGGACCAGAAGCAGAGAAAGCAGTGGTCGGAAGTGACCCAGGGAGAATAACACCATTCAGTCCACCCCCAGTGTCAGCTCTCTTGACCCTCCTAGGGCCCTGAGTTGGAGCCCAGTGATGTGGGAGGGTCCGAGATAACCTACGCCTGACTGAGTGGATGATAACCACTAGGTCACCTAACCCACTGAGGACTCTATTACAGAAGGGAAGAAGGGTGAGAAGAGGGATGGGACGAAGATGAAGGGTATGAAGTGAAGTTATGGAGTGAGGCTGAGCTGAAGAGAGTCAGAGGGAAGGGTTTGGAGCAAACAGCCAATGAGCACTGGACACAAAATCCAATTAAAGCTGTAGAAAATATTCTGACATCAGAGTCCGAAGGTCCCTAGTTAAGCTGCTTCTACTGGCTTAAGTCTCAGCTAGCTCCTCCTTGCAGTTTTCCATGTTCCAACCTCACATTGCGGGGAGGTACAGCATGGGAATATTTTTGGGAGGCACATAGCTGTGTATCAGCACAAGGTATGCACCCATGAAAACATCTTGTCCTGGGGATTCTCAATTGTTAAAGCTACTCTGGGACTATAATCTATCCTGAGGAAGGTTACAAAAGGTAATGAGCTAAGGACCAAACAGCTGCAAAACTGCAGACTGCAAAACAGAGCCTGATTCTCTTCACACTTACACTGGTTTTTCATCAGCATTGACATGAATGGAGTTTTTCTTGATTTACACAGCTGTACATTAGAGCAGAATCAAATCCACAGACCCCCAACTCAAAGAGGTATAATAGGCAATATGTTTTAAATATCTCAACTGTCTTCTCATATCCAACAACTAGCTCCCAAATAAAGAGTCTGTGGTAAGACTACCTCTCAGCACAGGAATATATTTAAAGGAAATAAATATTCATTTTTGATCTGGTAAATTAGTGGAGTTTACTTTTTCAGTATTTCCTTATTAAAGCATTTTTTCTTTGCTATATTTTAATATTTCAAAGCTTGATTCACTTTTTTTATGCTTATAAATATTTAGCCAATAGTTTTGCTGGGATTGAAAAATATATACATCGTTGTTCTTCCCTTCCCTGGCAGGTGCTTTGTGTAATCTCTGGAGTGGTAACTGGGAAATCTAAATCCTACCTGACTGTCTTTGAGGACTCTTTTACAGAACTCTGGAAAATAGCCCATTAGCCTTTTATCCAAGTAAAATAAGGGTTAAATTGATGGCAGCCATTCTAGTATATATTGAATATTTCAGATGAAAGTATGTCTTGATTTCTTTGACAGTACGGTTAATAACTCTAAGATGATAGCCAGATTGTGCTGTTGACCAACTTTCTTAGCTGATAGTCCTTCCTATTATTAAGGTTACCTGACACTTCCCATTATAAGGTTCTGTTTCAGCTAATTATAGCTTTGCCAAACTTTAACCATCTGGCTGAAATTTTCCATGCCTGGTGTCTGCCTCATACTGGTGAGTTTTGTTTTTTGCCAAAAATGTTCCTGAATTTGAAGGTTCCACATTTAAATAGAACCTAACCAGATTTAAGTATGTTGCAACTCTTAGGTTTGGGGTGTTAACCTTGGATTGAGACCCAAGTTTTGCTCTGCAAATCTGGATTTTGGTTTCTAAATGTTTTATAAATTTGTATAGGATGAAAATTATGTATTTTAGTTTATAAATGTCTTTGGGATCTTTTAGTATGGAGGGTCCCTCTATTAAAATAAAATATTGATAGAATTTCTAGTAAGCGGCTTTGGCAAACCCAGTTAAATGTACCATGGGTTCTAATGAAGATGCAGTAATTCAGACAGGCATCCATTGCTAGTTATATAACTTTATTATTTTATAGCTGTGTTAGGTTTCAGTTAGCGTCCTGATAGGTTTGATACCTTTCCTCAAAGATTCTGTATATGCTACATGTTACTGAAGAAGTGTTTTACACATTTTTAAGATAGACGTATTTACTTTTTGTTGGGACAGTTTTTCATATCCTTATATCAATAAGCCAGGTACTGTAGGTGCCTTGGATGAAATACTGCTGGTGGAGCCAGGATTTTGCCCCAAGAATCCAGCTGTGCAGCACACACAACTATAAAAATGACTCTTGATAGCTCTGTAGAGTTTCAGGATATTGTCCCATTAACCAATCATCAGGGCAGGACTTGCCAAATAGGCCGTTGTAATGGTTATGGGGAGTATTTTGTATTTGGGGAAAAGGGAAACATTTCCCTGTAGGCTCCTTTAAAAATAGTGGCTGGTTCTAGGGGCTCAGGGGATTGTTAGTAACAGTTCCAGGGAAGACTTATTATTTTACCTAACACGAGGTTCTGACACTCATCAGGCATCTTTGAGAGCTTCAGCTGCCCTTTGCTCACTAATCCACTGCCTCTGAGCTATTTCTGTAACATTCCAAGCAGACACCTTTTTTAAAGCAACCTGCCAGATAAATCTTTTTCTCCAAAGATAAAAAGGCTATAAAAAACCACTAGACCACTTAGTCTTCTCACCTTCTTCTAAAACCATCAATCTCTAATCAGGAATTAGCTGCATATCTTAGCTGCTGCTATTTACTTTCACAAATGCCTTAAGGTATGTTATGAGTTTAGACCCAACCCTGTTTGGTTTAAGGGACAAACTGTTCTTCAAAACTAAACTATGTCTGTTAACTCCTCTTGATTTGAGATCCTATCAACAAGAAGCATTAAAGGACTTACTTTTAATTATGCAGGCAGATGTGAGCGTTCCACTTGAAGATGTCATTCCCCATTCATCGAAAACATACCACAACCCTGGTAATAAACCTGCATAGATTGTGGAGGCTTTCCATGCCTGTTTAAATGGATATTTGATAAATATGCTTGACTCCATTTGGAAATAATTGGGAATACTGAATCCCATTGTACTGTTTTGTGGGCCAGAAGTAAGCTGGGTATTTTGACTCTGTCCATTTTCTTTCTTAAGCACTGGCCCTTACTGTTTTAGCTACAGGGCTAACTGCACCCTGTCCCCTTTCTGATGTCCCTGAATGCACTCCTTCACATGCCAGGCCTTGTGCCTTTTACCGGGGCACAATCCAGACTAGTGAGGAGCTGTAGCAGCTCTGCCCTGAATTCTTGGGTGCTCTACGATGCCTTGCTGTGGTAACTCCCACTTGGCCTACTCACAAACAGCCTTCCAGCATGCAAGCCAGACCCTGATTATCTGTGTGCATGCCAGCTAGACTCTGGCTCTCACCAACCTTGGTTATACTGCAGACTGATCCCAACACTCCCCCCTCACCCCGTCTCAGATCTTACCTAAGAAATTTATGTCCTGTACTCCCCAATCCTCTCTGGACAGAAGGAAATAATGGACTTAATATATTTCTAAAGGGAATAATATGCCCACTTATTTAAATAGTTACCCAAACCCTTCAATTTAAACATACTGGATTAGATAGAATAAGTTTATTAACTACAAAGAGATTTTAAGTGAGTATAAGTAATGAAGCATAAAAGTCAGAAATGGTTACAAGCAAAATGAAGATAAAACATTTACTCAGAAACTCTTAGCTGCAAAGCAGACTCTCAGCACATGCCCCAGCAGATTACTGACCAAGCTCTCAGGTCAGGACCCCTACCCCAGAGTCCAACAGCTGTTTCCTTTTGACTTCTCAGGTGCAGAGAATGAGATGGACAGGTGATGGGAGAGATGGTGTCATGTGGTTTTTCCCCTGCTTTTTATAGTTGCAGTCCCTCTCTTGAAAAACATTTCCAGCTGAGAACCAAGAGACAACATCTGTGTAGAAGCTAGCTTATCTTGAATCATTTCTCTTCCTGCTTGCTTTCCCTAATGACCCTTTGTTACACATATATTCATATAGTGAGCTTCCAACCAGATCAGGCTGTATTAAAAAATTATGACAATGCAGCTCCCAATCCTTCATGACTGTCATTTTGAATAATGTCACTACTGGAATAACACCTCTAAAATAAGTATTTTCTTGGGGTTATCAGTGGAGGCCATGTTTACTATTTCGGTTTTACAGAAGCTAACACAATGGGATCTTGATCCTGAGTGAAGTCTCTGGGTACACTTGTATTATAAATATAACTACACACAATAAACATTGTCAAGGTTTTTGCAGAATAAAGGACTCCAACGTTAGAAAATGCCAAAATTAAGGTGGCCCACACAACTTTAATTCAGCTCTCTTGTACATAGGCATTATGATTCAGTCTCTCATTATATGCTCACATAATATTTTTCCCAAAGAATCTCTGCCTCATTCAGTGCACAGGGTAGACCTTCTTTGGGGATGAATTGGGGTCTTGTAGTGAAGGAGATTTGTCTGTAGGGCTGTAACGGGGTCAGGACTCACCATCACGATGCATCCTGCTGTTAGGTCCAGGAATTAGCTCGCATAGGCCTGGAGTGCCCTCTGCTGGTGGTGTCCCATGTCTGATCTGTCAGTATCTGGACCCACGTTGCTCCGCGCTTGGTGGCGTCCACTTCGGGACACTACCCTCCTTCTCTCCCCTTGTCTGACTATGTTCCCTGGGTCACTTCCCCTTTGGCCCCTTGCACCTTCTCAGCCCTTCTAAGCAGGGGCCTGCAGCCTGGAAAGTAATGAGCTGGAGCCCTCCTCTGCTCCCACCAAGCCTGCTCAGCAGTGTGCTGTCCTAGGTGCTACTCCTTGCTTCAGGAGTCAGTCTTTCTTCCTTGCCAGTCAGGGAGAGACTCCCTGCTGCTCTGATAGGCAGCTTTTATATAGGGCCTAGCCTAGCCCTGATGGACTGGCTCTAGTCTCTGCCCTGATTGGTTGCCAGCCTGCGCAGCTGCTCTGGCCTACTCTAGCCCACATTCTCATGGGGGTGGGGCATCCGCCCCACCACAAGGGCTCCCACTTCATTTATTGTAGAAGTTGAAAGTTGTAGAGTGAATGAGGCAGTGGATTTCAAGAACAGAAAGGATTCTCTCATAGTTAAGGCAGCTGAATGCTGCCCTGGAGAACTGGATTCTATCCCTGCCTCTGCTAAATAGCTCCTGTGATGCTAGTTAAGCACTTAAACCAAACTTTTCACTGTCTATGTGTTCCATATTTTCTGGTTGCCTGGCTTCAGACCCTGAGATCTGATTTGCAGAAGAGCCGTGAGTCAAAGGGAGCTGTGCTTTGAGCATATAAAGCACTACATGATGCTACATGCTCTAAAAAAAATCAAGTCTTAGGTGTCCCATATTGGGCATTCACAATTAGTGGATACTTTTGACCTTTATCTTTGTGCTTTGCCCCTTCATCTTTAAAGTGGGGATAATACCATCCTCTTTTTTTGTCGGGGTGCTGTGAAAATAAATTAAGCAATGTTTGTGAAGCACTTAAGCACTATACAAAAGGCCATGAGACGATTGATGTCTGTCTTCAGAGCAGAGTTTGAATAGTATTCAGTAAATTATCCATAGGACCACACATTGAACAATAAGAAAATAAAATACTGAATAGTTCATTCAGTGACCACTGTTCATCCTGTGCACTCAATGAAGTAGGGGTCCTGTGGAAAAAATGGTAGGTGAGCATGTAACTAAGACTGTATCGTAATGCATTCACACAGGGGAGCAAATTAAGTTTACACAGGAAAGCAGTCTCCACTTCTCTGACTTCTCATGTGAATCCTGGTCTCCTTGCTCAGGAAAGTCTTAGCATAATTTTTCCAGTCTCCCCACCCAATTTCTCTCCTCACACTCAGTGTCAATCTCTACCCTCTCTCTCACTCCCCGTCTCCTTGCTCAGCCATTCTCAAGTGCCCCCCTTCCGCCGCCTCAGCTAATATGCATCTCTCCTCCCTACTCCTACTCCCCCTCCATTCTTAGTTTCCCCTTCCTTTCACCTTCCCAGCTCTTTGTCCAGTCTCTTTGCCCAACAAGTCCCAGTTCTCCTTCTGCACCCCAGCTCCTCATGAGCTTTGTCTCCTGCCCCCGCTACTCAACCGGTTCCTAGCCCCACCAGTCCTGGACTTCCCCCTCCCTCCCCTAGCTCCTTATCCCAATCTATTCCTCCTCCTCCCCTTTGTCAGTCTCTTGTCCAATCTTCTTTGAAATCCAGCAACTTCATCCTCCATGCTGTCCAAGCCCAGAAGCAACATGGTTGACAGCAGATTGGAAAACAAGAATTCTATTTTGCAAAAATGTTCAGGTTTTGACATTTGTTTTTGTCTTGTATCGGGAAAAAAATCTAGACCTTTCAATTTTTTCATACAAATAAAACATACAGATGAGAGAGAGACTTTGACTTTAAAAACAACTTAAATAAAATCAGTACAGAAACACAGTAAAAACAAGAAAATTACACATTCAGAACCAATTGTCCAGCCTGAACAATACAAAGTGCATTTCCAGTAGTCCGCCATTGAATGAAGGGAGCTAAATCACTTATAAGAGTATAACTGAGAGAGAAAGCAACACTGCTCAGTTCCAGTGCTTGACCTAGCTCAGAACTACAATTTCAGGAAAGTCCCACTATGTTCTGGATGGAGCATGCTCTGTGTGCACAGAATTTTCAAGGAATTGAGGTGTGAAGTTCTAGCAAGTCTCCCCTGAGCACGTGCAAACTGTGATTTTTGAAAGGCTTATAACTAGGCCAATTTGGGGCAAATTTCTAGAGGGAGAGCAAAGGGCATATCTCTAACATAAAGGGCACACCCTGTCAAATTTCAAGTCCCTGCTGCTCAGTGGGAGGTGGAGTGGGATGCGGGGGTGTGGGGGGGGTGGCGTATTATAGCATCTCAAAGAATAGGTCATCAGAACTTTTTAACATGAGCAAAACATATTTTTTCCTAGCCTCATTCTAAGAAATGGCTGGACCATTTTGGCTGAAATTTTCCAGAATATTTCAGTCTGTCTCAGTCATGGAACATTTCAGACCAAATGGTTAAAGTTTGGCAAAGTTATTAGCAACTGATCTTATAATGGGAAGTGTTGGGCAGCATTACTAATAATTCCCCCTATAATAATAAAAATTGACTTCTTTGTATCTACCCCATTTTCCTTCCTGTTCTATGTTAGGCAGTTGTGGATTCATCTAGTTTTATGTTAAGTTAAATAATAATAATAATAAAAATAATAACTAATAGAGGCAATTCACTATGTTTTCTGAGCAATTTAAACCTGCTGCCCATTAAAATTTGGATTTTAAACAAATAAAAGGAAGTTCTTCTTTACACAATGCAGAGGCAACCTGTGGAACTCCTTGCTTGAGGAGGTTGTGAAGGCTAGGAATGTGACAGAGTTTGGATAAATTCGTGGAGGTTAAGTCCACAAATGGCTATAAGCCAGGATGGGTAAGGAATGGTGTCCCTAGCCTCTATTTGTCAGAAGGGGATGATGGATGGCAGGAGAGAGATCACTTGATCATTGCCTGTGTCATAAGTGTGAAGTAGCCTAGAATTAGTGTTTACCTGTAAGGGGTTAAGCTAAAGGTAACCTGAGAGGTGGACAACTGACCAATGAGAAATTCCTCAGGAGACAAAGGATTTTAAGTTTCAGTTTCTCTCTGGGTCTCTCTCTGTTCACCTCGGCTATGGGATGAACACAGCTATGTCTTTCACTGTAACTATAGATTCTATCAAGTACTGTAGTCAGTAAGTTTACCTTCTTTTTATCACTTGGAGGGTTCTCAGTGGTGAGTGTTGGCTGGGTGCTTCTTGATATTGTAAGCTTCAGCAGAGATATCAACAGTGGGAGAAAGTTGCCTTGGGGGAGAGGTTTGGTTTCTGAATCCTTTTGTTGATTATGGTAGATGCTGTTCTATTGATGGTTATAAGAGATTTATTCCTTTCTTCTTTTCTTTTGTTAAAATCTTTCTTTTAAGAATCTGGCTGCTTGTTTTCCATTGTGTAAGATCCTGGTTTTGGATCGGGCACATCTCGCAGGAGCAGGTGAGGTTTGTTTTTTTTCTCTCTCAAGCTTCCCAGGGAAGGAAGAAGTTTGGGGGGTTAGTGGAAAGGGAAAGAAGGGTCCCAAACTACCCTAAATTGAGTTTGGTGGTGGCAGCAGTTAGTTCCAGGCACAGAAGAAGTTGTGTTCTGGGGAAAAACATTTTAACCCAAGCTGGTAAAATAAGCTTGGGGGGGGGGGTATTTCTTTTTTCATGTGGGTCCCCACATCTGTACCCTAGAGTTCAGAGTGGGGAGGCAATCCTGACATGGTTGGCAGTGGTGGGATGAAATTTTGTGAATCTAAAAAACAGAATTTTGCAGAAAGCAGTTTTTCTCTAAGGTGAGACCTCTCAGCAAGTACAAAGCAGGTAGTAGTGTTAAGTTGAACACCACAGGGGGTCACTCTGGTAAAACTTGTTCTGCAGGTTTTGAAGCTGTTGATAGCTCCACGCTTTGTCTTTTTCAGCTGCCTGAGGACAGGGAGCTGAAGGGTTTTGGGGGGCGGTTTTGAGAGGGTTTTCTCCTGCTGGATAGCAGAGAGTAGCCCAGGTTTGCAGTTAAGAGTTAATGGGCTCGTTAAGTGCTAGGCAACCATCCCAGGGGTCCCTGGTGGGGGGGAACTGGTCAGTTCAGTTTTCTGAGAATCAGTGTAGGGGGTCTTTCTCCCTCTGCTGGTAGGATTAAAACTCTGCTGAGAATTTCCAAGTGATATAAGAAAATTTTGTTTAATTTTCAGTTAGTAAGTTAAACACAGGAAGATTAAAATGACAGGCGGTAAGGGCCAAAAGGATTTAGAATTAGCCAAATTCCAAGCTGAGGAGAGACAAAGAGAACATCAAAGGCTGATGGAGAGAGAGGAAGCCGCCCATAAAAGGGCTAGGGAAGCCCAGATTGAGAGACAGAAGCATGAACTGGCTGTTTTGGAGCTGCAGAGACAATTTCCTCCAGCTGCTGACTCCACTTCCCCAAAAATCCACAAATGGGAGCGACTGTGCCCACAGTATGATGAGTCCAACGACATTGCCAAATATTTCATCACCTTTGAGAGACTGTGCACTCTACATAAAACCCCTGAAGATCAAAAGATGACCACATTAATAGCAAAATTGACTGGCCAAACTCTGGACATCTTCAATAAGATGCCTACTGAGGATGCTTCAAACTATGGTAAATTTAAGGATTTGGTTTTAAAACAATTTCAAGTTACACCTGACACAGAGTAAAATTTAGAGCCCTTAAGAAAGGGGCTGGACTGAGTCATCTGGCTTACATAAACCAGATGAAGGATCTGTTAGATAAATGGGTCAAAGGAAGGGGTGTAACTACCTTTGAAGGAGTATGTGATTTAGTTCTACAGGAGCAGTTCCTGACTATGACCAGTGATGATGTAAAACAGTGGTTATGGGATAAGAAAATGGACTCAGCAGAAAGTCTTGCTTCTTATGCGGATCAATATGAGCAGTCCCAGATCGCCAGAGAGGCAAGGAAAATCGGGACACAAGGGGGGGAGGTGGCAGAAAAGAAAAAAACCTAATAGCGGTTGGAGTGGGTCCCAGAAGGGGCAACCCGGGACCACATCCTATCAGAGGGGACAGCCCCAGACTGCACCTACCTCCCAAGGAAAACCCCAAACACCTCACCATTCCACACCACCAGTCTCCAGCAATCAACCTCGGCCCAGTGACCAGTCAGCTGGGCAATGTTTTAAATGTAATGAGCTGGGGCATATTAAGGTCAACTGCCCCAAGAACACCAACCGAACGCTTGCATTACACCCAAGGTCCGCAGGCCCAGATACCTCCCAGATACCCTCAGAGCGAAGGGAAACTGTGAGAGTGGGCGGAAAGAAGGTTACAGCGTGGAGGGACACTGGAGCTCAGATGTCACTTATCCACCAATCCTTAGTGGACCCCAGGTTAATCAACCCAGAGGTTAAAGTGACAATTCAACCCTTCAAGTCAAACTCTTTCGACTTACCTACAGCCAATCTACCTGTCCAGTACAAGGGCTGGTCAGGAAGGTGGACTTTTGCAGTCTACGATGATTATCCTATTCCCATGCTGCTGGGGGATGATCTCGCCAATCACGTGAAGCTAGCCAAGAGGGTGGGAATGGTCACCCACAGCCAGGCTAAGCAAGCTTGCACACCTATCTCTGTTCATGAGCCTTCCACCAGGGGCCGAACTGGGTTACCAGAGACCCCGATGACGATGGTGGAGCCGGATTCCCTACCAACGACTGGAACAGCCATAGAGGATCCAGTCCCACAGACCCAGCCCAAGCCAGTCCCCGGACCGGAACTGGAGAATCAACCAACACCTGAACCATTGCCAGCACTGAGTCCAGCACTTGCAACCCCATCTACCACTCCAACACCAGAGGGCAACCTCGAGTCAGCACTGACAGCAGGACCTACGCTAATCCAAGAGGCTCAGCCGGAGCCTGAAATGCAACCAGGTGCACCAGCGGAGAGCGGTCCACTGCCAATGGAAACAACCCCATCACTTCCCAAGGAACCCAACCCAAGTCCACAACCCAGTGAGGAACTGATATCTCCGGCAACAAGAGAACAGTTCCAGGCCGAACAGGAAGCAGACAAAAGCCTCCTGGAAGCTTGGGCGGCGGCATGGGGCAACCCACCGCCTCTCAGCTCTACCAATCAATCCCAGTTTGTAACAGTGAATGACACAAACTGTGTCAAACTGACACAGTGAAATTAAACTGATTTAAATTAATCAAACTGACAGTGAAATTAACAATGCTTTTCTATTTGAATTTAAAGATCCCATCCATTTACTCTGTCTTTACAGTGCTGAGATAGGGTCTAATGTGTACATAAATGCTTTGCATAAAGGATCACATCTTCTAGGCTTTTTGCTTTGAAAGGAATAGATATCTTGACATTGCAGTACAAGAATAGCTTTCTTTAAGCACTTAATAGTATCTTGAAAGTACTAATTACTTCAGTCCCAATCATGTATTACTCAATTACTTTATTTTAATAACATACAAAATTATCTCTTCTAGCAGAAAATTTAAAATATCTTTCCTAAGTATGCCTATGGCATAATGCAATATATACTTACAGGTATATAAGTCTTTCAGAGCCTAATAATCAGGACTGGCTCCAGGCACCAGGAGAGGAAGCACATACTTGGGGTGGCACATTTTAAGGGGCGGCACATAAAGCTGCCCTTTTTCGTGGGCGGGGGGGGGGCAGGTGCGCTCTTCGTGCCTGAGGCGACAAAAAAGCTAGAGCCGGCCCTGCTAATAATACAAACAATTAACACAGGGGAGTCATCTCATTGACTTTAATGGACCTATTCATGGTTGTAAAGTTAAACATGCGCATAACCATTTGCAGGATTAGGGTTGTAATTTTCTTAATTAATGACAACTGATACTATTTTCATAATATTTAAAGACAAATGGAAATGATTACCCTTTTAATTATTAGAGAAGATGGTCTACATGTTTTTGAAAATGTGGTTATTTTCATCTAGTAGGGAGTTTGGATTACTGGTGAGCAAATCACAAAACATTTGATAGTTCAATTCTCTGATTAATCTAGACCAGTGGTTCTCAACCAGGGATATGCATACTCCTGGGAATATGCAGAGGTCTTCCAAGGGGATCATCAACTCAGTTAGATATTTGTCTAGTTTTACAGCAGGCTACATAAAAAGCACTAGTGAAGTCATTACAAACTAAAAGTTCATATAGACAATGACTTGTTTATACAGCTCTGTAGACAATGCACTAAAATGTAAATATAATATTTATATTCCAATTGGTTTATTTTATAATTATAAGGTAAAAATGAGAAAATAAGCAATTTTTCAGTAATAGCATGCTATGACACTTTTGTACTTTTATGTCTGATTTTGTAAGCAAGTAGTTTAAGGTGAAACTTGGAGTATTCAAGACAAATCAGACTCTTAAAAGGGGTACAATAGTCTGGAAAGATTCAGAGCCACCGATTTAGACCTCTTTGCTTTGTCAACTGTGCTAGGATCCCACTAGTACAAGCTGTCTTGTGAGACTTGTGCTATTTCCTAATCTAGTAGGTACAGAAATACTGAGAATAGCCTTTCTATTGGTCTGTCTGTTGTAGCCAAATCCCTAAGGGGTGTGTCGGGGGTTGTGGTGCGTGAAAATAAAAAGAAAACAAACCCAAAATGACTTTTTTGGAAGCACAAAAAGGTGAAGTTCAAGTGGAGTTTTGGGTCTGTTCTATTATCTGAACTGATTCCCCCCGTGTGCTGTTTGGACATCTGTCCTAGATAGTACAGGTATTTTGGAACCTGTCAACTCAACAACTGTTGCTAGTTTTGGTTTTTACCCTCATGCTCTAGGAGCAGTGTTGAATACTCTCAAGACATTTGATACAATATCAGTAGCCAGACATCCTAAGGAGGTCTTTCAGTGCACACTGGAAGGGACCCCACAACATTGTTGCCTTCTGTCCCATCTAGAAGAAAGAAACTTAGAGCCAGATAGTTGCCTGGAGTTTTTTGTGTGAACTTCCAGCAAGGTTTCAGAGAAGAGCTCCCACCTGGGAGCTAATAGAGTACAGCTGAGTGTAGTTAGGCTCAACACCTTAATGTAGGGCCGGCGTGCTCCTGGGGGATAAGGTGTGTTGTTTCTCTGACCAGAGTTAGGCTAGGGAGTTCTCAGGTGCGACGAAAGAAAACCTGTTTGCACAATTATTTTGAGTTCTTGATTTTTAATGTTACATGGTAGGAATGGAGCAGCCAAGGAGTTTTGACAAGTCTGTGTTGTTATAGTTAAGCTGGAAATCCTGAAATAAAGCTGAAAACCAAAGAGGATGGGATGGATGGATATATTTAAATCTCAGTCCCCTATGAATTCTTTCTATAACAGCTCAGGCCATGAGCCTGCCACACTGGCAAATAACAGACCGTTGTCCATCTTTATCCATAACAAGTTCACTTAAACAAGAACTTTGCTGCTCATACCGTCTTAGAGCAAAGCAACTTGGGAACCCACTAAAATATGATATATCACATACAAGGTGCTTTATTCTGCACAGTGATGACTGCAGGACTGGGTCAGGCTTTTCATTATTATTTATTAGTTGTATTGTGGTAGTGCTTTGGAGCTCCAGTCATTGACCAGGATCCCACTGTGCTGATAATGGGGCCTTGTGCTGTTCTCTATTTGTGATAGGGGAGTCTGTATCTGCACAGGAGTGGAGGTGTGTTGAGTTCTGTCCTCATTCCTTGGCTCTAGAGAAGCTTCTCTGAGGGGTTTCAGTTCCAGGACGTCTGGTTAATACTCTTCTTGATTCAAATACTTCTTCTCAAACCCCTGTAGGGGAAGTAGGACTGTATCAGCTTTCACTTGTTTGCATCTAAGTGTTGGGGACAACCCCTGAGGTTTTGGGTGGGAGTCCAAGCTAGATGTGGTTTGTAAATCCTTGGAAGCAGGACTTCAGAGTGGGCGTGGGCACTGCTTGGCTGCTTCTGAAGGGAGGAACAACATTGCCCCTGACAGAAGAATTTCTAGGAGACTGGGAATTAGAACTTGTTCCCTCTCTCCCGTCCTAGATTATTTTAGAATGGGTGCCACTAATGATTTTGCACTAAGAGCATGCAATTCTATGAGGTTTTCTTTTCACAATGTGCTTCATTATTGGTCAGATGATAGTCACTGACCGTCTCTTTCATGTGATCTTGAGATTATCCACATTTCTAAAAATAAATAAATAAATAAATCTAAGCACTTTTAAAATCCTCGTGCTGAAAACAAAGCTTGCTTTTAGAGATAATCCCCAGTGGAATGACTTTCAGCAGAATAATGCTTTGTCTTTTTTATTGACAGGTTTTAGCTACTTTATGCCTCTCTGCTCACATCAACCTTGTTATTTTTTACTTTACAAGAAAGCAAATAGCCTGCAAATCTCTGCAGACAAGTCAATACATTTTTATACTTTCTGGTGTTTTATTTTCAGGAAAGCTCACATGGAGAGTTTGGGCATGAAGCCAGATTGCCTGGAGGTAATTCCTAGAGCTGTGGTACACTAACGACTTCTGTGAACAAATCCCTCCAAATGGTAAACACACTGTTGCTTGTCTATTGAATTTGTATTCAGCAGAGAGAGGACTCATGATCTGAGATGTTCTCCCCCCATGCACTGCGTTCCTATACTGGAAGAGAGTTTAGTTGGGGGAAGATGAGCACTAGTGGGAGGTTGGCTTTTTGAAGGTTTTAAAGAAGATAATACATAGTAGCATCATGTAATCAGGGATAATTGAATGAGATTTTGCAGGTGGGACTGTAAAAAGGACAATGGTGATCATTTAAAAATATTAAATTAGTATATTTAGAAGCTGGTGATCTAGCAGTTGGATGGGGGAAATGCACAAATCATTTATATTTGATATTTTAAACATTTCTTAATAAAATGAGTGGGTAGACATTCCTGTGACATAACAGGACATTGATTTCCTACAAACGCTTATGCATAAAACTGTAACTGCAAAGGAACCAGACAGAGAATCTGCAGCTGCCTCTACCTGCTGGAAGCAGTCAAAGCAGGGACTGCTGCACTCGTAGGGAGGAGAGCAAAATTGGGCCCATAATCAGTCCGGTATCTCTGGAGCCAGAACTATGAAGGAAGACTGCCTCATATCATGGGGCACTAGGACCTAGGTAGCATCTACCCTCACCATGTGGTTGTTGGGTGGAAGATTGCTGAGAAGAACTAGCCAGAGACTCCAACAGAAGCAGCCAAAGCAGGGCTCTTCAGACATTCAGAGAACTGTCTACTGGTTTGATTCTTCTCTGCACTGTGCTGATTGGCTGTTGGTGCAAGTCTTCTCCCTCCCTCACAGTCTCTTCATCTTAGCATCACACCACACCTTCTTCCATGCCATATCCTCTTCCCTGTCATTCAGCATCCCTCTTCTTTCACTTTTATTAACATTAAGCTGGTATGCTCCCCAAAACAACATCACTCATCCCCACTAAAAAAACCCTCTCCCCAAACCTTACTGTGCCCACCCTCCAAAACATTATGAAACTAACATAACGTTTGCTTATCATCACATTGATCACTTTGCTTGGTGTTTTTTATGATTATTCCTCCATCCTGCATCTGTCTTGTCTATTTATATTTAAACACTTGGAGCAAGGACTGTCTGTCGCTCTATATTTGTGCAGTGCCTATCGCAAAGGGGCTCCATTCTTGGTTGGTCCTTTGGCACTACCAGGGTGAACAGATGTCCCAATTTTATAGCAACAATCCAGATATTTGGGGCTTTGCCTTATATAGGTGCCTATTACCCTCCACCCCATCCCAATTTTTCACACTTGCTGTCTGGTCACCCTAGGCCAGGGGTCTCAAACTCATGGCCCATGGGCCATCTGTGGCTCACGAATCTCCCCAATGTGGCCCGCAGTTTTGGGGCTGGGTCTCTCCCTTGGCCCCACCTGCCACCCCTGGGCACTCCCCCCACAGGGTCCCCAGCAATGCAGCAAAGCTGAGCAGCGTCTGCCTGCTTGATCCAGTGGCTTCCGGCCCCTCCCTATGGCCCCGGGGCAGGGCGAGGCTGTGCCTCCACATGCTGCCCCCATCCTGACTGCCCCTGCTGTTAATAAGATGGCCTGCCCTGCCTTGGAACTCAGGTGAGTGCCCTACCCACTCCCAGAGCCTGTACCTCCATTGCCTTCCCACATATCCACTCCCACCGTCAAACTCCCTCCCAGAGCCTGCACCCTCTTCCCCTTCCCACACACCTCCTCCCACCCTCAAGCTCCCTCCCAGAGCCTGCAGACCCACCCCTCCTCCTGCGCTCCTGTCCCCTGCTCTAGTCCAGAGCCAGCACCCAAACTTCCTCACAGAGCCCAACCTCTCACTCCTCCCACACCCAAACTCCTTCACCAGAGTAGATCTCCCATGATGCATGGTCTTCCCTCTGATAGACCCCAATGACACATCATGAGAGATATAGTGTGACTAGGGATTCCAGCCCTTTGGAGTGAATGAGGGACGAAGCACATACAGTTCAACTTCTAGAAAGCTCTATCACACTTTGGCAGATGAAATTTAATGTCAAACATTTTGATTCAGATCATCATACTGAAACAAAACATTGAAGATTCAGGTATGGTGAAATGTTTCAGTTGAAAATGTCTAAACACTTCAGTTTGCCATTTTAGAATCACATTTTTCCCCAGAACTTTTCATTCTGTGAAAGATTTTTATTTTAACTTTTCATCCCAATTAGGGACAAAAATAAATGTCAAAATATCAGAATTTCCCACAAGAGAGAGATTTAGATCTTTCACTCAACTCTAATTGGGAGTTAATTCTTAGAGATTCTAAATCTTCAGTTTTCAGCTGTATCTATGCATTTTTATTAGTAACACTGAATCACACAACTACCTTTCTCCCTCCTTATTCCCCTTCCATCGTTTTCAGTGAGGAGCAGCAGCATTTTAACAACTTTATTTCTACAAGCTGGGTGGCTATGAAGTGGGAACCTGTTTGCACATTTTTAGGATTATCTGATGATTTCGTGAATGCTGATTTTTTTCACAGGCATCCACTGACTGATATCAATAGGTAACGTGGATTTTTTTTCCAGCCTTCTCTTTTTACTTTGTAATTAAGGTGACTTGGGAATTACTTTTTACCCCAGAAAAATGCTGTGAAAGATGTTTGCCATAAGCGTTAGTTATGCTATAGAAGTGTGCTAAAATGAGTAATTGGATTGAAGTTTTCCATAGCCTTTAAAAGAAGCAAAATATATTGATCTCTCTAGTGATTTTTTTTTTTGTAAAATAAGTTCATTTATTTATTTATTTAAAATAAGTTCTTCAAAAGCAGCACAGTTGTTACTGTGCTGCCATAAAATTGGTAATTGGGCACCTGGGAACAGTAAACCTGCAGATGTAGCCTATTAGTGGACATTTGAAAATTTTGTACTGCTACTGGAAATGCCAAATTTTCAAAAAATATCTGAGTTGTTAGGTAATCATGTCGTCTTGTGCATCCCAGGTTTGTCCTTCTGACTTATTCTGGCAATAATTTAATGTTTAATAAGCTCTAAAAAAGCAGATTTGGAGGAAAAAGGTGTAGCAGGTCAGTATGAAATGTGCTATAATAAAATAGTTCCTATGTACAGTAGATAAACTGGCATTTCACTGTTATGCAAATAAGGCTGCTCTCACTCTTCCATCTAGATTTATATGCACCGACAAGCCTCACTAATAAAAGCTCAAGAGTGTTGCATACTTCAGTGCTCTTTGATGATGTCATGATCAAGTAGTTATGGCCATGAAGGAACTATTTCATTACAACATGATAAAAGGGGGGTGGTAAACACATTAGTACTCAAGAATGATGTGACATAAATAGGGAAAGTGACAGTACAATTTTAGAACGTGTGCCAGCAAGTTGATTCAGCTGTGAACTTGCCTGCTTCGGAGAATTCTGGGGCTGCTGCTAGAAAGCACTTTACTCATGCTACTCTCTGCACCTTGCAAAATACACTCTTGATGCTGACAGCTGTTGTTTTCAAACAGCCTACAGGCATTGGAAGCAATGTGTTTGCCTTGAGAGGATTCCCCAGTCTTTCTGTTGTAGATGGGCATCAACAAAGATTACCCAAAGAAATAGTTCCTGAGGGTATCACAGATGGAAATGCTTAACCATGGTATAGGTAGCTGTCTGGGGTGCCATTTTTGTCAGATACGGTCCCAAATGCTTAAATACTCTTCTGAGTCTGTCATTTATATATGTCCTTCAAAAGATATTTATCACCTCCTGCAATATGATACTGTGTTTTACTATGCTACTGGAGCCTCTGCATAGCACATATTTGTACTGATATGCAGACTGGGGGTTATTAGTAACTGTTGGTTAAACAGTCATAGTATTGCTCTAAAATACATAGAATATACAGCTATAGAATACAGTGGTGCAACAACTCTTGTAGAAGATGGCCTTTAACTCTTCCAAAATTAATCTAATTATACATTCATTTAATATTGAAACACTTGATGGTAGCTTGCACATCTTCCCGCAACTTATTGTTTGATAAGTATCATCTGTGTTTCCATTGCTGTTTAGCATGCATTGCTGCTTAGAATGCAAAGAGCTCTCTGCCCTTGGTTTAAGATCTAGGTAGACAAACAATACCATGCAGTCATGAAGTGCACCAGCTGATCTGAAGATGGATTTAGCACAAAGTGGTGCAACTATTTTAGAAATTCAGTGGTGGTTGGCTCTGGAACCGGTTTAGTCCTTTTTTGGCCTTCAACCCAAAAATTCTCTTAATCTGGATTACAGCTAAAACCATTCACAGCTGTTGAGGTTTTTGGAACCTTCATGATGGAATTCTTGCAAGATCAGCTGCTGTTGTGACATTTTTCACCTGTTTGCAAACTGGAACCAGAAAATTGACCTCTCTCGGTTTTGGATCTGACTGGGAAATTTAAACAGTTTCTGATCTGAATTTATGGCTTTAGTCTATTTTAGTCCTATTAAATAAAAGGCAGATGCATGAATTTTGCACATCTGGAAAGCATCTCCTCATCAACTTCCTAGGAGGAAAGCATTATTTTTAAAAAGATTCACATGATCATTTTTTAAAAACAATCTCTTTACCTGGCCCCCAACTTTGTAGGAATCTCCCAGTGGATCTATAAATCCACAGAATTCTATTATATCTTAACAATGCTACTGATATGACATGTTGTAATACAAAGTTTCTTTTTATGTTTCATCTAAGTTAAATGGAGAAATTGATATTTTAAATCCATACTAGAACTGATTAATGAAGCTGTATTTGTATCTTTGTCATAAGTTGTAAAAATATTTTACAAACATCATAAATGCTGCTGCAAGTTCGTTAGTCAAAATATCATGCAGTAATAATTTTTATAACAATTTTTATATACTATCTTAGGCCTGGAGCTATAAATTTTAAGTCCTTAATTTAAACAGAAGGCTGGGATAGTCATTAGCTTGGTATTCTAGAATCCCAGATAAATACTAAGTAATTTGCTTCCCCCATGGTGCACATGAAGCAAATAGTGTGTAGTAAACAATGTACTGTAAAAAAACAAAGAAACACTTCTTACTGTTTTGCCAATGCAACATGTAGAGTATATCTGATTTTAAAAAAAGTAAATTAAGCAGAGTACATTAAGTGGCTATGTAGAAGAATACCACTGGAATATATGGGCATGGGCAGATGAATAATTAAAGGCAGGCCTCTTCCCTTATAATGCCATAATTAGGGCTGTTTGGATAAGGTCTTTAGCTAGTCTAGTGTTACACAGAAGATCAGACTAGATGATCATAATGGACCCTTCTGGCCTTAAAGTCTGAATCTAAATCTTTGTAATCTTGTATTTAACTTAAGCAAATTGGAAAGCATACCCCGATACCATTTAGTTATATTTGTAGTAGCTACATAGAAGAGCACTCATCCCAGGATCTAGGCACAAATTCTTAAAAGGACAGTTCATATATTTTTCATTGCTGCATTGTGATGCTATCACAGACTAGATTTGTCTTTCTTTACTTAGATTTGATATAACACCATCTTCCTACATTTCTATTCTGCAAAGTTGTATTTTATTGCATCTTGACATTTTAATGTTAGTTTCCAAAGTCTTGCAGTGACATCAATTTCACTCTCTTGCTTTTTGTGTGTTTTCCTTATTGTTATACAGTCTTCCATCATTTTCTGGTATAAAGTCACAGAGTTGTGACAGCTAAAATGAACACCATTTCCTTTCAAAATGTCAGTTGTTCTGGAGGTGGTGATGTTCAGAGTATTTTGAAACAAAAAGTCAATACCAGTGAATTTTGTAGTCTTTCCATGGCAGAATACTGGAAGCTTGAAGCAATTAAAAGTCCTGCATTACCCCTGAAGCACACTAGATGGATTTCCAAAAAAAAAAAAAAGACTTTAGGTTAGTTTCTACAGCCATGACAGTGTAGTCTAGTTGTTAAGGTCCTGCAGGCTGTAAGCTACAGGACATGATTTACTGGCCTGCATACTGAGCATTGTTCATTTTGTTGTGTATACAGCCCTCCTCAACCAACTCTGCAGTAGTCAAAAAGAACCTTCTTTTCCTCTCAGTATCTTGTTGGTTCTGTGTTGTGTAGTGCATAGCAGTATAGTGCTCACTTGTCTGTGTAAAGCAGACTGTAAACACTTGCTTTTTTTCCATGTCTTAAGGCAAAGCAAGTGAATGCACATTAACAACCAACAAAGTTAATGACTGCTGTAGTAGCCTGTGCTGCAGTACATTGCTTTCCACAGCACAGTGGTTTCCTGTTTAAAACTTTGGCTTTACCGGCTCTGTTTGTGAGTACAGCAAAGATTCATTCATTCAGATAAAGAATGTAATTAACCGGGTGAACAACCAGACTATTTTGCAGAAATTATCTGCTGCTTATCTGGATGTAAGGGCATGGTTACACTTACAGGATTATAGCGCTTTTGGTTATAGCGGTCCCCTTATACAGCAATATGTATAGCACTATTGCGTGTCCACACTAAGACGCGCTAGCGGTATAGCATGGCCACCTTTGTGGCACTTCAGGTGGCATTAAGAGCAGCGCATTAGGGCAGGTATCCCACAGAGCACCTCTTCCCGATCTGGCGCAATGCCTTGTGGTAGGGGAGCGTCACTTGCGGGGCATTCTGCATCCTGTTCCAACTACCCATGATGCTTCGTGTCATATCCCAGCAATCCCTGTGTTTCCGTCCACCTCAGGCGCCATCTTTCAACGGTTTCAGCAAGGCGCGCTCCATCTTCCATTTTTATGTGCCGCAATGAATCCACAACTGCTGAGGGACATGCTGACGACTGTCACCAGCACATCTCTGTGTGCAGTGGAGTTAATCCTTGACATGCAAGGTGACAGTGATGGATCTGAAGACGAGATCGAAGTGGTGAATGCGTTTGACACGAAGCTTCTTGTCTCATTAACGGACATGCTCACGGCTGTTGAACGCCGCTTCTGGGCACGGGAAACTAGCACTGAGTGGTGGGATCGCATCGTCATGCAAGTCTGGGACGATGAGCAGTGGCTGCAAAACTTTCGCATGAGAAAAGCCACTTTCATGGGATTGTGTGCTGAACTCGCCCTTGCCCTGCAGCACAAGGACACCAGATTGAGAGCTGCCCTCCCGGTGGAGAAGCGGGTGGCTATCGTGATCTGGAAGTTGGCCACCCCAGACAGCTACCGATTGGTGGCCAACCACTTTCGAGTGGGAAAGTCGACCGTTGGAGTTGTGCTGATGCAAGTGTGCAGGGCCATTAATCGCATCCTGCTACGAAAAATCGTGACTCTGTGTAACGTGCATGACATCGTTGCTGGCTTTGAAGAAATGGGTTTCCCTAACTGTGGAGGGGCGATAGATGGGACCCATATACCTATTCTGGTGCCCGACCACCTAGAAGACGAGTACATTAACCAAAAGGGGTACTTCTCCAAGGTTCTTCAGGCACTTGTGGATCACCGTGGGCATTTTACTGACATTAACGCAGGGTGGTCTGGAAAAGTGCATGACGCACGCATCTTCCGCAACACCGGCCTGTTCAAGAAGCTGCAGGCTGGGACTTTTTTCCCAGACCATCAGATCCCTGTGGGGGAAGTCGAAATGCCCATCGTTATTCTTGGTGACCCTGCTTACCCTTTAATGCCCTGGCTCATGAAACCCTACACAGGGAGCCTGGACAGCAGCCAGGAAAGGTTCAACTACAAGCTTAGCCGGTGTCGAATGACTGTGGAGTGTGCTTTTGGGCATCTCAAAGCACGCTTGCGCTGTCTTTATGGGAAACTAGACTTGGCTGAGGGAAGTATCTCCGCGGTTATTTCCGCATGCTGTGCCCTACACAATCTTTGCATTACTTGCTGTACTAGATCGTCTTTGCTCTTTCGTGGCCTCTTCCTCAGTCGCCTCAGCCTGTCAGCAGCTGCTAACAGCGATGGCACAGGGTTCAAGGTTGATCCTTCAAAAAGAGAGATACATGTAACGGTGGCTCCCTTTTTAATCAGCAGACATGCCTATGATTCCCCCGCATTCCCCATTTGCCTGTCCCGCAGAGAGCACACAGACAACAACGGAGTCCCTGCCATGGTGAGTCCTCTCCAGATGCAGGGGAAGTGATTGTTTCCCTGTCGTGCTGTGCTGTGGTGTGGGGGGGGAGTGCCGGGAGGTGGTGGGAGCCCTACTCTGAACACTGTCCCAACATTCTCCGTAGGTGTTTGTCCTGGAAGATATCTCACTGCTGCGGGTGACTGAGGAAGAAAGGGAGGGCATTCTAATGAGATGCAGCTTCCGCCCAGGGCCATATGCAGCTTGCCCATGTGCAGCAATGCTCCCCCCACCCATCGTAGCACAGTGGTGGGGACTAGTGACCGTGACCAGGACGGGGGCCACGCTGGCTCTCCCGGGAAACCTGGGCAGGTGCATTGCAAGTGCTCTTATTGAGACCTTTGAAGAGATTACTGATGATGACTGCGATGTGATAGACTACATGAATGCACTATTCCACATGTAGGCAAGCATGCAAGCATCCCCTTCCACCCCAAGCTGCCTGCCTTCCCAATAGAAAAGCAGCTTTACCTCCGCAATCCGCTGCTGTGCTGCCCCCTGCAACTGCCGGACGCTGTGGCTGACTGCCCTCCTCCTGGCTTGAGAAGAGCTCCTGGCTTGAGAAGAGCTCCTGGCTGCATGCGTCCAGGGACTCCTCGGTGCCCTGGGTCACTGTTGCCACCGCCGCCTCCTCCTCTTCTTCATCCTCCTCCTCCTTCGTCCTCCTCCTCATCCCCCCCTTCACTGGTGGGCTGGGAAGTGTCCGTGGTGGTCGATGGAGTGACCGTAGGATCACCACCAAGTATCGCGTGCAGCTCCTTATAAAATCTGCAAGTCACCAGGGCTGTCCCGGAGTGGCCGTTTGCCTCGTGGGCTTTGTGATGCGCATTCCTAAGCTCCTTTACCTTAACATGGCACTGCAGAGTGTCCCGCTCATGGCCTCTTTCCGCCAACGCCCGTGATATCTGCCCATAGGTATCATAATTCCTGCGGCTAGACCGCAGCTGAGACTGAACAGCCTCTTCTCCTCAGCAGCTGATGAGGTCCAGCACCTCGCTATTGCTCCACGCTGGGGCTCGCCTATTGCGAGGAGGCATGGCACGTGGAGTCATGATCAATCAGAATGATCACCTGCAAGAATTCCCTGAGAGCACGCCACGCTTGGCTAGAGCAAACAGGAAGGGGATTTTCAAATTTCCCTGGAAATTTAAAGGGCAGGTCTGACGTATGGTCAACTGAGGACAGGACAAAAGAGCTTGCAAGTGATGGCCAGAGTGGCTCGAATGGGAATTATGGGACAGGCTGGAGGCCAATTAATGTGCAGTGGGTGTCCACATTCTCGCTGTAGCGCTACAGCAGCTGCGCTACAGCCCTTATTCCCCGTGCGGAGGTGGATTACCAGGAGCGCTAGAACTCCGCGGTTATAGCGCTGTACATGCCTTGCCAGTGTGGATGGGTAGGAGGTTATAGCGCTCCTGGGCGCTTTATAGCACTATAAAGTGCCAGTGTAACCAAGGCCCTGGAGAAGGTTGCTTTCCATTTCTCTTTCTAACTTTATATTTATTCCCTCTATATTAATAGAGTGCAGAATTTTATTTGTTTGGATTTATGGGGCTCTGTTTAAGATTTAAAGTGTATGAACTGACATAATCGGGAATTATTCAGCACTGAGAATAGGCAAGGTTAATTCTCCTGTTAAAACAGACATGTGGACAAACTTTCCACAAGTTGCAGAAGATACCACACTGGAGCAGGTATGAACAAAACTAAATTACTTTTCATTGATGTGTAAAGCATTTTCTAAATGATTTTTCATGCCCCATTGCATGTCTAAATCATCATTCAATTAGGAGCTCATTGGCAAATACAAAAAAAAAATCCATAAGAGATTTTGTGTTTGAAATTGTACATTGATCAATTCCCCATGCTCATTATTAGTCTGCGTCAACTCCCACTTAGGTCAATAATAGTGAGGGATTGGATCATCCCTATTTCTATTCATATTTTATATAATCAGTTTCTAACCGTTTCTTTTTGTCATACAAAACCCCTCAACTAATCATCACTGTAGTTTTTATGAATGTTGAGTCCAAAGTCTTTTCCTTAAAATGTGAGCAACGTTTTTCTTTCAATACCCTGATCACTCATCCTAGATAGTGATTGTAATTTAGTTTTCAAAACGATTGTAGCCTTGTTCTCCTCCTCTACTGCATCATCTCATGGAAAAATTATATTGACATGGAAACAAACCTTTCCATTCAAAATAAACTGCCTCCCAAAATGGTCTTCCCCCCATTCACTGTCATTGTGTGGATTCAGAGAACACACAGGTAAATAGTGCTTGCACATCTATACTGCACTTGAAAACTCCAGTAATGATCATTACAACAGGATAGCAATTGTAGTCCATAATCAGTCATAATTTTTAATACAATCCTTTTCTTTAGACAGAAGCAACATTGATTTGAATTCCAATCCTGGACTACATGGAGATATATTCAATATGTGATTTGACATTACCAGTCTATTTTCTGAATGCATCTAACTACAGATAACAGGCTCTCAGAATGGAAGTTAATGAAATTCTTTCTACCTCTGGTGAAGTAAGGGAGACAAACGCATTTGAAAAAATGAGAATGTTAGTTCCTTTTTCACTTCATATCCCATTATTGCCTGCTAATTTCTCTCTCTGCTGTTATTTCTTTGTTAATTATTTTATATATATATATATATATATATATAATGGGTGTGTGTGTGTGTGTGTATATATATATATATATATATAT
>ML677333.1:17273478-17365978 GCA_007922305.1 Dermatemys mawii | reverse complement strand
TCACAAGTCAAAGGGACTAAAAAATAAGCAGAGGCCATCTAAAAAGGTCAACTTATTGCTTGATGGTCTTCAATTTTAAATTGTCTGAGATTGGATATAGATGGTATATGGACCCAGATGGTTCTGTAAATACTTTTCACATAAACAATATTTGAATGATTTTATATCTGAGAGGCAATACTTCCTCACTCGCAAGCACAGAGTCTGAGTTTAGAAAAGAAACTTTTCAATAAAAGGAGGGAAGTAACTCAGCCTTAATTTGGGAAAACACCACAAACTGGGTTCATATACCTACCCCAAAATAGGTCAGGCAGTGTCCTTTTCCCCTCAGGTTCTTAAGTCCAGCAACCCAGAGGTCCCTTTAATGTGCCCAAGCCTTCTCTGCACCCCACTCACTGTTATTGTCTTTGGTCAGTGCAGACCCAGAGTTCAGAGGTGTATCCGTGAGTTCACATTCCCCTCCCCGACATGGGGTAAAGAGCTACCTTACTTGATCTGCTGCTTGGCACTTGCTGACCACTCATGATGGCCACCTGCTCACTGCTTCTGCTGTCCATCTGCTCACTGCGCTCACCACACCTCTCCATCAGCTGACCTGCCGGCTGCTCATTGTGGCTCTCTGCTGCCACTGCTCTGCTGGCCGCGTACTTGCCACGTCTCTCTACCCGCCACCATGTTGGCCGCTCATCATGCCTCTCCACCACATCTGCCATTCATTCACCAGTTGAGTGTCAGTTGCCTTCTGCTGCCACCTGCCTCTCTGCTGTGACCTCTGCACATCAATCTCTTAGTGATTTTTAGCTCTTAGCAGGCATGGCAGAAACACAGTCCTACCACAACTGATTTCAGTTCTGATTGGGCATTTAACAAAACAGAGAGGCTCCCAATGAAGCCTATTTAGCTCTATTTTCTGAACAGTGAGGAGGAACAGGTTAAACCAGCCTAAGGAGGAGGGTGTGTAGCCTTCTGGCTGGGGATACCTGTCACCACCCGTCTTTCTTTCACGGGGCTCTGACATTTGAGCCCCTGGCTTAATATAGTGCTTTCAGCTGAGTGTGGCCCCCTCATACGCGACAGGTTAACCACAGTCCTGCTTTCTTGTATTCCTACAATAATTACAACATTGGTAACCATATTTCATTATCTCTGCATTCAGTACTAAGGTGATTTGTACCCAACACTAGCCAAAGTTGGTCACTTTGACACTGCTGTATCTGCTGAATATGAAAGCAGAACAGGAGCAAACTGTATTTACATAAACATACCAAAGCCATTCCCCATCCCAGTTAGCTGTCAGGGGAGCATTCATTCAGATCTTGTGTACTCAGAAATAAATAACACTGGCAATAGACATCCAACAAAGACTCCTACCTAAACTCCTCACCTTCATTCAGACCTCAACTCATGCCCATCGTTTTCCCTCATTCTCCCAACCTTTGTTAGGATATGTGTGTGGAAATATGCTCTACGGGACTGCAGATCTAAGCTCTTCTCCATCAATAGTTGGTTCCAAAGCTGAGGTCTTGTGGTAGAGCACCCTCCAGTAAAATCCTCTGCTTTGAAACCTAATTCTGCTCCAACTATGCAACTCTTGAACCAACAGTAATTACAGTCAAAATTCAAATATGGGCACTGGAATATCTCATTTCACCACAATGTTATGTGCATGCAGGAGATTGGACATCTGTATGGGCAACAGTAACATTTAGAATTAGAAGAAGGAATATAAACCTTAATGTCTCATGCTGATTTTTAACTGGCAGGCATCAGGATGAGACCTTCACGGGGGGCAGATTACCTCACATTTGCCTACTATGGGGCTTCTTGCACCTTCTTCTGAAGCATCAGTGTCAATGCTGAGGGCGGGATACTGAATTAGATGAACCCCTGGGTCTGATCCAATATGGCAGTTTCCATGTTCACATGTAGTTTCCAACACTGGGGTCTTGTATTATCTTATTCTCCATTATTAATAACATTTCTAAGACAATCTGTAGCCAGGAGTGTTTTGCAAATGTTCTGGCATTCCGTCTCAGTGGCACAACTGTTTGGTTCGGTAATATTAATCAGAACACATTTTCTAAAGAATGATGTGCTAGAGCTTCAAGACATCAGTTATAATGAATATCCTCTGACAGAGGACTTCCATTTTCACTGGCATAATAAACAATGCCGCTGCACTTGGAACTGAATCTAAAAGTAAAATATATAAAGTGCCAAGTAGAAGATGTAAACTAGAACATATGTTTGTCAGAGTCACTAATCAACAATATCTGCAGGACAATGGAATGCTGACACAAAACACCCTTAAGTGGCTGTAATGAAGATAGCCTAGAGATGACTAACATCATTTTTCATGGTAGTTATGGCCTATACAGAGAATCTGAAGTCAAACGAAAAATGAAATGCACACAGAATAGCTCCCACTAAAAGCATCTTAACAATTCTTCGTCAGTCTCAGGTCTTTCTGTATTGCCTTTTACCTCAGTAACTAAGTATTGAACAAATAGACTGGATTCTTAATGTTGCTGTCCATAATGGATTTGATGAAGATTCCACTCTACATAATCCATACTGCCGTAAGAAGGTGCCTGTGTGGTTGTTTTTTTAAAAAACTAATGCGGGTTTCTGAACACTATCTTAACTTCTATTCTAGTGAAATTCATTGTACTGTATTTACTTTACCAAACCTATTATTTGTTATAATACTAAACAAGGATGTAGAGGTTGTCAGGGTTACAGGGTGAGCTACTCTTTAGACTCCTTTTAGTCTATCTTGAGTGCATCACTTTGAGGAGAGGCTCCTCTACCTTCATCCCTCTCTGAATGGAACCACATGGTGCTGCCAGTCTTATACTCGATCTTGGGACTGCAGCCCTCCTATTTATCACATGAGTTAACCTCCTGGGACCAATTGTGTTTAGCCTGTCACAGCTCATTTAAGTGACTCAAAAATAGCTTCGTCAACATTATTTATTCACCTAAGGTACATAGCATGCGGAGCAAAAAGATCAAACGAAAGAGACCTATGCAAATAGGTCTGTCTTATACCATAGTCCTTCCTTGCAAGCTTCTGTAATTTCCCCTCAGCCCAGTTTTCCCCAGCTCTGGCTGGGAGAGAGACCCTGCTTGTTGCTGTTTTCTGTCTATCTCTGTCAGGGAATCCTCTCCAGGTGCTGCTGACAACTCACTCAATGCCCTACTCCCTCCCTTGCTTTTCTAGGCCAAGGGTCCTTATATGGTTTACTATCCCCTTTGATCCTTGGCTCAGGCCTGGAAAGGGTAAATCTTACTAGTCTGGATGGAGCCATACAAGGTCATTCCCCAATTAATAGTTCTCCCCATGTTCCCTTAAGAAACGTTGCCTATGTCATTGTTTAGTTTCCTGTTTGTTTCCCCTTAATGGCCTCCTTTGTTTTAACTCTGTCTTGCCAGACTGCATAATTTCAAACATATCAACTAAGGTGCACATGATATTTATAGAAAATAATACACAAGTCCCTGATTCTGCATAGATGGATGTATTAGGTACTTAACTGACTGCCTCTTTCCTTCTGCCATACGGCCACAGTTGTGATCAATGGAGGTTCTTGAGCTGGATCTCTACTGGTTTAAAAGATATGGGGCTGGTAGTAAAATGTCTCCCATGAGGGGTGTTCACCTTTGGGAAAAGCTTCCCTCCTGTTTTGAAATATCCTAGGTCTCTATGCAGCAAGCCACCTCTACTTGCACAGGCTGCAATGGAAGTGATTAAAAGGAATCAGATTTACTGAGAAGAAAATTTGTGTTCTTTTGGCTATACAATTTTATTTTTTTGTATAATTTGTGGTTGGGGTTCCTAAAGTCAGTGACCATCTTTGCTAAATACATTTAAGACTCAGCCTGTGATCCTAAAGACGTATTGCCCTACCTATCCCCCAACTCAGCATTCTGCATAATAGAGAGCCAGTTTTATGAGTTCTTCACTTTTTTTTGTTTGTTTTCATTTTGGAGATTGGGAGTTGTTGTGAAGTTTCAGATTTAAATCCCAATTTCCCCAGTGTTTAAGATCTAAGGCTTTGGTTTAGGCCCATTGTATATTATTCCATGGAAAAACTTAAAGATGGTGAGCCAAAGTCATCAACTGATTTGTATGGAATGATTCCAGACAGGAATTTGGCCAAACGCAGTTTAAAACTTGAAATCTGCCATGACAGTTTCCAGAATTTTAATGAAAATAAAAGCAGTTTGCCATCAATAATGAGAGAAGTAGACATGGGGGAAACTGATTTGGATAAAATATTTAAAACAAATAAACCCCACAACCTCACACTTACTTAAATATTCAGATTAGTTCATGTTAATATACAGTTAATACAGAGGCAACAAGGTATTTTCTGTCCTATTATCTAGCCCTTTCTTAATTATTCCCAGCATTCTGTTTGCTTTTTTAACATCCACTCAATGTGCAGTAGCAGTCAAAAAAGTGAACAGAATGCAGGGAATAATTAAGAAAGGGACAGATAATAGGACAGAAATATTATGTTGCCTGTATATAAATCCATAGTATGCGCACATCTTGAATGCTGTATGCAGATGAGGTCAGTGTTTACTACTGTGGTGTTTACTACTTCTCATAACTAGGGGCCACTAAACTAAATGAATAGATAGCAGGTTTAAAACAAATAAAAGGAAGTATTTCTTCACACAACTCATAGTCAACCTGTGGAACTCCTTGTCAGAGGATGTTGTGAAGGCCAAGACCATTGCAGAGTTCAAAAAAGGATAGGTCCATCAATGGATATTGGCCAGGATGGACAAGAATGGTGGCCCTAGCATCTGTTTGCCAGAAACACAAGCCAGAATAGGGAAAGAACAGGTTAAAGAATAATTAAATAAGGTAGATATATTAAAGTTATCAGTGACTGAAATTCATCCTACGGTAATAAGGAATTAGTTGAAGTAATCTTGGTACTGTTAGTGATTATTTTTGAGAATTCATAGAGGATGGATTAGGTCCCAGAGGACTGGGGAAGGGCAAAGAAGTACTATAACATTAAAAAGGGAAACAAAGAGGTCCTGAACAATTATAGGTCAGTCATAACTTTGATATCCAGAGAGATAGTGGAACAAATTATTAGACAATTTGCTTGTAAGCACATAGAGGATAATAGGGTGATAAATAATAGCCAACATCGATTTGTCAAGAACAAATTATGCCAAACCAATCTAATTTCCTCCTTTGACAGGGTTACTAGCATAGTGGACAGTGGGAGGGGAAATGGTAAATGTTATATCTTGATTTTAGTGAGGCTTTTTGCAAAGTCTTACACAAGTAAACTAGGAAAATGTCATTTAATGACATTACTACAAGGTGGGTGAATAACTGGTTGAAAGACCATACTCATAAGACTCATTATCAATGGTTTCATATCAAACTGGAAGGGCATACCTAGTGGGGTCTCACAAGTGTCTGTCCTGGGCCCAATGTTAGCCAATATTTTCATTACTGGCTCAGATAATGGAGTGGAGAGTACACTTATAAAATAACATATGATACTGAGCTGGGAGAGTACTGCTGAAAAGGATCTAGAGGTATAGTGGATCACAAATTGAATATGAGCCAGCAATGTGATGCAGTTGCAAAAAAGACAAATACTGTGAGGCGTATTAACAGAAATGTCATATGTAAGATATGGGAGATATTGTCCTACTCTACTTGGCACTAGTGAGGCCTCAGCTGGCGTGCTGCATCCATTTGTAGGCATCAAACTTTAAGAAAAATCTGGACAAATTGGAGTGAGTCCAGAGGAGAGCAACAAAAATGATAAAATGTCCTATGGGGAAAGGTTTTTTAAAAACTTGGCATATTTAGTCTTAAGAAAAATATGAAGGATTGGGGCTGATGACTCTTCAGATATGTTAAGAGTTGTTATAAAGAGTATAGTAATGAATTGTTCTCCATGTCCACTGTGGGTAAGAAAAGTAGTAATGAGCTTAATCTGAAGCAAGAGAGATTTAGTTTAGGTAATAGCTAAAGTTTTCTAACTAAAAGGATAGTTAAACACTGGAAAAGACTTCCGAGAGAGGTTGTGGAATCACCATCATTGAAAATTTTTAAGAACAGGTTAGACAGACACAGAGTCTAGGTATCCTTGGTTCTCCCTCAGCACCAGGGGCTGGACTAATGACCTCTTGAGGTCCCTTCCAGCTCTACTTTTATATGATATTTTTATGGGGTGAATCCTGTATCAACTTTTTCATTTTCTTTCCCAGGATTGATGTTAACCAACCTACAATTATCTTGGTCATTCTGCTTGTTCCTTTTGACTACTAGGACAACAGCACCATCTTTCAATCTGTTAAATTTCCCCCCAAGATTTATTAAAAATCAACATAAACAGGCCAGACTACTTCCAGCCAACTCTTTTAGGACTCTTGGGAGCAAGCTAGCTAGGCCTGCTGATTTAAAAAGTTATCCTCAGTAGATGCTGTTTCACATCCTCCTAGTTATTCATGAATTGGAAAGTAGTTAATTGTTTTCATGTAACATGAATACCTCATTCTGATTTTTTCCAAATACAGAACAGAAATATTTACCTAACACTTCTGCTCTTTCTGCAATATTGTTTTACCATCTGCATCTAGTAATAAGCCTTTCCTAATTCCTAATATAATTTAAAAAAACCCTCCTGTATAGTGTCCTGTGCCCTGCTAAACATAGATTTTTTCCACTGATGTCTTTATCTTCTTTATCAATTTTCTGCACATCATGCTTTCTAATTTTTATCTATTCCTACCCATTTCCTCTTATTTCTACTTGTTATATCTTCCTTATTAAATTTTCTGATTGCTTTCACTTTGCCACTTACCAGGAAGGACTTTTTGCCAAAGTTGTCCTCTTTATTGACTGTGGAATAGTGCTTTTGGGCCATCTGATAAACTTTCCTTAACAAACTCTCGATTCTCCTTCACATTTTTTTCTTCCAATCAAGTTGGCTCCTAGTTTTCCTCATCTTTAGGAAATATCAACTTTGAGGTACAACATATATATATATATATAATATCAGTTGGGTCTGTCCTCTTTTTGCTCATATTGAATATAATCAGGGCATGATCCTGAGTCCTTATGCAACCACAAACTTCCAATCCAGTGATTAACTCATCTTTATCTGTCATGATGAGATGTAGAATAGTTACCTCAGACTGGGTGCAATGCCTTTTGTGTTAGAAAATAATCATCTAGAATTTTTGATTTTGTTTGCTACTAGCTACATGAGATGTCCAGCATATGCTCTTATCATAATCCCCGTGATGGGTTCATACCCCAAACACTATAGTAATAATCTGTGTACAAGGTATTCCTGGCAAGGTACCTTTTTGAAGACTCATAACTTGCTGATAAGTAATATCATAGTAAAAAGCACATAGCAACATTATATGTAAAGTTATGAACATAACCTAAAACAATGACAAGTATGTTTCTCTGGTAAGTCTGGGGAGTGGTTAAACCTGTTTCTCAAAGATAAAGGGCAGCCAGGTGTCGACAAAGCTAATGGGCCATCCTTTATCAAGTGGCCAGTCTTTGGCAGGGACAAAGAGATCTGCATCTAAGGCCTGGTCTTCACTAGGTGGGGGGGATCGCCTTCAGATATGCAACTTCAGCTACATGAATAACGTAGCTGAAGTTGGCGTATCTGCAGCCGACTTACCTGCTGTCCTCACGGCGGCCTCCCCCGTCGACTCCAGCTTGTGCCTTTTGGCGAGCTGGAGTTACAGAGTCGACGGGGGCGCTGCTGGCGATCGATTTTATCGCATCCTGACGAGACGTGATAAATCGATCGCCAAAAGACCTATTGCTACCGCACGTAGTGAAGACAAGCCCTAAGAAAGAAACAGGAGAGAGTCTCCTTCTTCTAGTAGTCTCTTGGTTCTCAGCTAGAAATGATTTACAAAGAGGGACTAAAAAATAATAAAAGGAGGGGAAAACACCCCACACCTTATTCTCTGCACCTGAGAAGACAAAGGAAAACGGTCATTAGATGCTGGGGGAGAGGTCCTGACTTGGTCAATAATGCTGCAAGCATCATCTGGTGAGAAACTTTGGTTGAATCTAATATAGTTTGTTAGGCACTAGAAGGCATTTTACCTTTATTTTTCTTGTACCCATTGCTGACTTATGTGCCTCATTGCTTGTACTTCAGCTAAAATCACTCTCTCTCTGTAGTTAAAACAACAAAAACAAGTTTATTATCTAATTCAGTGTGTTTAAGTTAGTGTTTGTGTAACTCCGTTTAAGATAACAAGCTGGTATATATTATTCCCTTAAAGGAATAATGGACTTAATATATATTATATTGGACAGTCCAGGAGATGGCTGGGCAGTACAAGACATACATTTCTGGGGGAAAATCTGAGAGTGGGAGTAGGTCAGGATCACCCTGCAGTATAACTAAGGCTGGTAAAAGCCAAAGTGTAACTCCTCCTGTTGGCTGGTTTGATTCATTGGTCTGTAACAGCCCTCCCCCGACTTTTTGTCCCCCTGGCTTTGTTAGTTAATACATGGATCCATATTCATTCAAGGTCCTCTACTCTCTCTCCTGTGCCAAGTGATACTCTGAAGAGAATCAGTCTGGTCATTCTGTTTTCCTTCATTGTGTGTGTTCGTGTGTGTCTACTTTTGAATTAAAGAATCTATTGATCCCTGATTCCTCCTCCCCCCATTCAGATGAACAAAATGTAAATGTACTTTTTATTAATGCTTTCTTTGATATGGATCACATTCCAACAGGAAACCAAGATCCACACAGAAATGTGTATCAATGAATGTGAAGGTTGGTTCTGGCTTTAGCCCACCTGCCCCCACAACAAAATGCACCCAACAAAATATTTAGCATAAACATTTTAAAGAACTCTTAAAGTTGCAATGTCACTTCAACCTTCCTATCTGTGCCGGAGTTATTTTCGCACTCAGTTTTCCTCTTCTACTCTTCTGATAGGTCCATGGCAGACATCTGGACCCAGAAAATATGACTTTGTGTTCTAAATTAAAGCTTCACTGGAAATAATAAAGCTGCTCTAATAACCTTCTTTCTGCAAACCCACATTGGTTAATTTAAAAAGGAAAAATGTATTGCTATATGCTTTGCCATAATAATGGTAACAGAGCCTGAGTCTCATCTCAATTTATGCTAGTTTTTACACAGATTTCAGTTTAAAAGTTATGACAACGTAGAAGGATTGTCATGTTGACCTTATGCATTACCCGCCCCTCCCCCCGTCTCTCAAATAGTGTAACTTGAATTCCCATCAGAAGTTCCTCAGTCTTGGTGATTCACAAGAAAGGTTTGAGAGTCTGCAGTGGTTTTTAATGAAAAAACCTCCATATACTTCTGCTCAATTTATCTATTTTACAGTAATGCCCAGAGGCTCTAACAAGTCTCAGGGCTCTATTGAGCTAGGTATTGTTTTAACACCTATCAAGAGTCTGTATCTGACCTCAGGACCTCACAGTCTAAATAAAACAGAAAAAAGAGAGAGCTGGTAGGTGAGGCTGTATTATCCTCATTTTGCAAATTGCTTACTAAAACATAGAGATTAAGAGCTGGGTTTTCAGTGTGCTCTGTATCTATAGTCAAGGCCAGATTTCAAAACAATTCTGTTCTCAGTTTAGGCACCTACATAAAGTCCAGATTTTCAAAAATTCAGGAACTTCCATTGTGGCACCAGTCACTCTCATTTTCACATGGAGCACTCTTGAAGTTCTGGCCACTTATTTTGATGCCTACACGTTAAAAAAAATAATAATAATCTAGCCCTGAACTCTTCTGAAAATCTGCCCAAAGTCAATGACTTTAAGTCATACACAAGGCTTGTTACAAAGCTGGGAATTGAATCTAAATTTCTTAAGTCCTATTCATGAGCCTTAAACATAAACTCATCCTCTAGCCCAGGGGTGGGCAAACTACGGCCTGCGGGCTAATTCTGTCTTCTCCCCCAAGTTCCTGGCTGAGGAGGCTAGCCACTCCCGCCCTCCCCTGCCCCCGCTCCCCTCTCCCGTTCCACAGCCTCAGCGCACCATGCGAGCAGTGGTCTGGGGGGCAGGGCTGCATGGCAGGGTGTCTGGCTCTGGGCCAGCTGTTCTGAGTGGTGTGGTAAGGGGGCTGGGGGAGGGGGGTTGGATAAGGGCCAGAGGGTCTCGGGGGGTGGTCAGGGGATGGAGAACTGCAGGGTTGCATAGGGCATGGGAGTCCCAGGGGGCCTGTCAGAGGGCGGGGGTGAGGCTAGGAGTCGGGGCAGTCAGGGGACCGGGATCAGGGGGATTGCATAGGGGATGAGGTCCTGGGAGATGATTAGGGGCGGGGGGTGTCTCTAGAGGGAGTAGTCAGGGGACAAGGAGCGGGTAGGGGGTGGATGGAGCAGGGGGTGGCGGTGGATGGGTCAGGAGTTCTGAGGGAGCAGGGGCAGCCTGTTTGGGGAGGTACTGCCTTCCCTACCTGGCCCTCCATACAATTTTGAACCTGGATATGGGGCCAAAAAGTTTGCCCACCCCTGCTCTAGCCTTTACACTAGTGATTTTGTCTTCAGCTAGCTATTACACAATCTCTTGACTGGTAGTAAGAGATTGTGTAATTGTCTGTGGGTAAGATTAAGAGTCCAGAAGCATTCGGCATCTTTTTGTCTGTTTTCACGGTTATAAAAGTTGGAGAGTCTTACATGAACAAAATCCTTCTGATGGTGAGGAAACACAAATGGATAATATTAGGTTACTGTGTTTTCAAGGATTGCTATTTGCCTGTTTTTATAGCAAACATTTTGCTCTTAATGCTCTAGTGGAGGGAAACATCAACTCCTGTTGTTCTTTGTTCTGGCTGAGGAATAACTGATATTATCTAATGAATATGCAAATAACCCAAGGCTTCTTATTAATTGTGTCTAAACCATCTGTTCTTGTAGAATCACTTGAATATTTGCCACATAGCACTATATGGATGTGTGTACAGAAGTGTTAAAGGAATGTTGAGTAGTTAAATTACATATCTTAATGAATCTGAGGTTTTATTATTGTCAATGAATGCCACAGCTTCAAAATGCTAGAATTAATTAGTGAAAATAAAATAAAAAAATCTAAACTACGTTCATGTTATTACAATAGAGGTGAAAATATGCTTGTTCAATTAGCGTATCTAAAATATGAACTTGCAGTTAATAAAACGTGATGTTTTCAGGAAGTGATTTGTATGTAGGATTAAAACAGAACAGAAACTGATGCACATACATCCTTTCATTTCAATTTGCAATGAGTTGGACAGTGATAGTATGACATAATGTAGGACAGCATGGCATTAATTTTACTCTCACCAATAGCTCACAGTAAGTCTAGGACCTTCTCTTCTAATGGGGATAATCTGGTCCTTTCACGCTGGCCTCTGATGTCCTACTACAGGGTGGTATGGGTAACTGCCTCTTGAGCAGTTCTCTGGAGCCAAAGGTGACCCCACAGCACTTTTTGCTTCTCTTTCTCTTTTTCCAGTCCTTTTACAATCCCCTTTACACAGTCTTTTTTGTGGCTACCTTTTTCCCCTCCCCCCCACCCACGGCGGGTTTAATAACTGAAAAAGTTCAAAAATAATTCTCAGAGTCCCACAGATAAAGTCCATTGCAAAGATTTACACTCATCTCAGGCTCTTCTACCAGACCTGGAACTCTTCTGTCCTACTCTGCTCTTCAGAGAGCTGCTACTCCCAGCACTTTCTAGCTGGAGCTCAGCCCTTGAGCTCATGCTCGCTTCTCCTGTTAGCATCAACCATGTTCTTGGGTTTTGTGGCATAGCAGACTAGGTTCCTGAGTCTGACGGCCATGCACTCTACTTTGTATCTTGTCCATGACTCAGTCTTCAGCCTTTCCTGAAGAAGAGCAAAGGTGCTAGAACTAGAGGTGCTGGGGGTGCTGTCACACCCACTGGCTTGAAGTGGTTTCTGTTATATACAGAGTTTACGGTTTGGTTCAATGGATCTCAGCACCCCCACGATACCAATTCCTCCAGCACTCCTTTAGAAGAGCTGTTTTTAAAAATTGGGCCCTATTTTCCTTTGTTTTCTTCATAGGTGTTGCAAGGAAATGTTACTTTAAGGCCCTCTGAGTTTTCACTGGTACAGTCTTTCCAATCTCAAAGGGATAAGATCTGTCATTTCCTGGACCTTAAATGTTATGCATAACCCATCTTTATGCCTGTTATCTCCTCTGTTCTGAGGGAGAAAACATGATACATCTTCCTCTTTCAGACAGCTCCTCCTTATTGGTTGGGAGAGAGAGGAGCCCTGTCCCACTCTACACTGTAACGTTCCTAATGCTGGGCCTTTCAAGGAACAATGTCCTGGGATGGAGGTTCTCCTCCTGACTGTTAATTCCCAGTGACTCCTTCCTCTCACTTGGCTTCAGCCAATTTCTGCACCTTTGTTTAAGAAGCCAGTGTACCTCTACAAATAGCTGTATAGACAGCACTTTGAGGTTGTCGCTCGAACTGGAGCTCAGGATCTTTGTCTGTCCCCTCCCTAGGCTTCAGATTCTGGACTCCAGCCTGCGCTGCAGCTTCAAAGAGCTGTTTATGTAGCTATTTTCAGAGCACTAGTGCAAGCCGCACTAGTCTGTATCTGTCGACCCCGGCTGGGAGGTTCGCTTTCACTTGCTCCAAAATGCCTTGTAGACATAGCGTAAGTACTTGCAGGATAGGGGCCTATGGCAGTAGAGCTTTTTGAAGCAATCATACAATTGTAATGTGAAGTATTTGCTAGAAAGTTTCAAGATGCTGCAAAAATACATTTGCTCCAAGGAAAGGTAGGCAATTAATCTATCATAGAATTGCCATGAAAGCTACAAGAAATTGGCCAGTGCAGTGGGGGTGGGGGGAGGAATCTCTACTTTATGTGTATTATTACAAAACTAAAAACGTTTGTGTGAGTGTGTGTGTCTGCCTGTCTATAGCAGGGGTGGCCAAACTGTGGCTCGCAAGCGGCATGCGGCTCTTATACAGTTAAAGTGAAGCTTGCAGAGCCCCCCCCAACTTCCCATTCTCCACCTATCAGACTGGGGCAGGACAGCTCAGTTTTTGCTCTGCAGCAGGATTGTGGGGCTAAGTACTTCTGCCCTATGTGGAGGTAGGTCTTGGGACATCAGCCCAATGGGAGATGCCTGACAGGGCACAGAGCTTCAATAGGAGTGGGACTGAAGCTCTGAGTCCCGGCAGGCGCGCCCAGCTCTTGAAATTCTGAAGATTATCATATGCGGCTCAGAGGGTCGGTAAATTTGGCCATCCCTGGCATATTCACACACATATAAAATTGTCGGTATCTAATTGTCTGCGTTTCCCCCACTGTTTGTATGGTGCTAGTGTTTACAGACTTACAACTCTTCAGTGATCTGTGTCTACCCGTGTTTTCACAACCTCTGGCTCCTGGGGCTCTGATTCTGGGTGCTACTCTTACTTACAGGAGACTCTAGATTTCACCAAAATGAGTTTTCACACATCTCAACGATTCCTTCAGCATCCCTGAGATTCACATTCTCTCCTTACTAAAACATACCTCATTTAAATACCATATACTCATTACTGGGTAGTAAACCATCTGTTTTTACTTTCCAGCTCTAATTGTTCCCAAAAAAGCAACATACACACATGCAGATCGTAAGCACTAAGGATTTAATATACATAATTTGCTTATTAGTTGCAACTTTATTCTTAGTGGCAACATCATAGTTACTGATTATCTAGCCAGGCAAGTTTTCTGTGCCTGAATTATGAACTAAGGGTTAGATCCTGATCGGCAATACATGTAGGTACCTCCTCTGAAGTTATCGGAATCCTTTTGTGTATTTGAGGGGGAGAATTCGGCTTTAAATGAATGCTGGCCCCTCTCTGTGTTCTTTTTAATTACTCATTTAAGTAACTAAACCAAAAGGGTTATTCTGTTCAGACAACAGATTTACAACAAGGAGATGAATGAAACAAACACAAACCCTATTAGCCTCAAAGTGCTCATTGTAGGATATTGGAGAAGGGACACGGAAGACTCCATCACATTGTAATTCTCTGGTCTCTGAGCTGCTGACTGCTTAGTTTAACCTCTGACATAAATTAGTTGCCTTGAGGTACAAAAGGATTCCTTAAATATTAGCCGTATCAGGGCTGGCTCTACCTTTTGTGCCGCCCCAACCAGCTCCGCCAAAGAGGGAAGAGTGGCGGAGCTGCCGCAGGCGTGCTGCCGAAGAGGGAAGAGCGGCTTTCGGTGGCACGCCTGCGGCAGCTCTGCCAAAAGGGGAAGAGTGTCAGAGCTGCCACAGGCATGCCTCCGAAAGTCGCCTGAGTGCCGCCCTCACAGCACCTGGAATGCCACCCCCTGCCATTTGCTAAGCTGGTGCCTGGAGCCGGCCCTGAGCATTATTCACCAAAGATCTGAGATTTTTATTCTGAATTTAAGAATGGAAAAGCTCCAGGAAAAACTCTGCTTGCCCAATCCACACTGTGATACATTGTTTGCCAACATACAGAGGACATTTCTAGCAACAATCATATGACTCTAGAAAGCAGGTTGGAGGAAAATCACTCTATTTCTATACCGGTATTTTCCCTGAAAATATGTCGTCTTGCTCAGTACGCTGCAAGTGTATTCTCCAGTGAATCCCAGAAATGCTGACTCAACATGTTTCATAGAATGTGATTACAGTAATACTCTAAGCGCCTGGAAGTGTTGCAGGCTGAAACATGACAGGGCAGTTGATGAGTGATGACCGAATTAATGTAGTCAGATACAGTATTGGCAGCATCATCTCTAGCACTGCTGGCTCTGCTCCATTTTAAATAAAAACAAGCTGTTCGTAAGTATGCGGTTATGCCTTTGTTTGCGTTCATTTGAGGGGTCCAAATGTAAACCAGGAAATTTTGAGTATTGTGTCAGATTTTATAGCCAAATGATGAATAAAACTGTCCTATGAAAGAAGAGCGCTATAATATTAAATGATGCTTTGAACTGGGTGATGGGCAACACCTCTCTTTGAATGGTTAGGACAAAATTGATTTGACAGATTTGATCTAAAAAAAAAAAAGCCTGACATTATTGTTCAAATTTGAAATGATCTGTTAAATGTAAACTCCTTACTCCAATTCCCACCCTCAAATTTTGAGCTCTTAGAAGCTCATCAACAGTCTCCTTTATGACAAAATTTGGAAATTGCAATTAAACTTTGGGGTTGATTCTTCTAGGGACAAGTGCACAGTGGGTTGGTCCAACTACACACTGGTGTATTGGAAGGAAACCAGATATTTGTAGTATTAGGAATCAGTGATAAAATAGGAATTGCTTTCAACTTTTTCCTTAAACTTAACTTTTTTCTTTGAATTTTAAAAGTCTGTTACTTATTTTTTCCTGCTGTGTCTCTGCACTATCTTGCTTCACCTAGAAGTACCAGAAAACTGAGAGCAGTAGTCCAATTTCTAGACTAGATACATAGAGTTTATGTCCAGAAAAGAACATTAGATCATCTAAGCTTACATCTGTATATCACACACCATTAAAGTTCACCTGTTTACCACTGGATGGAATCCAGTAAATTGTTTAGCTACTACATATCACCAGAAAGGTGATATCCAGTTTTGATTTGAAGATATCAAGAGATGGGGAATCCACTACTTCCCTTGTTAATCATCCTCAGTGTTAAAAATTTGTGCCCAATTTTTAATATGGAAGTCTCTGGCTTCAGCTTCCAGTGACTGGTTCTTGTTACGTTTTTTCCCATTAGATTAAAGGGCTGTTTGGGACGCAGCATTTTCTCCCTGTGAAGGTTCTTTTTTGACAAACTAAACTGATTGAGCTTAAGTGCCTCCTCTGTGAGGCATCTTCGCCAGTCCTCAAATCATTTTTGTGGCTCTTTTCTGTACCCTCTCCAATTTTTCAACATCTTTTAAAAATGTGGACACCAAAACTGTACACTGCCTCACCAATGCCACGTGCAGATGTAAAATCATCTCCCTACTCTTCCTAATCATTGCTCCCCTGTTCGTACATCCAAGGATCACTTCTGCCCTTTTTGCCACAACACTGCACTTGTGCCTTTTGTTAAGTTGCTTGTCCACTATGATCCCTAAATCTTTTTCAGTCATTGTTTTCCAGTTTCTAGTTCCCCCTCTGCCGATTCTGTAGGAATAGCCTGCATGTAGATGTGCCTAGATGTGGAACTATGCATTTGTCTGTATTAAAGTATGTTTTGTTTGAATAGGCTGAGTTTAGCAAGGAATCCAGATCAGTTTATATGACTGTACCCATGCAGTACTAAATGAAATGACTTACAAAAGTGTAAGTATATTATATTTGCACAGTCCTCTACATTAATCAAAATTGTAACCTCATGACAAAATGAAATCCTGTTTGTTTGACACAACCTGTTGTCCATAACACCATAGTGACTGGCATTTGTTATGTTTATGTTCTTTACATTTTATCAATTGAATCCCATATTAGCATTTCCATTATTTTTTTCCAGGACTAAACTCACCTATATTTACCAAGATCATTTTGCTTGATCTTTTGGAATATTTGTACATCATCAGCACTCTCCCAGAAATTCCTGGAAGAATGCTAATAATTGGTTTCTGGATTTTTTCCAGTATTTTAATCTTTGTTTTAAATGAACAGCAGTGAGTCAGAGAGCTCCTCAGCCAGCTTTTTCTAGGTTCTTGTGTACAATTTACCCAGACCTGCTGATTTAAAAATGTTTAAGTTTCCATTAAAATTTAAAAAATTAAAAATTTAAAAATTTAAAAAATTTAATTGATTTAAAAATGTTTACGTTTCCATCAATTCTTATAGCACTGCAGGAGTCTTCATACATAACATTTATAATGTCAGTTACCCTATCTGGAATGTCCTATGTTTTCACTACTTTCCATAAAGCTTTCCTCCACTCTTAATCAAATGCTTTTGTGAAGCTGATTAAAAATAGTAAAAATCTTTCATTTCCTTCCCTGCCCCCAATCAATAGTTGGAATGTGAATATCTGATCAATGTAACTTTGGGCTGGTCTGAAGCTGCACTGTTCCTCACCTATCACTTTCTTTAATCTGTGGACAGTTACTTTCATCATGATTTTTCCTGATATTGAGAATAAGATTATTCCTCCATAATTATTTCAATTGGCAGGCTATCGTTTCTTCAGAATTGGTACAAGTATTGTCTTCTTCCATACTACCTCCTTGCTCCCATACCTTTTTATATATTTTTCCTAATAATTTCATGGCACTTGTCCCACTGGCTTTTAACAGCTCAGCTGTTATATTGTCTATACTTGCAGCTATCCAATATTTTGTAACTGCTTCACTACTCTTTCTGTTTCTTCTTCTGATTGTGGGTCACTGCTGATATCCATTCTGCCTTACAAGCAGTCTTGTTCAGCATGTCTAGAATGCATTCATTTGGGGGAACTATAGTGTTCTGCACTTTGTTAAAATGCGCTTTCCATACCTCCACCTCCTCTTTGGCATTTGTTGCCATTAACAAGCAGCCTTTCTTACTACTTGCATCACTGGCCTGATTGTGGTTTTCATACAACTTAGCAAGTTTTGTATATTATTTTCATATTTTGTTTTCCTGATGCCTCTTCTTTCCAGAACTTTTGCATATCCATTTTTTTTATTTCTTCACAACACAGTTATTTTTTCCTCTTTCCCAGCAATCTTGGCTTGTTTATACTGTTCCCTTTAATTTTCTTATTTTGTTGCTTGTCTAGCATTTCTTTGTTTACTTACACCTTTCAATAACTTCCTCCATTGTATTCTGTATTGCTTTCCTGACTATTTCCCATCCGGTCTGAGATTTCTTCCTCATGACAAATTAATGGCCCAAAACATCACCTTGTATGCATCCCTCAGAGATCTATCCTTTAATTTATCGAGATCAAGTTTGACTCTAGTTATAGCCATCCCTTTTTTAGACTTTAATTTAATCTTTATCTTTCCCAGTAGTAGTTCGTGATCACTGCAACACTTGGCTCTTGTATAGACTCTAACATCCAACAGAGGCCTTCTGTCCCTTTAATGATGATAATATGGTCAGTCTGGTTTTTAGTTTACCATCTGGTGTAACCTTATGTATCTTTGTGAGGAAACTGAGGATACATGTGATGCCAATAATCAGATTGTGCATCTCACAGCAAGTTCTTAATGTTTCCCCATTATTGCTTGCTGTCCCAATGTGGTACACTGTTCATTTGCTTACCTTGTTGGCTACCAACCTTTTAATTCATATTCCCCATTATCAAAATCATATCATGATCGGGAATTTTGTCTACAATATTGTTGAATCATTGATAAAATTATCCTTCTCTTCCTCTTCTGCTTTTTCTGTTGGTGCTTAACAACAGATCACACTCTAAAATATTGTAGACAGTTAGTAGTAAGCCTTGCTATGATTAATCTACTCAGCCACTAGTTTCCAGCTGTTCATTGTTCTTGTCTATTGCTATTGCAACTCCATCTCTAGCCTTTGCTTGTCCACTTGAATAAAGGAAAATATAACTTCCAGATGTGAACTCTCCTGTACCCATCCAGTGTCTCTCCTGTATGGTAGCAAACGAAACTTGCAATTTCCTTAACTCTTCTGCTAATAGTTCAGTCTGGGCTGGAACAAATAGATATCTAACATTTTAGCTCACAATATGTTTAGCTGTTATCCGAAATCCAAGACCATGTCCCTTTGATAGGCTTATTAGGCTTAGGTTGAAATCCATGTAAGTCAGTCTGGCTTGCTGTACTCTTTCTATAACAAGTACATTTCAGACGGCTTGTCAGGCCAATCCAGCTCCTGGGAATGTCATGTTATAGCCTGCTGGCCTGCTAATAACAGGTATCAGCAATTCTACCCTAGTTCATTATGTTGATAGTATTCAATATCTCCAGTATGAGGACAGATTAAAATGACTGGACTTTTCAGTTTGGAAAAGAGACAACTAAGAGGGCGTATGATGAAGGTCTATAAAATCTTGACTGGTGTGGAGAAAATGAATAAGGAAATGTTATTTACTCCTGCACATAACACTAGAACTAGGGGTCAATGAAATTAATAGGCAGAGGGTTTAAAACAAACAGAAGTACTTCACACAATGCACATGCAACCCGTGGAACTCATTGCCCCAGGGGATGTTGTGAAGTCCAAAACTATAACAGGGTTCAGTTATAGGGATGCGGCACTATGTTCTGAGTGTCCCAAGCCTCTGTTTCCCAAAAGCTGGAAGTGAATGGGATGGTTCATTTGAGCAGGTTCTCAAGGAAATCATTTTGAAGCACTAGGAGGAGAGGAAGGTGATCAGGAACAGTCAACATGGATTCACCAAGGGCAAGTCATGCCTGACCAACCTGATTGCCTTCTATGATGAGATAACTGGCTCTTTGGATGAGGGGAAAGCAGTGGACATGATATATCTTGAATTTAGCAAAGCTTTTGATACAGTCTCCCACAGTATTCTTGACAGCAATTTAAAAAAGTATGGATTGGATGAATGGACTATAAGGTGGATAGAAAGCTGGCTAGATTGTTGGGCTCAACAGGTAGTGATCAATGGCTTGATGTCTAGTTGGTGACCAGTATGAAGAGTAGTGCCCCAGCGGGGTTGGTCCTGGGGCCGGTTTTGTTCACCATCTTCATTAATGATCTTGGATGATGGGATGGATTCATGGATCCCATGAACCGCTACAGCCTGTGGACTGACTGGCTAAGCAGCAGATCTGCAGAAAAGGATCTGGGTAGTACAGTGGATGAGAAGCTTGATATGAGTCATCAGTGTGCCCTTGTTTGAACTGCGTTAGTAGGAGCATTGCCATAAGATCGGGGAAGTGATTATTCCCCTCTCTTCAGTAGTGGTGAGGCCACACCTGGAGTACTGCATCCACTTTTGGGCCCCCCACTACAGAAAGGAGGTGGACAAATTGGAGAGAGTCCAATGGACGTCAATGAAAATGATCAGGGGACTGGGGCACATGACTTATGAGGAGAGACTGAGGGAACTGGGCTTGTTTAGTCTGCAGAAGAGAAGTGAGGGGAATTTGATAGCAGCGTTCAACTACCTTAAGGCGAATTCCAAAGCGGATGGAGCCTGGCTAAGTTAGACATTAGAAGGGTGTTTCACTGCTTCACTAGAAGGGTGGTGAAGCACTGGAATAGATTATCTAGGGAGGTGGTGGAATCTCCATCCCTAGAGGTTTTTAAGTTTCTCTAATCCTACTGCATCTTGTTCTCCATACCCCTGATGCCATAAATGTTACTTTGCATACAAATACAGCAATTTTGGGGGGAGAAACACAGCTGCCTATCTAATGGTCTGGTTGGAGTACTACTAATTAATTTGAATCTTCTAAATTGATACCGTACATTTATTTGGAGATTTAGTTTCTCGTGACATTTTAATCTGAGTTAAAATGAGAACATATTGCACATATGTTCAGTGACATGTGGAACAGTCTTCAGTTCCTAATAATGTAGGGAAAAGTTCCTCTCTGACAATCTCCTCATCTCTCCATAAGGCCTCAAGCATGTGGCTTCAGCAGCCTAAGAATTATCGACAGAACAAAAGGCTAATCATGGTCCTGGGTCTTTATGGGCAGAAGTTTGTGGACTCGTGATTCTGAGACAGTCAGTTTGGTAGCTGGTGTACCTTCTTGTGAGAGGAATGAGAAAAAGAGCAGGACAGAAGGTGTGTTGCTTTCTAATCTCTCTTTTTGGGACCTGTGTTTTTGGGACTCTGGTTAACCGGTTTTTGACCATCAGCCATCACCCAAGCATAGTACATGTGGGGAAATTGAGTGGTTCTTCCCCTCTTCCTTTCTAGCAAGAGTACACTGATTAGATATAATCATGTGACCATGAGGCAGCTGACCACGCCACCACATCAAACAATTAAAAAGTTGGTGACTGGCACTTGTAAGAAATCAGTCATTCTGGGTAGGAATCTTCATAGTACTCTCCACCAAAATGCTGCTAGAAAGGCTGAATGCTATTGCATCTACCCAAAGATGTCTTAGCATGAATAGCAACCTAGACTAAAGCAAGTTACCTCTCAGACCCCTAATATTAGGGAAGGAGGGCGGTCTAAATGCTGCCTTCCTATCCCCTTGATGAGGACCTGTTGAGGAGGTGCTAGGTCATTGCAATAGCATTGTAACACCACAGTGGGCCTAGGATCGAGTCTTCTTCCTGTTTAACGTTGTTTTCCTTACAAAACACACATCACTGTTGTTTTCTTTAGTGAAATGGATTTGAGTGTTACAGACATTTCTTAGTTTATGATTTCCTTAGTATATCTTCAGATGCATGTTAACACCTTTTAAATATACTTTTAGCTTGTGTAACATATTGCAAAATCTTTTCCTTTTTAGTTTGATTTCAGCAATTTTTGTGGCTGAAAATAATTTCTCTAGTTATATTGGGAAGGGAATATCCAGAAAGAAATGCAGACACATATTAACCCTGCTCTTTTGGCACACTGATTTGATTCTATGTCCATCAGTTTCTTAGAATTGTACCCGTAGAGCTCAGATTTAGAGCTTTCATCCAGGGAAGAGAGCCCCCCCCCCCCCCCACCCTCAGGCAGTAAGGAGTTAAAATAAGTTTGCCATTTGGTATACATAGTCTATATGTAACCCTTGGCAAAAATAAATCTCTGAGCTGGTTAACCCTTTGGATGGTTAGACTGGGCTCTGGATCATATAATCTGTAATGTTAGGTATACATTCTTTTCAGTGTGTTTAGATATAGTGTTATGTGATCTGTCCCTATTGTAATTTTTAGTGACAGATAGATGGCATTCATAAAAATAAACTTCTGAAAGAAAAGTATTTCTCTAATAGTTTTTCCCTGAATAGGACTGCAGTTTTTGTCCCTATTTTGTCCAGTTCAGCTCAAATGATATTACGGACTCAGTGCAGTGGATTCAGAACTAGCCCCAGTTTTCTGTATTCAATCTCAATCTAAATATATCTCTCCAGGTGCATACTTGTTAGCTGTTTAAAATATAGTGGTTGCTTCTAGTATTATTCCTCATTATGAATACTGTAGTAATTTCTCAAACCAATAATGCCTTGGTCACTGGGGAATGATCTTTTGGGGAAAAGAAAACAAAACTTTTAAGAATCTTGAATTTTGTTTTTTTTTTGTTTAAAGCTTTTGGTTCAGGTCTGGTTTGCATGATTAGAGAATATTCAGTGTCTTCCACCCCTTAATCGAGTCTTATCCCTACAACTGACATGGACAAGACACTGTAATTAAAAAGCTTCATTTGTGTCCATGGTACTAAAGCCAGAGAGAAAAAGGTTATTTAATATCAGCCATACTCATGGTGTCCCAAAAAACAGTGCAAGCAATGAATTAGATATTAGTGCATTGACTTTTTAGGAAAATGTAGGAACTTTAAGTGCTCAATAGCTCATATGCCACCTTGTAGGTTAGACTGTTATATTTAGGGCTTAGTTCTGTGTCCCCATTTAAGTTTATTTACTACTCAAAGATTTGGGTCCTTAGAGAGGATCTGCATCGCAGACCCATGTTGAGATAAACTGCTACAAAACCATGATCAAATACAAAATAATTTGTAATGGTATTGTATACTTCTGCTGTCTTGCTTATTCATTTAAACAATTGTATTCAAAACGTGCATGCGGAGCTCTAGTTGCATATACAGCTCCATACAGTATATGTATTAGACTAGGGGTGAGCAACCTTTCAGAAGTGGTGTGCCGCATCTTCATTTAGTTACTCTAATTTAAGGTTTTGTGTGCCAGTAATACATTTTAACGTCTATAAGTCTATAATATATAACTTTCTATAAGTCTATAGTATATAACTAAACTATTGTTGTATGTAAAGTAAATATGGTTTTTGAAATAAGAAGCTTCATTTAAAATTAAATTAAAATGCAGAGCCCCCCCAGACCAGCAGTCAGGACCCGGGCAGTGTGAGTGCCCCTAAAAATCAGCTCGTGTGCCGCCTTTGGCACCCATGCCATAGGTTGCCTACCCCTGTATTAGACCAATAGCCAAAATTTAAAACTTTGTTTCCTCAAAATCTAAAACTTAACAACACATTTTGCATCGTAAAGAACTTCTTTGACTGAAAAGGCACTGTGATAAATAAGACACTCTGAGTTGGCACAATGAGGAGAACATGTTGATGGTCTCGGATCAGTGAGAGCAGCATGCATCTGGTACTGGCATAGTGACAATATTATTCTCCCTATCAGTATTTGTTAAATTCCCATCTGGCTTTCACTTGGCTCATAGTGCTAAAACTGGCCAATTGTGAGTCTCCAATGTCATCTGCATGTTTGTGGACCAGTTACATATTTCCATCTACTGTTGGATTTTTCATCTCCTTTCAAAAAGGATGCTGAAACAAAACATGCCTAAAGTTTCAAAAATCATCTGTTTTATCTTGTGTGATGGAGTCAGACCAGAAGGATATCAGAGAGTGCTGGAAGGCAGGTATATTAGTCTCAGGATGTGCAGGTCCCTGTTCCCTGGATAGCCAAATAAAGGCTACTCCAGGCCAATCAAGACACCTGGGGCCAATTAAGAACCTTCTAGAAAGGAATAAAACAGCTAGCCTGATTGGGACACCTGAAGCCAATCAGGGACTGGCTGAATCCAGATAAAAACCTCCTAGTTTGGTGGGCTGTAGATGTCAGGAGCTGTGGAAGGAAGTTGTGCTGTTGGTGAGACTGAGTGGTAGACAACATATCATACGCAAGGAAGGAGGCCCTGAGGTAAGGGTGAAGTGGAGTTTGAAGAAGCGAGGACTGCTGTGGGGAAGTAGCCTAGGGAATTGTATTGTGCTTTGTGGCTAAAAGGTCAGCCATCTTAGCTGATACTATTAGGGTCCCTGGGCTGGAGTCCGGAGTAGAGGGCGGGCCCAGGCTCCCTGGTTTCTGCCTCCCCTAATTAGTTACTGAGAAAGGGAGGTCACTCTGGGGCCTAGATGAATTTCTGAGGCCCCTAAATCCGCCAGGAAGCGCAGAACCCACAAATACAGACTCAGAACTTTGTCATACTTGATACAGTATTCTTCAAATTTGCTGGGAAAAGGTTTACTGGATTCTGCATACCTATAAACCCAGTAATGTGCTGCACAGTTGCAATGGCATTCTCCAATGTTTTTTGAGAAAGTGTGAAGGTTTGAGATAAGTCGACTTTTACACTGATTCCTAGAGCTATAGTTGCACCCTGGATGCTTCTGCCTTGCAAACTAGGAATTAAACAGAGAGCCATGTTGCTTTGTGTTCTGTTGTAATCATAAAATGGAACAAAATCAACCTTGGAAGGAAAGAAGATATAGTTAGAAGTATTAATAAATAATAACATATGTAGTGACATGAATGTATACTGCACTGTATAGCAGAAGTTCATGCCTAATAGATCCCTATTCCAAAGTGCTTACAACCAGTACAGATAAGGCAGAAAACATATGGACTGCAGACAAGCCATTAGAGATTGCAATTGCATTTGTGGCCTTTCAGCTATTATTGACGCTGTGACCTGTTTGACTGAATTTGGAATTTTATCCTGGTTGTCCATTACTGTTTAGGATTGGTTCAGATATTGTTTGTCTCATCTAGAGTAATATGCTACAAGAATTGCGGGGGTTACTTTGTTTCTTTAGCTATGACAATCTGTAAAATGTATACAGAGATACAGAGAAATATTATCTCTCATAAGGTGAATGTAAATTGGAGAATTCAAGAAGACATGGGCATATTCCATATTTGTCTGACAATTTGCAATGGCTAGGCTAGTTAGCCTGGTAAACAAGCTACAGTAATTGTACTCTTTTTACCTCATCTCTGAGTTGTGCCTGTTTTCACAGGGGGAAGGGAGGTTTATATTAAAGGCCTACACTATTTTTTTTAAAAAAAATGTGTTCTTTCATAAGAACATAAGAAAAAGAGGAGCTATTGTTCAGCAAACTAAACATTTTTGATCTGGACAGAGTTCAGCGCTTATCCTTATGCGACAGTCAGTGTAAATATGCATCATTATTTAAACGGTTTGCACCTCGCGCCTTATTCTTGACTAAAATAGGATAAATTATAATATTTTCTATAGTTAAGTGATAACATGAAATCTGACTTTGGACCCTAACAGTGACTTACTGGTGACAAATAAATACCAGAGAAAAGCTGAGTTATTTGTAGTGTACAAAAGGATGGCATTTTTCAAGTTTATTTTTTTAAATCAAATTTTAAAAAACATGTAGAATAAAGCACAAAAGGATAGTGAAGTAAGATGTCAAACCAATGTACTTTATTTTAAATGGTTCTGTCTGGATAGTTAAACTGATTATTGTAGTTTAAATGTAATCAGCTAAAATGAGCTGATGTGCATTTTCAGTTGAATCTTTAATGCATATTCCTTTGTGCTACTTCGTTCAGATGTTTGTTCCCTTTCCCCTCCATCAGAACCAGTCTACATCTAAACAGCTTTCTGGAATGGCAAGAAAATGGACCAAGCAGACAGGAAGTCATCTTTACTAGACAGATTAATTCTAGCGAGGACACAGAAGCTGGAGAGAAACTAAATCAGGAGCTGACATAGTACTTTTAGGATTCAACTAGTTACCTCATTCCTTTTTTCTAATGAAGTTCTTCTGTCCTTTTCTGCATACTGCCTGTATTAGAGCAAGAACCCTGAGTGAACATACGGAATTGTTTGAGACTTTCACCAAAGTTAATGCAGCAAAAGAATTTCCAAGCTGCCTGCACTGCTGCAACAGATCAAGAAAAATAGCTGTGATAGGTTGAAATGTTTCTGATTTAAAAGGAGCATTTCAAGAATACACTTTCAATGAAACGCAAAGGACATTTAGAGGGAGTGTCTTGAGTATTCTTGTAGAAGTGCAGCATACAAAAAAAAAAAAGCTAACAGCCTCACCAAAATCCTTGAGCCTTTGTTCTTTAATCCCTTCCTAAAGGAGCTTTCTTTACCTCTACACAGCTGTTTAAGAATATAATCTTAAGTGACTAGGCATAATAAAGTCTGTGTGTGAATGTAGAGGCATGCACAAATTAATTATAGAAAACCATGCTGCAACTGTGCAGGCTGAGACTGAGTGTGTGCAAGGCTAAGTGTATATGCACCTATGATTATATACTGGGGAGGGGAATTATCTCTCCCACTATGGCTCCTGAATGCTGCTGTAAAAATCCTGGAACCGGTCAAGGGGAATTTCTTTGGTATAGGCATTGCACAGGCAGCCCTAGTCTGTCCTATGAAGCACCCCACAAGCCCTGGAACAGGGAACATGCTAGTGACTGGAGGGGGTAGGTGCATCGCCATATGGGTATTCTAAGTGTTGACACTACTTAAGTTATGCTGGGAAGTCCCCAGACCTTCTGTTCCTTGGGCTACAAGTTCAGTGCTGCACCTCCCAAAGGCACAGTACAGAATATCAGCCTGGGTGTTTTGTGTCTGAGAATGCATGCACACTTAAGAATATTCAATGTATTATAGGCCTAAATCTCATTTACTCACAAACCCAATCTGCTAAATGGGTGTTTGTGTTAGTAAATGCCCATCCTGTGTTCTGGGAGGCCTTAAAGACGTTAAAATGTCTAATAACAATGGATAAATTACACACAAAACTGCCTATATCAACTTCTCACAGCCTATATAGTTGCAACTTCTGCTACCAAGTATAGCATTGATATAGATTATCATATAATTTCTTCCAGTTCTCTCTCTCCATTCCCCTCTCCATTCCTGACAGAAAATACACAATATACAGCTGCATGTCTACAAGCTTAACCAATCAGGTCCTTTGGAGGAAAGATGGAGAGAAGCACATTCTTTCACCAAAGTGGTGGTGTTGGAGGATCCCTCTTAACAGCTCCATCTCTCTCACTCTGAGGGAGCTCCAGCATGAGTGCCTCTCCTAACCTCAACTGTGGCAATATGGCACAAGAGAGTCAATCTGTTATGCAACGGGTCCAAATAATGAAAGATTTTAAAGATCAAATCCAATGCCTTGAACCCCCTGGGCATCCACAGGCAAGCACTATAAAAGCCCTACAGAGATGCTGAAGTCAGTATTTAATATATGTAAAGTGTTATATAAATCTAGCAATTATTACTACATGGAACAATATCTGAAGTGCACTTTGTCCCACATGTAGTACTAAGTAGATAGGACTCCACCCATACTGTTGATACATTTTTAACTAGTCCTATTTCAGGTCTTTTTAATGATAGCTCACTAAATTAAGGTAGGTAAGAATTTGTGTGTGTGTGTGTATTTGGATAAGCAAAATTATAGTGCTTTTTCATTTGCAGTCACATACCTAAATTGAATCCTGAGGTGGTCACCTATCTTCGGCCTTGTCTACACTAGAAACAGTTGAGCAGTAGAGCTTTATCAGCAAACCCCCATAGTGTAGGTGCATCTTATACAAGACCAAAGATTGTTTTGCTAATATAGCTTATACCAGTTACCCAAGCAAAATAAGCTGTACTGGCAAAAGGACCCTTTCCTGGTCTATCTGCATCCATCTTAAGACTTTTCTTGGCATAGCAAAATCAATTAGGGGTATGATTTTTTCACACTCATGATTGACATCTATGTTGGAAAAACTTTTTAACACTAGACCAAGTTCAAAATTCCCATAAAGAGCCAACATGGTACTATTCTTTTATTAATTAGAATATCTGTCTTATAAGTATTTTCTTTTAAAACTGTCACAATGATATCACTGATACAAAAGATATTCTTGGGTGGAATATAAGAAAAACAGCTTTAGTGTCATTTAACCAATAAACATGTGAACTAATCAATGGCAAAAGTCAAAGGTTTCTGTATTTGCCTTTAAGGTCTAAGATTCTAGGTTCCTCTTTCAAATAAAACATAATCAATATCATCCATCAGAGCAGTCCTATTTATTAGATTTTTTTTTTTTTATTTAGGAGGTCTTTGCAAAGTTCAGTTTGTCTTATGGGCTTCACTTTGATATACTAGCGGGTAGAGTCTGCTAGAGCTATATTTATACTGTGCATCTCTTCCTGCATTAGTGTTCTTCCTCCAACCCAAGAAGGTAATCCATAGTAAAATAAATAGATAAAAATAACTTCATTTTAAGTGAACTTTCATAGTTCGGGGAGAAGGTAGAAAAATATTAATTTTGGTCTATATCTAGTGATAATGCTGAGAGCAATTCATAGTTAATGATGTGATGCTTATTGAACAGGAGGGCTGAGGTACTGAACTTAAAAAATTGCTTACTTTATGTTTGTACTTTCTCAGTGTATTACTTTTCATAAAGTTTCATTAGGACATTCAGGATGTCATTAAGCATAACCCCATTAACAGTGTAATTATACTTTTTAATAAAATATTGCAATTATGTAAATACATGTGCACTAATTACACAATTAGGCCTATAGTGATTATGTTATCTACATAGACAATTATCTAAGATTACATTAAAAACAAAGTCATACAACACAAACAACATTAAAAAAACAGTGTGGTTGTCAGAACAAAAAGTATGGAAATGCACAGTCAAAGTTAGGCCAGATCTTCAACTCGTATAAACTAGCATCACATCATTGAAACTCTTATCCATGTCTGCTCACAATTATAGCAGCCAGGGATGTCCTAATCATCTCCTTTTTGCCTTTTACCCATGACCCCTGTTCCAGCAGTTGATAGGAAAGTGACTTAGGAAGATATAATGTGACTCTGTACTTTTCAAGGAGAGTGACCACCTGTCCCTAATTGGGGACATAGTCCTGAAATGTACATTTCAAGTCCTGGTCCCGGGATGAATAACTCTGAGACAGCACCACCACTCCATGCCTCCCTGAGGCTCAGGGGTGGTACCAGCCTGTTACTGCTGACTTCAGTGTAACCTTAATGAAAGGGAAGAAACCTTTAGGGAAACCTTAATAACTTCCTTAATAAAAGGAAGAATCAGGCTTGTACATCTACTGCTGAACTTTTATGAGGCTTTAACATGAACTTTGATAAGAGTGTGCAAAAAATGTCAATATACCCTACAGTTAATTTTGTAACCAAACTTTGTCTTCAGCAGACCAGAAACAAAAATGCATTAGTGTTGGGACCTTGGATGGCTCTAGAAGAGCATTCACTTGAGTGAAATTTCATTTTCTAGTCAGATTCAGTGGAATTAGGGTGCACAGATAAAGCACTAGTGGGTGGGGAATATCTCAACAGCCAAACCCTGTCCAGGAAGATTGAACTAAACTACTTTGGCAGTGACATTTATTTTGTTTATTCACAAATATGATCTTCTGCTTCTCTAATTGCCTGTGCTACAAAAATAAGAACACAAGAACATAAATATTTTACAAACAGAAATATCTAAATGTGTTGACATATGTAAGTGTGTATTGACACCACCACGTTCCTAAGTATGTATTGATTTCTAAGGGTACAGATACACTGCCTGTCGGATTGGCAGGTAGCGCTTGATGTATCAGGGACCGATTTATCATGTCTTATTTAGACACGATAAATCGATCCCCGAATCGACAGTTGTACTCCACCTCGGTAGGAGGAGTAAGCAGAGTCGGCGGGGGAGCAGCCGCGGTCAACCTGCCGCTGTGGGGACGGCCAGGTAAGTCGAACTAAGATATTTCAACTTCAGCTATGCAAATAGCGTAGTTGAAGTTGCTTATCTTGGTTCAACCCTCCCACCCAGTGTAGCCCAGCCTTAAGTATGTATTGAAGCATGGCTTGACTTCTTTAATTCTTACATGTAAAAGAGGAGACAGTCTCATGAACGCTATCACAAAGATTTGTGATCCTTGCCAGATTGCCCACATGAAGCATGAGAGAGGAGTCTTGATTTATGTACACGTACACTTTAGTTAAATAAATGAGGGAGTGCAGTGTTTGTTTTTGATCTATAACCACACAAAAAAATCTTTGAAGCAGTACATCTTGTTTTTTGAGGAGTTGTGACATGTAGACAGAGGTAGCTGAAGTCATTTGCTCAGCTTCAAAACCCGTAATTTATCAAGCACAATATATATGGAGAAATTAGTTTGATGCAGTTAATGCACTGAACTGGAAGCTACCATCCATTCAAACCACCTTTCGCTAAGGGTATAGACTACAGTAACTCATAGGTACAGATTTACAATATTTGGAAGTATCAGCAATTTTTGCAACTATAATCTGTCAGTTTTAGGGAAACAGAGGTATTGACCTTTCACTGGAGAGCTTTGCTAGTTAAGGTACTTAGCAATCAGCACATCAATTACAAATGTGTCCTGTTTTCTTCAGAAATATGGTCCCAATTCACATATCAGCAACACTGGTAAAGAATTACTGGTAAAGAAACACTACCTAGTCATAAAATGCTTTTCACAACTTATTAAACATGTAACAGAGAATCATTTTTACTTCCAGTAAGTAACTATTTATGTGGAGTATTCCTTAATGGAAATAATGTGGTTTATTACCTTTTATTCTTCACAACATTTCTACAGCAAGGATGATTGAGAGAAATCATTTAGCTGTGTGGAATCATGCAAATACAATACTGTTATTGTTGTAGATCATCTTTCATACAAAGTATGTTAATGCTTTGAAAGCGTGGCAAGAGAGAGAGAGAACAAATTACAGAATTTGGTAGAACAATGATAATACAAGGAGAAATGGGATCAGATATAGGAGTAGCTTAGAAAAGAAGAGTGCCTTTTGCTGATACATAATGAGAAAAGAGAAAGTAATGGTGGAAGGAAAGGTGAGTGAAGTTTAGTGTTAATTATAGGTAAAGTGCACAGAGCATTTGTCATGTGATAAGATTCTATTTATGCTCCTTAGATTCTTGTACTGTGCCATCTCCATGGGATTTGATGGCAAGTGGTTCAGTGGCTTAGAGGAACACATGGCTAGAGTCACAAAAGGACTTAAGCATCTAATTGCCACTTCTGTGTCTAAATCCCAGAATCAGGCCCCACTGGGATTCACAAAAACCCTGCTCAGTTGCTGCCAAACCCTGTAGGTGCCTAAACTTACTTGGCACCTACAGTTTTGCAGTAAAAGTTTCCTAGACGCCTATTACTCTGCTTCTGGGCATGCACACTGCCATTCTGCTCTAGCCATCCAGACACCTTAGCCCCTGAACAATACATGGACCGGGAGAAGATGGGCATTCCTCCACCAGCTCACCTGTGAGCCTGACCTGGTAAACTGTCTCAGAGCTCCTGGATCAGCCTCCTGTAGGTGAGCTCATCTAAAATGGGGGAGGGGGAGAGGAGGGACGATAGGAGGAGGCCCTTGCTCATAACTTTTAGGCCAGTGATTATGGCAAGCACCTGGGATAGGGGAGACCCCTGGTTTAAGTCCCTCCTACAGCCTCCAGATGAGTGTCCCAGCCCTGGTCTACGGGATATTTTCATCTGGAGCTCCCTCAGTCATTCCTGTTGAAGCTGTTCCACTGTGGATAAACAATGAGCCACTGGACCAGAGAGAGAGAAAGCAAGCATGAGACTGATTCTAGCTTGGTTGTTAGAGCACTTGCATGGAGAAGCCAGGACCCAGCCCCCGCTGCTCCACTGACTTTTTAAATTATTTATCCACAGTGGAACAGCTTCAACAGGAGAGAGAGAGGGAACCCTACATTCCAGTGCCCTGTGGTTGAGGAACTCACCTGAGAAGTGGCAGATCTCAGTTCAAATCCCTCCATTCCCTTAGGTGGAGGGGAGGGTGGACTTGAACCAGAGGTCTCCCATGCGTTCCTGGTGGTTACCCTAACCACTGGGCTAAAAGTTGTAACGGAGGTTCTCCAGTGCTAATACTAAGAGAGGGTTTGCAGCTGTGACTCTCAAGGAGAGGAAGGCACCTCTCTGCGGCTAGGATTTAGGCACCAAACTCTTGGCACGGGGCACGGCTTAGGACACACCCCGTGCCTTGGTATCTCCCATTCACTATCTTAGACAAGGAGCTGTGTAGAAGGCTGTCTTTTGTGAATCCCATTCTGAATCCCATTTCTCCCCATTCATTGTATAGGGAGCCTGAATGCCTAACTCAGGCTTTGTGAATCCCAGTGATTTTCCTAGGTGCCTGCATTCCTTTGAGAATCTAGCTCATAGGATTCGAGAGAAATGGGATAGTGAGTGAATGAGCAAAATCCAACTACAGACAGAGATGAGAGAAAGAGTTTGAGAAGAGGCCAGGTTAGAGGAGCAAAGTAACTACAAATTGTTATAAGGTCAGGCAAGTAGAGTGAAGCAAGTCACAGAGGAAAAATTATATTGGCTAAGAAACTAGTCAAGGACTGTGAGGACTATTGACAGTATATACGCTTCTTTGGGGAGCTTTACAAAATTCAAAACTTTTTGGCAGAATTTGTATGAAATTGTTTACCATTTTCTTTCACACAATTCTGTACCCTCTGAACTTAACTTTGATTTATAATTTTGTACTCATAAATGCCACCTAACTTATAGTATTGACTAACGGGATGTTTTTATGTAGGAAATTTGTTAAAAAAAAAAACCCAAATAAATATCATTCACCTGTTTTCACTCATAAATACACTAGTTTTTGCTTGAAAATTGGCTTTTTATTTAACTGGAAAATATTGCATGCATAAAACCCCTTGTAGAACTGTGCTTTACGATGTGTCAGCAATGCTCTGCTTTGTGTCCCCAATCCCTTGTCAACAGAATTGCTGATCTATACACTTTGCAGATGCGGCTGTCTCCAGGTTTTTCCCCTATAAACCATCACTATCCTTTCTTAAATACTGAATCAATGAAGAATCTTTGTAACATGTGTTCAGCACTACCTACATTACTTAATGGAAAAGTATGTGCTCTTGCAAAATCCTTCTGAAAACTGGATTGGATTTTAAAAATTATGCCTGAGCTAACTAATGCTAGATTACAGTATTGATGGGTTTATACTAAATGTATTCATCACAATTAAATACCACAACATTAAATACTAGAGAAAATATTAATATTGGAATATTATTTTTGATGCTTACCAAAAAGTTCAATTCCTACATATACCAGTCTGCCTAAATCATTTAGTTTTAATTGCAATATTAAATTGAAAAGCTACTGGAGAAAAATGCTTATATGTTTTGCACTGTAATTTATAGTATATCTACAAAGCTGATTTTCTACCTTGTATGTAGAATATTGCAGTTTGCAGAGCTGTCAGGAATACTTATAAACAGAAGTTACAGGTGTATTCTCTCTCTCTTTCTCTCTCATCTTATTCATATCAATAAGATCTTATTCATATCAATAATGATTTTCTTCTATGAAACCCAGAGCTTCAATTAGATAAAAGTGCTGTCTTCTTTCCAAGGCACTTGAAGGGTCAAAAACACTCAGCTATATTTCATACATCTCTTACCTAAACTGCTTACAATTTGATAAATTACAGATAGCCATCTTTATCAAGTGCCATCTTAAACTCAGAGGGCAGCTGGTGCTTTATATCATGAGTCACCAATGCTGACATTCCCTCATTGCTTAAGTTACCCATCCTGTCATGTTGACCCACTCTGTGCTCCCACTTCTAGCCTGCAGTTCTCCTTTGCACTGTCATTTACTCTGAATAATCACCACCTCTCCTTGATACGTCCCTGAAATATATCAGCTACCTCTCTTAAATGCTCCTAGAGCAGCAGCCAGTTTCTTCTTCATTGCTGCAGTAGATGATCATTTGTCTTCTTCCCTAGCCATGATGTCCGCAATGTGTAGCAGACACAGAATCTCAAAGGACTCTGACTGCTTCACATCTGCTGCCTTGAGTATCCAGCTTTCATGGTTATATGTAGCAATATCTCAAATCATCAGTGCTTACGCCAGCTTGACCTTTATGATCAGGTGGCCTACCTGCCCTTTTCTCTTGAAATACCTTTTAAACTAATGTCTGGTAAATGTGGCATAGCCAACCTTATCCATGTGTTACTACAACTGTTGCCATCCTTATACATAATGAAATCCAGGTACAGCATGTTCCTTTTCTTCCCCTCCCCCATCCTCTTTTTTCATTGTAGTAGAAGAGGCCCACTTTCTTCCCTCTTCTCTCTGTTGTATCCTGCAGTGAGAGAATAGGACCTGTGATGAGGCAAGGCCAGATGGCTATAGGAAAGTGCTATGGAACAGATGTTAGTCCCAGGCTAAACACATCCCTGGTACCACTGGAACCAAATGGTAGTTGTTCCAGGTTAATCCAGACACCTGGGGAACTTTCCAGAAAGCAGTAGAAACAGCTAGCCTGATTGGGACACCTGAAGCTAATCAGGGACTGGCTGAAACCAGTTAAAAACCTTCCAGTTAGTCAGGTGGGGGTGGATGTCAGGAGCTGTGGGAGGAAGTTGTGCTGTTGGTGAGACTGAGTGGTAGACAACATATCATACCGAAGGAAGGAGGCCTTGAGGTAAGGGTGAGGTGGAGTCTGAGGAAGCGGAGACTGCTGTGGGGAAGTAGCCCAGGGAATTGTATTGTGTTTTGTGGATAAAAGGTCAGCCATCTTAGCTGATTCTGTTAGGGTCCCTGGGCTGGAGGCCGGAGTAGAGAGTGGGCCCGGGCTCCCCCCTTTCTACCTCTCCTAATTAATCACCGAGATTGGGAGACAACAGAGACTGTGCCAGGAAGGATAGCTTCTCCTCACTGGCTTATGATGAAAATGGCTCAATAGGCTGTGACCTTGTCTCTAGAGAGAGAACGGCTACGTGGAGGGTCACAGTGAGCTTCTGAGGCTAGTGAAATCTGCCAGGAAACGCAGAATCCACGAAGATAAGGACAGAGCTTTGTCACAGACCCAAGGTTTTAGAAATTAGCACAGATTTTTGCCTCTGTAAGAGTGTGAGGAGGATCCCTTCTCCTAAAATATCTGGACTGGAGCTCAAGAGTTGTAAGCTCATACATCAGACATACATCATCCAGGGGAGAAACACATGAACTTGAAAGAGGCTCATTCAAGCATTTCCTTGAGTTTCAAAACTCCCTGAGTTTTGTTTTGAATATTAGATGTTAATAATCTCAACATCCCAAAGAAATGAGTTTCACCTAGTTTTTCTGTTGAAACCATACGAGAGTGTGAAATCCACTTGGTTTTGATGCAAAACCATAAATCAGGCTTGGCTTGTTGAAATGGGAGCCTGGGCATATTCAAAAGGGTTGTGAACCATAGCAAAGATTTAAATGACTCTGGTCAGAATTGGAAGCTGAAACTAAGGGAAAGTTTTGGAATTTTTGATGGAAATATTTCAGGTAGTTCAAGAGATACTTAAAACATGAAAAGTCTCAAAAGAAAATGGAAAGATAAACTGAAGCATTGTCGGTCTTTTTCTCTCTCATGCTCCTTCAGCTTAAATAGAAAACTATATAAGTAAAACAATCTGTGTTTTAATTTACTTGTGTGGAAAAGAAATAATTTAATTTCTAAGGGGAAGATTTAAGGAGGATACTTTTACAATCAGGAGGAATACCTACGTCACAGTCCTACATGGAAAAGTTGTATTGGTAAAATCGAAGATGTGAATTAAAACTATTCTCATTATGCTAGTATAAATATCTGTGTACACAATCTTACTCTGATATAAACTGCAGTTTAAAGTGTGTTAGAATGCATTAGCTAGCACACGGTTACTAATACACCGGACCCTTGCTATAGCCCAGGGTTCGGGATCCATGCATGGTCCCGCATTAATGCAAGGGACGCGTTGCCATGGATCTCAATTTAAATATTTAAATTTGTGATCCATCGCCGTGACCGCACTACACGCAAACCTGCACTATAGCGACGTGGGCTATAGCAAGGGTCCAGCATATGTTCTAAAAGTCTAGTGTAGGCTGCCCCATTATGCATTATCTTGACCAGTTTATCATGAGATAAGGTATGTGCCTTGGCTACACAAGACTTTTGGGGCTCACACACCAGTAAATCTTTTCTAGACAAAGTTTTAGGACAAGATTGTCCCTGGATGTGCTGTGCAGTGTGGATAAAGCACACAAGGTGAGGGACGATCACAGTTCTTGCACTCCAAGGCATTTACCTCTTGTATGCCCCATTCAGGTGTAAAGGGGTGGAAAAGAAGTGGAGCCATCCTCCTCCACGTGGCACTCTGCTGAAGGATGTTGCAGTTTATGAATTATGGCGCTTGAGGTCTGCAGGCTTCTATTTCCCTGATGCATAACCCCTTCCCAAGCACCTAGAGGATTGTGCAGCTCTCCCTTATTCCAGTGCAGGGCTATGCAAAAATGGCATAACCTAGTCCAGTGACTCTCAACCTTTCCAGACTTCTGTACTGCTTTCAGGAGTCTGATTTGTCTTGCGTACCCCCAGGGGTGAAAATAAGTGTAGGGACTTACCAGTACGGCGCTGGTCCAGAGCCTGCTCTGGCCCCTGGAAGGAGCGGGGCCTCAGGCAGAAGGGGCAGGGTTGAGGGGCTCAGAGCCAGCCCCGGCCACCTGGTACCAGTAAGTGCCCTCCCATTTGCTCCCACCCTCTCTGGGGTAGCAGTGGCAGCCGGGGGCTCTGGCAGCAGTTTAAAGGGCCCAGGGTGGTAGCGGTGGCCGAGCCCAAGGCTCCTTAAATAGCTGCTGGAGCCCAACTGCTGCTTCCCAGGGCTGTAGTAGCAGGGCTCTGGGGATGGGGCTTTGGCCACTGCTACTGCCCTGGGCCCTTTAAACTGCTGCCGGAGCCCCCCGGCTGCCGCTGGTACCTCAGGGCTTCGGCAGCAGGGCTCTGGGGGTTATGTAAAGGGCCCGGGGCTTCCCTGCCTCTACCACCCCGGGCCCTTTAAATAGCCGCTGGAGCCCTGGGGTAGCTCCCAGAGCCCCACAGCTGCTACCCCAGGGCTCTAGCAGTGGGGCTCTGTGGCAGTTTAATGGGCCTGGGGCTCCAGCCACTGCTGGCAGCCCCAGGCCCTTTAAATTGCCAGCTGGGGAAGCAGGGCTGCCCTGGTATGGCACACTGGCTCTTGCTGGTACACCATAATGGGGTGTACTGGCTTACTTTCACCTATGTGTACCCCAAGTTTCATCTCACTTAAAAACTACTTGCTTAAAAAATCAGACACAAAAATACAGATGTGTCAGAGCACCCTATTACTGAAAAACTGCTTGCTTTCTCATTTTTGCAATATAATTGTAAAATAAATCAATTGGAATATACTGTACTTACATTTCAGTCTATAGTATATAGAGCAGTATAAACAAGTCATTGGCTGTATGAAAGTTTAGTTTGTATGACTCTGCTAGTGCTTTCTATGTAGACTGTTGTAAAACTAAGCAAATATCTAAATGAGTTCAGGTACCCCTGGAAGACCTCTGCGTACCCCTGGTCGAGAACCACTGATCTAGTTCTCAGTTTGAAGTGAGCTTTGGTACCCTAATTCCCCTGCTCAGTTCCCGGTTGTAAACATGACTCACCCAACAAAAATTCTGTGCTATTTAAAATGTGTTAAAGCAGGGAAGCTTAAAATAAAAGTTGACAATGTCGTCTTAAAGCTCATCATAAAAGACTCATAGAATAGTCTAAAACCAGATCTAATACAGAGGAATTTAAGGAGTTAACAGATAGCACATTCTTTCTAAGTGCAACTGTGTGCTACTGTTTGCACTCAGTGTCTGCTTAACACTTAACTCATCATTCATCTCCCTGACTCACTTTTTTTCAGCTATTTACTTTGATACAGCAATAATGGAGCCCTTTGTGCTATTGATGTGCACTCACCCATGCACGCCAAATCAACAGAGAATCCTTTTTTCTTCAGAGTTAGCTTCAATTAGCCCACTTAGAATCTTGGAATGAATGTCCTTCCTGACCTTCAGGCCAGGTTGTTTCTAGAAAATGATTTAACTAGACTGGACAGTAGACAGAGATGGCAGGGTTTTGTTTACTGTCCGGCTGATGGACCTTGTCTATGGTCATTAAAGAAAAGCAGCACTAATTGGTGACTCACAGTCCACAGAACCAGCAAACAAACACCACATTTTTATTTGTCCCTCCTCCGCAAAAAACTGTCTTTATGTTAAAAAGTACCTGGGCCCATTTCTCGAATGCTACCAAGACAATTTCAATTTTTATCTGAGCAATATTAAATTTGCTAATTGCACTTATTACTGTGAACATTAAACTGGTCCTATTTGTTTTATTTCCAGTTTTACGATAGGCTCTAAACCTGTGTAAATTAAAAAAAAATGGTGCAGAAGATTTAAATTAGAGGTTCCTATGTTTTTACAAAGGATTATCATAATTATTAGATAGGAAGTAAATTGACTAAATATACCTTAAATATGGTATTATCTACTTTTCAGAAGTAAATAGGAATTTAACCAATTACCAAAACATCTTTTTTAGGCATGAAAAAAGCAGTGTTATGAATGAGGTAGTAAGAAATAATGGGAGATCAATGTATGAGAGTTTCTGCACGGAAAGAGTTAAAGAGTGTGTGTGAGTGTGTGTGTGTGTTCATTCCCATAAATAACTGATGATGCATTCCAAATGTTAATCTTGGAAAAAATGTCTTCCTTAGCCAAACTATTTTTAGAAAGATTAATTAAAAATCCTTTCAGTAGGTTGAAAAGAAAGTTAACAGAGACTGATAGCCTGATATGTTATGTTATGTTTCTAATTTTCATCTAAATCTGCCTGGTACTATATATTACCGCAGAATAGAAGACTAATATTAATATCAGTGGTGAAAAATCACGTTTATGACTCAACATCCATTCAGGCTGGAGGATTATAGAAATGTGTTTGGTATGCAGTCAATACTAAAAGAATTAAAATGAAAGGAATGAATTCACCCACATTAACAAGACAAGATACTATATAGAATTGTGTCTATATAACTTCCCCATTTTATTAATACTCATCCTGTTATTTTACTGGAGGTTCACAGGGAAGATTCTGGTTTTCCATGGATTTATACATTTGCCATATAGTATTAAATGAGTGAATCTGGTATTTCTTCTCCAACAGTGAATACCTGCTGGTTCAGAGGACACAGCCCTAATTTCAAAAACACATATGAAATAAGCTAAATTGTGGCTTCCTGCACTGGTAACAGCGTGAGTTTGCAGTGTCCCAGTGAGAGCTCCCCTCCAGAAATGGCCAACTCCTCTGCTTCCTTTGCAGAGCCAAGTGTCAGTCATGGTACTAGCCTTGCAACATCCTTGCAGTTGTAGGGTGCAAGTGTGATGGCCTCCATCTTCACCAACACACTGAGGACTGAACTGGGGACCTCCAGACCTAAACACATAAGGCTTTACAGCTTGAGCTAGTGAGCCAGTCTTGCAAACTGAGCACAGTAACACACTCATATCCTCTATGGATTGGGAACAGACAGCAATGAATAACTCTCCCTGAACAGTGGGATACACAAGGACACCCATTGTGCCATGTTCCTTAAGATAGTAATAATAGTCTAATAATATGGAATAGTCTAACCTCAGATTTGGTACAGAGGCATTTTATGGCATTGATGGATATTGCAGGGACTGAGCACTGTCATACTTGATACATAGAGCTATGTAATACTGAACAGTAGTCGTGTGAGTAGGCAGGGAAATTCCTTCTTGCATCCTTCATGTGATCAGCTTACACTTTGAAACATGAGTTTTAAATGTCTATCTTGCTTGAAGGTCTACAGATGTTATTAGCATAGACTCCATTAGTGAAGGCTCCCAACTTGTGTCCATTCCTGAATCAAAGCCTTTGTTTTGAACAATGAATTTTAAAATGACACAGACACTAAATCATAGGTATTTACCAGTCAATGAAATAAGACAATTGGCCTGCGGGCAAAATCTCAGATATGTATGTTAGATTATTTCAATGTCTCATTTCAGTAATTGATACACCATGTCTTAGAGCAGAAGCTGTAGTGACCACATTTCTCCTAGAGCGTCATCAGCCAAATTCTTGGGGGTGTACTACAAGCATCTAGCTAGGAGCCAATACATATTTGGCTCCATAGCTTGATACTGTTTGCTGCCATGAAAAGGAAACAAAGAAAAGCAGACAGAACTTGGAAAAAAAAGAAGAAAATGCATGACACGACAAAGTTCAGAGTGACAGATACTTATATTCTGTAATGTGAGTGGATTTCTCTTACTGGGCATCATGTACCCTCACTGTGAAATCTACACATTTAATGTTTAACATGAAATGCCAGGTTAATTAGTGAGAGTTTCACTGTACCTCAGAAGAGCTTTCATTGATATAGTGGAACCTAGAAGTAACCAATGACTAGTAATTTAGGAATTAAAATGCAGCTTCAACAAATGGCATATTACAGTGCTAATAAGATTAGGAAGTGTGAGCCAATTTTCATATGCAGAAACATGTGGAAAATAATTTCTAATCCACAAAATTCACCAAGGGTGTATTTATAATATAATGAGAAAGTGTATATATCTGATTGCTCGCAGCCCAGATTCTACTGTCTTATTAGCACATTTTCATTCTGAATATAATTAGTGCCCGTATTGGAGATAGTATATAAAGCACCTGATCAGCAACCACTTGGCCACTATGTTTAAAAAAAAGAGAGAGGAAAAAAGCACCCCATACATATTTAGGAGGCAAATAATGATGACACCAAAACTGTTTTACATTTCCCAATTAATAATTGGTTTTAGCAGCTCATGTTTATTCATAAAATGTTTTCTTTGTTTCCAAAATGCTTATCAGCAGTGACTCCTAAAGCTGTTGCTTCTTCAGATTTCCAGTAAGTCAGTTCAGACATAATGGGGAATGTGTTCAACAGGCTTCACAGAAAAGCAGATTAGAGAGCACAGACCAAGAGGGTGAAAATCCAAACAACTCAGAGCATAGTAGTCAGACTTAGGAGAAAGCGCGCTACATACTTCATGGAAGACAAAGTGGTTTGAATCACTGGGCTGTCTGCTAGGTGAGATTTTGAGGAGGGGGATTTTTGAGCTGTTCTAAGGCAGTAGAGATGGAGGTGGAGGACGTAAAGGGTTGGACTCAGAAAATGAGCACTGTTGAGCTAGTGCACAAGAGTTAGTACAAGGATCAAACTACTTCATGGAGAGAGCGAGGTTTGTCATGGTGTTTCTAGGGGAACTGGATGTGAACGATGCTAAAAGAAAGCTAGTGGTGTCCAAAAGGGAAAATAAAATAGAGGGAGAGGATGAAATGTAAAAAGGTCCACCTGGTGCCATAGTTTTTCATATGTAGGCAGCTGAACAACTACTAGCTCGTTAAACTCTTGTTGGCTATGCCTACAGGACTCCCTACTAAGACAAGCTTGGTAACAAGAATTAATAACGTGTTGACATTAACTTGTTGAAATAAAAAATATATTTCTGTTGGACTTTTGTGCTGCATGTACAATAAGTATCTGTTTAGTAGACAATTAAAATAATTCCCTTGTATTTTAATAGGTTAGATGACCAAAGTTTTTAGTCATGCCCAGAATATGTTCTTGGTCTGTGAATATTTGCTTCTGGTTCCTTTCCAGATGTCTGAATGTCTAATTAGTTTAAGATTCTAAAAGCTTTGCCACTTGACCTAAACTTTCTCTTGCAGAATGTCAGCTACTGCCTTTGAGACATCCTGCAATTTAGGCTTTTTGCATACATTTTAGTATAAGTCAAATATGACCCAACATTCTCAATAGGTGAGTGATGGTTCTGCTTTCATATATTCACATGTATTTCCCAGTGAAATTAATAAGGGTTGTGTGGAAGTATTTGAGAGCAGGAGTGGGCCCTAGAAGATCACAGAATCATAGAATATCAGGGTTGGGAGGGACCTCAGGAGGTCATCTAGTCCAACCCCCAAGATCTAATGATAAGATCTAATAATAAGATCTAATATTTCGTGTTTGGGTTGGGCACTGTGCCTTTAAGGGCTGAGATTCTGAGATATGGGTCTGGATGAGGAGCTATGAAGTACTTGATATGCATAGACACCAACTAAAGGAAAACTCTTTTAAGCACTACGTGTTCACTGAACACCATAGGTTATGTCTACACTGTAGCTGTAGGGCTAGAGCTTTTGCATTAAAAATAACAAAGTGGATGTTCCCCTTCAGGCTGGAACTCAGTCTCACAAGCTTAGGGGTCCGATCGGCTTGAGAGCACTGAGCTTCCTCCCAAGCCAGAATAACCATTTTTTTAGTATTTTTAGTGTGCTAGCTTGAGTGGGTATGTGAGATTCTGCGTAGGACAGACTAGTTGAGCATGGTGGTCTGTTCTGGCCTTAAAGTCTCTGAGTCTGTCTACCCAGGCTGGGAGACTCATTCCTAACTGCAGAGTAAACAAATCCATGGTGTTCTTGAAAGGTACTAGATTCTGTATGCTGAAGTCCACTATTCATATACTAAATACTGTATCTGCAGGGTGCAGGTATAACACCATATATCTATCTTATCTGATGGTGCAGGACAATTTGGGCCATCTTTTTGTTCCAGACATAGTGAATTATGGGCAAAGTAAAGCTGAACATATTAGGTAGAGAACATGAAGACAAATTATGGACAAAGTCCTTTAATTTGGAGTTGATTTAAAAAATTATGAGGAACCAGTAGGTACTCTCCAAAAGGCACTTGAGAGTGCACACGTGAAACGTTGTGCACATGTGAAACGTTACTCACATAAATAAAGTTAAGAACATGCTGTTTAGGTGTTTGCAGACTCAAGGCTTATGGTTCAAGAGTTGCTGAGAAAAAAACACAGAAGAGGAGAATGTAGTGGTAGGGAATATTAGGATGCTTTTTTGGCCCTTGTGGTTTAATTTATCAGCCCAGCATGCTTATGGAAATTTGAGATTTAGGGAGTGGGAAAGTTCTGTGAAATTATGATGTCTTGGTTAAAAATAATCCCATTTGTGTTTTTTGAAAAAGGCTATTTTTTCACTATTTGGATGTTTAAAATGTTTTTAATCAAATGATTAATTTAATATTTTGGATGGTTAAGATCAGTCATCTAAATCACAGTGATGCTGGTTTCTGATTGATTGAATCTACTCTATATGATCAGGAAGAAGTTATTTTGACTGTTTCTGTAAGGACAGGCTTAATTTGTGGTGTTTGGATTTTTTTTTTTTTTAACAATTAATCCTGCCGTGGGGCCAGATTAGAATGATTTATTTCAAAACTGTTTCTATTTAATCTAATTCACACTTAAAGATTGTTCCATTTTGAAAGTTCCATTTTGAGAGAGATCTGAGATATACAATATGGGCAACATCACTGGAACTGGTAGAAAGCAGGAAGAAGCCCTGCAATGTCTAGAAAAACACTCCTAGTGTGACTGTGAACACGCTGAGAGAAAAGATTTTGAGTGAACTGCTGTCTGGATAGATGCTTGGAACAGTGAACAAAGGAATTGTCTCTTGTTTGATTCCTGCTGTTTCAGGAAACAGGACTTTGTGTACATTTTTTGTATGTAAACAGAATTGCATTAAAACAAGTAACTAACAAACCGAATAAAAAATGCTTGACTCCATTATCAATTTCCCCTCCTGATGGAAACAACCCACATTACTGACTGTTGTGTAACCACTCAGGTCAAAAGGGATAAGAGTATATTTATAAACAATTGTTTGTAAACAATACCTTAGATTATTGAGAATTTTTAAAATCAATTTTGCTGACACTATTTATGCTCTTTGGACCAGAACCTCAGTTAGTGTAAAGCAGTGTAATCCTTTTGGGCCTTTGTTTACTTTCTGAATCAATTTCAGTGAAGAGAATGAAAATCTGTGAAGTATGCTTCATCTTCAGGTTCTTAATACTGCAGTGTTTGATTTCAAACACTAGATAAGATTTCTTAAACAAAAAACCACCACCACTAATATGGCAACACATGACCTCTTAACATTTGAGTTTTATTTTAAATTGTGGAAACATTCCTTTTGGTTTCGAGTTTTATAAAAGTTTGTTTTCACAAAACATAAATTTGGGACCAAATTAAGATGACAGTATCACTTAAAAAGAATGTCAAAAACTGATTATTATTATTTTAGTGCATGTGTGTATGTATGTGTATACACATGTACAATGTGTGCCAAAAAATAATCAATACACTTTTCCAATAAACCTACTACTATTAGTGATTTATCATATTTATTGTCAGGTCAGCTAACAGAAACTATGACTAAAGATTGTTTCCCACTTTTAACCGAAGCAGCTAGTCAAATTTTGGGGCCCTGTAGGTGATCGAGTTGAAAGTAAAAATTGTCAAAGTCTGGTATTTTCTTTGATGCCGTTTTGTTTATTACAAAGCATGTACAAAGTGTTGTGTCTCTGAGCAGAGAAACAAATATCAGGAAACAGCTATGTTCACACTTTTATCTTGCATCCTTGACCCAAAAATCTCTTTCCCAGTTTCTTCTGGGGTCAGCCACTGTGCTTTCAGCTGCTCCTTCAGGCTATATTTTTTATTCTTGTCTGACCTGTTTCTGTGTGATCTATTTGTCCCCAGACACCTATCCAAAACAACAGTCAGCCAAACGCTCCTGGATGGGTTCACACATTCCTTTTTGTCTTAGGTAGGGATTATACTTAGTTATGCTAAATGAAGAGTGAGTTCACATCTACCACTCTCAATGGGATTTTAATTCAAACCATAACAAGAATAACATAACATAGTGGCTGAGCCCTAATCAGGGGGCGGGGCTAGTCAGAAAGGCCAGGGCTATAGAAAGCAGCGAGCAAGCGACCAGGGAGCTTGCGAACAGGGGCTGCTAACAGGGAGTTTCGAGAGGAAGTTGTGAAGGGAAGTGTGAGTGGGGTGAGGTCTAACTGTTGGTCTGTAAATCCTTTAACTTGAGCTATAATCCAAATTTCTTGATTTAAACTAAGCCTTGTTGTTAGCCTAGGTAGCTCTAAAAGATAATGCAGGCAGAAGCCCAGCAGCAGAGTGTGGGCTATCCAGTTTATTGCACTCAATGCAGCATGTATGATTACCTGCCCTCTGGGCGGGTGGCATATGTGTGCATGCAGTGCGAGGACCTCCTGGCTCTCAGAGACCATGTACGGGCTTTGGAGGCCAGGATGGAGGAACTGGAGAAGCTTAGGGAGGTAGAGAAGTATATTGATGAGGCTTTCAGGGACACTGTAGACTTGTCCCACCTATACTTAGACAGCACCTGTGCTGTTGAGGAGGATGAAAGACTCAGGGAAGGAGAGCAGTCAATGGGAGCAGAGGGAAACCTTCCCACAGTTGGGACCCTCCTTCCAGGTGCTGTTGGGGTATCCTCTCGCACTGAGAGGATCCCTCCCTATCTGGGGGAGGGAACTCCAGTCATTAGGAAAAGGCAGTTGTTAGCAATGGGAGATTCGATCATTAGAAACATAGATAACTGGGTTTGTGATGACCGGGAGAACCGTATGGTGACTTGCCTGCCTGGTGCGAAGGTTGCAGATCTCTCGAGGCATCTAGATAGACTTATGAGTAGTGCTGGGGAGGAGCCAGTGGTTGTGGTACATGTAGGTACCAATTACATAGGGAAGGGCAGCAGAGATTCCCTGGAGGCCAAATTTAGGCTGTTAGGAAAGAGATTGAAGTCCAGGACCTCTATGGTGGCATTCTTAAAAATGCTTCCAGTTCCACGCGCAGGGCCAGCTAGGCAGGCAGAGCTTCAGAGTCTCAATGCGTGGATGAGATGATGGTATAGAGAAGAGCAGTTTAGATTTATTAGGAACTGAGGAAACTTTTGGGATAGGGGGAGCCTATACAGGAAGGATAGGCTCCGACTAAACCAAAGTGAAACCAGACTGCTGGCACTTAACATTAAAAAGGTTGCAGAGCAGTTTTTAAACTAAGAGATGGGGGAAAGCCGATAGCTGCAGAGAAGCACGTGGATCGGATAGAGACTTCTCTTACAGGAGGGTCTACTGATAGAGATTCTCTAGGTTTTAGTCAGAAGGAGAGGATGGTAAAGAATAAAGGAGAAGCCAGATCAGATGACAAACTTTCACATAAAGAATGTGACACATCAGAAAAGGGCAGACAAATAAACAGTGACCAGTTTTTAAAGTGCTTGTATACTAATGCTAGAAGTCTAAATAATAAGATGAGTGAACTAGAGTGCCTCGTGTTAAAGGAGAATATCGACATAATAGGCATCACAGAAACATGGTGGAGTGAGGACAATCAATGGGACACAATCATTCCGGGGTATAAAATATATTGGAAGGACAGAACAGGTCGTGGGGGTGGGGGAGTGACACTATATGTGAAAGAAAATGTAGAATCAAATGAAGTAAAAATCTTAAATGAATCCAGATGCTCCATAGAATCTCTATGGATAGTAATTCCATGCTCTAATAAGAATATAACAATAGGGATCTATTATTGACCACCTGATCAGGACAGTGACAGTGATGATGAAATGCTAAGGGAGATTAGAGAGGCTGTCAAAATAAATAACTCAATAATAATGGGGGATTTCAATTATCCCCATATTGACTGGGTACATGTCACCTCAGGACGAAATGCAGAGACCAAATTCCTCGATACTTTAAATGATTGCTTCTTGGAGCAGCTGGTACAGGAACCCACAAGGGGAGAGGCAACTCTTGATTTAGTCCTGAGTGGAGCGCAAGAGATGGTCCAAGAGGTAACTATAACAGGACTGCTTGGGAATAGTGATCATAATATAATAACATTTAACATTCCCGTGTTAGGAACAAAACCTCAGCAGCCCAACACTGTGGCATTTAATTTCAGGAAGGGGAACTATGAAAAAATGAGGGGGTTAGTTAAACAGAAATTAATAGGTAAAGTGACTAAAGTGAAATCCCTGCAAGCTGCATAGACACTTTTCAAAGACACCATAATAGAGGCCCAACTTAAATGTATACCCCAAATTAAAAAACAAAGTAAAAAAACTAAAAAAGAGCCACTGTGGCTTAAAAAACATGTAAAAGAAGCAGTGAGAGATAAAAAGGAATCTTTTTAAAAGTGAAAGTCAAATCCTACTGAGGTAACTAGAGAGGAGCATAAACACTTCCAAATTAAGTGTAAAAATGTAATAAGAAAAGCCAAAATGGAATTTGAAGAACAGCTAGCCAGAAACTCAAAAGGTAATAATAAAATGTTTTTTAAATATGTCAGAAGCAGGAAGCCTGCTAAACAACCAGTGGGGCCCCTGGATGATAGAGATACAAAAGGAGCACTTAAAGATGATAAAGTCATTGCGGAGAAACTAAATGAATTCTTTGCTTCGGTCTTCACGGCTGAGGACGTTAGCGAGATTCCCAAACCTGAGCCGTCTTTTGTAGGTGACAAATCTGAGGAATTGTCACAGATTGAAGTATCACTAGAGGAGGTTTTGGAACTAATTGATAAACTTAACTGTAACAAGTCACCGGGACCAGATGGCATTCACCCAAGAGTTCTGAAAGAACTCAAATGTGAAAATGCGAAACTATTAACTAGGGTTTGTAACCTGTCCTTTAAATCGACTTCTGTATTCAATGACTGGAAGATAGCTAATGTAACGCCAATATTTAAAAAGGGCTCTAGAGATGATCCCGGCAATTACAGACTGGTAAGTCTAATGTCCGTACTGGACAAATTAGTTGAAACAATAGTTAAGAACAAAATTGTCAGGCACATAGAAGAACATAAATTGTTGGGCAAAAGTCAGCATGGTTTCTGTAAAGGGAAATCATGTCTTACTAATCTGTTAGAGTTCTTTGAAGGGGTCAACAAATATGTGGACAAGGGGGAGCCAGTGGACATAGTGTACTTAGATTTCCAGAAAGCCTTTGACAAGGTCCCTCACCAAAGGCTCTTACATAAATTAAGTTGCCATGGGATAAGAGGGAAGATCCTTTCGTGGATTGAGAACTGGTTAAAAGACAGGGAACAAAGGGTAGGAATAAATGGTAAATTCTCAGAATGGAGAGGGGTAACTAGTGGTGTTCCCCAAGGGTCAGTCCTAGGACCAATCCTATTCAACTTATTCATCAATGATTTGGAGGAAGGGGTAAAGAGTGAGGTGGCAAAGTTTGGAGATGATACTAAACTGCTCAAAATAGTTAAGACCCAAGCAGACTGTGAAGAACTTCAACAAGATCTCATGAAACTAAATGATTGGGCAACAAAATGGCCAATGAAATTTAATGTGGATAAATGAAAAGTAATGCACTTTGGAAAAAATAACCCCAACTATACATACAATATGATGGGGGCAAATTTAGCTATAACTAATCAGGAAAAAGATCTTGGAGTCATCGTGGATAGTTCTCTGAAGATGTCCATGAAGTGTGCAGCGGCAGTCAAAAAGGCAAACAGGATGTTAGGAATCATTAAAAAAGGGATAGAGAATAAGACGGAGAATATCTTATTGCTCTTATACAAATCCATGGTGCGCCCACATCTTGAATACTGTGTACAAATGTGGTCTCCTCATCTCAAAAAAGATATTCTGGCATTAGAAAAGGTTCAAAGAAGGGCAACTAAAATGATTAGGGGATTGGAAAGAGTCCCATATGAGGAGAGATTAAAGAGGCTAGGACTTTTTAGCTTGGAAAAGAGGAAACTAAGGGGGGATATGATAGAGGTATATAAAATTATGAGTGGCATGGATAAAATGAATAAGGAAAAGTTATTTACTTGTTCCCATAATAGAAGAACTAGGGGCCACCCATTGAAATTAGTGGGCAGCAGGTTTAAAACAAATAAAAGGAAGTTCTTCTTCACACAGCGCACAGTCAACCTGTGGAACTCCTTGCCTGAGGAGGCTGTGAAGGCTAGGACTATAACAGGGTTTAAAAGAGAACTGGATAACTTCATGGAGGTTAAGTCCATTAATGGCTATTAGCCAGGCTGGGTAAGGAATGGTGTCTCTAGCCTCTGTTTGTCAGAGGGGGGTGATGGATGGCAGGAGAGAGATCACTTGATCTTACCTGTTAGGTTCACTCACTCCAGGGCACCTGGCATTGGCCACTGTCAGCAGACAGGATACTGGGCTAGATGGACCTTTGGTCTGACCCAGTATGGCCTTTCTTATGTTCTTATGTAATATCTGGTATGAATGACCATACTATGTTATTGAATATTATGTTCATCACACTGGCTAAACTACAAATTTGTGCTCTGTCACTGGTAGTTTACCCTCTGTATATCTGTGCCTCCTTTTATCTTTAGCACATGTAATTTACTTGCTCCATGTTTAACAGGATGATGAATAGCTTATTGTGTTACATAGTTCTCACTTAAAAAAAAAAAAGACCAAAACACTACATATGCTTCTTATTTTTCCTTTTTTCAGCAAAGAAAATGAAAAGAATATTTGTTTGAATAGTCAAATACTTGTGTTTCAATAAGTTAAAGGGTAGCTATCAGACATTTGGTATCAATAATAAAATAACTGTGCTTACTTTTGATTTTGACAGTTTGTATTACATATAATTTGTAACTTATGTCATGTCACTTTGCCTTGCATTAGGATATGGCATGATTTATAAAAACATGGCAAAATGAAATAATGACATGTGAGTATCCATCCATCTAAAAAACACTCCTTTTTCAGATTAGATAACAGCAATTAATTCACATAGGTGTACTTTATGAAATACTGGATAAAATATATAAAATGGGTGGGTACAAAGGGAGCTGAATGTAAATTACTCTGTTTAGGAATTGCATACTAAAAGCTACATTAAAAACCTTAATTAAGTTGCAAAACCAAACACTCAAAAGTTAGGAGATGCCACAATGTAGGTTGGCCACACCAACTTTATTCTGCCTCTTGTGTGTGTGATACAGTTTTTAATTACATGATCACTATTTTATTCCTACAAGAACTCTGCCTTCTTCGGTACACAGAAAGGAAATAGTCTTTTCTAGAGTGTAATTAACTGTAAAAATGTTGTGTAATTTAAAAATTACATTTAAAAAACCAACATGAAAAGAAAACTGTTAAGCACTCAAACATTAGGAAAAGCCAATATAAAGTTGCCTTAATTTTGCCTCATAGTGCTGTGGTTCTTAACCAGGGATGTGTGTGTGTACCCTTGGGAGCATGCAGAGGTCTTCCAGGGGTACATCAGCTCATCTAGATATTTGCCTAGTTTGACAACCGGCTATAATAAAAGCACTAGTGAAGTCATTACAAACCAAAATTTCATATGGACAATGATTTGTTTATACTGCTCTATATACTGTACATTGAAATGTAAGTACAATATTAATATTCCAATTGATGTATTTTATAATTATATGATAAAAAAGAGAAAGTAAGCAATTTTTCAGTAATAGTAATTTTTCAGTATTTTTATGTCTAATTTTGTAAGCAACTATATTTTAAGTGTGAGATGAAACATAGGCTACGCAAGACAAATCAGACTTTTGAAAGGAATGTAGTAATCTGGAAAGGTTGAAAGCCACTTTCTTAGCATGTCAAACCTGTGCACTTGAATGAGGAAAAATGGTATCTGATTAAGTTAAAGACTGTGTCATAATGCATATTCACAAGGGGGACAAATTAAGGTTAATTAAATCTTCTGCTGAGCATGCACAAACTAAGATTTTTCAAAGGCTTATAGCTTTGTTAAATGTGAGCAGCTTTTGATGGGGACAGCTAAAGACACATCCCTGACATAAAGGCCACACACTCCTGCCAAATTAAGCTCTTGCTTCTCAAGGAAAAATCGACAATATATATATTTTTTTAACATTGGTAAAACTTATTTTGTCCCTGATCTCATTCTTAGAAATGACTGAACTGTTTTGGCTGAATTTTTCCAGAATATTTCAATCTGATACAGATATTTGGTGTGGAAAATTTCAGCCCAAATGGTTAAAATTTGCAAAGTTATATGAAACTGAAATCAGGGTTTTTATAATGAGACGTGTCAGGCATAGAGTTGGTTGGAAAACCTTTGTTGTAACCATTTTCCATCAAAGAATATGGTTCCATTGAAATTGAAATGCTGACTTTGATTCAAATTTGTATTTTGTCTTATATTTGTCTCATATTGTAATATAAAATAAAACAGCTAAATAAAAACAAAAACCTTTTTGAATCTGTCAGTGAATCATTTCAATTGATCAAATAAAAATAGTTTCAGAATGTTCTTTTGTGGAGATTTTCAAAAAATTGGGGTTTATTTTGATTTGGAACAAAGGCAAACTAAAATCTCGAAATCTTTCATGAAACAGAATTTCCATCCTTCAGCACAGCTCTAGTCTTGGGCAACCTTCATAATAGGAGGTGCTTCTGCTACACCTACAATAAATATATTAAAAATACTCTGTATGGGAAATCAAAAGCCAAAGTCATCTCTCAATTACTGTAGTATAAGTCTGAAAATAACTGAATAGATATCAATAAAATTTATTCTACGTGTATAACAGCATAATTGATGGCAGAGTTTCTTTCAAAATGTTGAAAGTTATGAGAAGCCCTGACAAGTGTAATTATAATGGGGTTTAGTCTAGTTAGTGTTAGCATACTGTAATGGAGAAAGCCTTGTAACAAGATAGAAAGTAAGTGTAATGTAGGAAGATATCAAAGTGTGTTCCTCTTACCTGAGTTGGTAGCAGATAAGAGGGCTGGTAAATTTCCACATGAAAAAAAAGGTGGCTGTGCAAAAATGTCATATTGAGATCAATATGATCCTTCTACATATTGCCATTCTTCATTCACTTAGTGCATAATAAGTAGTTGCATGTGGGTCCCTTTGGTACTCTTTTAACAACTCAGTACACTAGAAGTGTCATTTAATGTTACAATTAACCTGCAGTACCTCTGTAGTCAGACTATGAACAACAACGAAAAATGCTTACTGTGCTGATGAGCTTGGCCCTGCTCCAGCTGATATTGTGGCTGCTGCTCAGATTACCTCCTCACTTTATGGCAACATAATCAGGTTGACAAAAAGTGGACAAGATTTTTGGAGGCAATCAAGTGCTCTGTTTTTCTTTAAAATGCTGAATAGGTGCAACAGGGAAATATTCAAGGTGGTCATTAAGCAGAAGTTGCTTTGCATAACATGGACCCAACATCTGTGCCTATTATCATAGATACAAAAGAGCAAGCCTCCAATGGAAATGTGAGTGGGATCCAAATGGAAGAAGCAGCAGGACTGAATAAAACCTGATTTAGGACTTTCTCTGCTTATTGTAATTAGCATTTGAAAAAAACAAGATCAATCTCTTTTTCCCTTGGGGTGGGGGAGGAGGAGTCCGAGTTAATTAAGAAGAGCATTAACTCAAGGCATTTACCTAATCAAATGTTAACTATAATCAGAACGAGCGAAGTATAATGGGTTCTTAGTGATTTAAATGTTTTCTTGTAGAGCAGCATGGATTCCTTGAGGTCATTCTCTCTGTTTTAGCTGAAAACCCTAGTCAGTTTATCCTTCAAATACTCTGCTTTTTAATACTGGTTGGTAGGACCCTGTTACAATAAATATTTTTGACATAGATTTTATATCAAAGATACTTTATTTCCTAGAGAGCAAACAGTGATTTTGTATAACTGAAGAAGAAAAATGTACTCAAATTGTTTTATGACAATTTATTTACTTGGCAACATAGTAGAATGTATCCATCTAGTTCTTTGTCACAATGTTCATTGGAACTATTATAATTTTTCTTACAAAAGTTGCCCAAGTGTCTTTTCAAGCTTAGATTCATGTATTTCAATTTGTTACTTTTCTCTTTTTACTATTATTTTTAGGTAACAGTGTTTTCATCATGTTGATGACATCCAGCTTTGTATCTCTATCTCACCCAATCCAGCCACTCTGCTGAATGCATTACCCAGGTCTGGTTGAGACTGCAGCATGAATGAGAGTTGGGTGTGGATAAGACTGGTGGGATGCTGATAAAATGTGGGAGGTAACCAGAGGATGTGGTGAGGGTTACATCTGCCCCTATCATCGATATGTGTGCCCACAATTAGTAATTTGGGGCTGATGTTGGATTCCCAGCTGCTGTTTAAATGATCATATAGTAGCAGTGACCATAAAAGGCTCTCTCACGTTCAGCAGGGCAGGAAAGTAAAGAGGTTTCTTTTGGATATGAAGCTGGCTACTATAACACCCATCTCTTTGTCATCTCAAGACTAGACTGTTTGCAGTCCACTATATTTTTGCCTGCACTTTAAATCAGTCTGTACACAGAAGTTGTTCCAGAATGCAGTGGTTTGCTTATCATGCAGTACATCATGCTGGAAACACATGATGCCAGTGCTTGTTGAACTGTGGTGGCTGTTTAGGATTTTAATGTTCATGTAGAAAGCCTTTTTTATATAATTATTTAAATTTAAAATAATAAAGATGCCTGCTCAAGGCTCGATTTGGCACCCTGACATTAATAACACAAAGTCCCAGCTGTATTCAAATAGCCATTTCAACAGGAACTCAGCAACTAGACACCAATGGAAGCTCCTTTCCCACACCTTCTTCATTATTGGAAACACTCTCTCCAAGACCACATCAAACAGATTCCTTATGTTAGGAGCTTTCTACCTGAAGCACTCCTATTGCCACAACTGCAGTCAGCTAAGACGCTCGGCTTGTAGCCAGGTCAGTATAAATGAAAGGGATCTGCCTTCATGGCATTTTCCATGAACGTTCTCAACATCAGAACTGAATCCTCCATTTGCTCCAAAATAGCCCGAGGCCGCGGACATTCAGGGTATGCTGCAAGGTCCATCTACTTTGCCCCCCAGGCTGCAGGGAAAGCAAGGATATGATGAAAGCTTTCACTTAAGAGTGAATATTTATTTACTGTTATATTTTATTACTGTAATGCATTGAGCCCCATTATGATAGGTGCTGTACATATAGATAAAAAGAGGAATCCCTGCTTGCAAAGATCATAAAATCTAATATAAAAAGTAGAAAAAGGGTGGGGAAAAGGTACCATTATTATCCTCCGTTTTCAGATGAGGAACTGAGCCACAGTGAGTTCAATTTACGATAGTGTGTACAAGATCAGAGTCTTAAAGTAACTTGTCCAAGGACACACAAGAAATACAGGACAGACCCTGGGAACTGAATCTAGATCTCCCAAGCCCTAGACAAGTGGCTTTCCTCTGAGCTGGTCTAGTGTAAGCTCACACATTTCCTTATGTTTCCCTCCCCTCCATTTTAATGTGAATAATAGTCATCCTAAACAGGAACAGCATTGAGGCACTGAGTACTTTCTCACCTCTTACGCATTATAGTGACTTATATGTCAACTGTAATCATCTCCTATTCAAAGATGTAGATGAACTTTGAGCATCTTCCAGGCAGAAGACAGTGAATACAATAAACAAACGTAGATATCCTGTTTTGTCTTTTTCATTTTTAACAGTATCATTATATTTCTGACAAATGGTACAATTTAATAATCAACCTGTAAATTTAAAATGGCGTCCTCTCAGCTTAAATTATTTATTCCTTCTGAGGTTATCTTTTACATTATAAAGCTTCTAGACTCTGGACTTAAAAAAAGGATGCAAACCTAGATATGGAAAAAAATGTGCAATATTATATTTTTAAGCAGAGGGCACTGTAGGGAAGCATGTAATCTGCTGGGCCTCATAGCAGTCAGGTTGCAGACTGCAAGCCTAGAGAAAAGTAGAGTGAATTGTGCCTCACTGTTCTGGTGAGCAGGCTGCTATGTCTGTCTGTCTGTCTCTCTCGTTTAGGGTTCTTGTATGTTATTCTGTGAATTCTAAGCAATAAAATAGTGTTAAGTTGCAACCATCCATCAGGCATGTTTTATGTTTTTATCTAGCTTCTCTGTTTATGTGTTGTGAAATATAACAGGGTCTGCCTTCATGAACAATTGTTAGTACAGGATTGGGACTGAAATATGGGGCCTAATTTCAAGCAGCTAAGTTTGAAAATGTTGATCCTAGTCAATTGTTTTCTACCTGTTTTACAAACCACATGAACAATATGCACTGTGAATAGAATAGTGATGTCAGATCTTGTCTACTTTTGACTCTGAACTATTTTTTAATATTCCCTCTTAATCAGGTCTTTATGTGGACTGTGCTCAGAATGTGTTAACAACAAATGCTTTAAGACAGTATTTTGTGCTTTTATGTATCACTCTTTATTCTAAACCTTTTGAACATTATCCAGTTAACTTATTATGAGGGGAAACGATAATATGGCATGTTATAAATGAGAGTCCTGTTACACAGGCATCAAATACTCTTTGCCTGAATCTGCACTGGTATAAATCTGCAATTGTTTGATTGAAGCTGATAGAGTGACACAGGTATGAAACCAGGATACATGAGAGCTTAATTGGGCCTTATGTGTATGTATTTAGATGGTGTTACTCTAACATTGAATTTTAAAGATGGAACTGGTGCATCACTACTCAGGCAGACTCAAGTATGTCTCTTCAGAGCAGGTTTCAATACCTCAGTCATATTTATTTGTTTTCTGTGCTCAGGAGGCAAACTTTGTGCTTCTGGAAGTGATTGATTGCACTGAAGAATGAAACTCTTTATCCACAGGCCACCTATGTTGACCACCTCTTTTGACTTCTGTCTCTCCCCATCTAATCTCTGACCCAGCTAGATAACAACAAGCTGAAATCATCTCTTTAGGCTCCACACACATTCATTATTGAACTGTACCAGCCTGTGCTCAGCATAGGAGGAGATTGTGTATCTTATGTGAGATAGTGGGAATGCTATTTGATTTGAATGAATGCAAACGTGATAGGTGGTGTCACACTTAATTTGATCTAGTGTTTAGAGAGGGCAGAATAGTACTGTTGAGTGCCTGATCCTGTACAGCTTGCTTATGTGTCTAGATTGTCAGGGTTTTTAGGATCAAACTCTAAATCCCTTTACTTAATGTCTGTAAAACCTACAACAATCGTATATTTACTTTGTAAAAAGGTTTATTTTAAAATTGTATTTGTGTGTATGTGTATAGTATGTGTGTATATGTATGTATATATAATATTCTGTCATATATTTTCAAAAGTAACTAGTGATCTGAGGAACAATTAAGTTTTGGGTTACCCGAATTGAGTAGTGGCTGGATTTTCAGAAAGTGCTAGGATCCAGTCTTTGAAAATTGGGCCCTTTGTGTAGGTGTCACAAACAGAGCACCCAAAATTTCATATAAAACAAAAACACAAGTTAATATTGAAAATGTAGGTAATATGTATTTAGGAACCTAAATAATTTGGACTGATTTTTCAAAGGTATGGAATACATGCAACTCCCATTCCCTTCAGCATAAAGTATGTGTGTCCAGTCCCTCTGAAAATCAGAAAAGTTATTTAATGTCTAAATACAGATTTAGCTTTAGCCACCCAGGTTTTAAAATATTGTCCTGTGTATTTAAAATATTGTCCTGTGTATCTCCGTACTAGATTTATACCTGATTTGCTTTCAAGCCTTGGACTAAGCATGTAATTCCCTTTGACATCTATGGTGGTTCCTCATACAAAACACAGTTTAGAATTTAGGGCTAATTTAAGGCAATTGAGTGTCCTAGTCAGCTTGGGTTCTAGGATCTAAAATGAAGGCCTCATTGCCCCACCCCTCTTATGGAGGCAGGGGCTGGTGAATGGCTTGCCATACTTACTCTGAGGGAAGGCTCACCTCTCAGGATCAGGTACAGACATAAGTGTCTCCTCCTACATATAGAGTCCTGGGGTGGGGTGGTGTCAGCAGAGCCCTTCCTTTCCCCAAATAGCAGGAATTAACCTCCCATTGATATGAATTGGGCCATTCACACTGTGACAGAGTGCCATCTGGAACTGGGGTACCACTGAGCCATCTGTCCCACCAGCCTGGGCTCCCTCTCATACTGTGCTGCTGTGACAAGCTGCACTTTCGCCAGCATTCACACAGATAGGGACACATCCAGCTGCAGTTACATGCAGGCTGTCTAACCACTAGCTTTCCAGCCAAGAACCCCCAAGCAGTACCACCCTGCCCTGGTCAAATCTGGACAGTATATGGGTTTAAGACCTGGTCCACCTCTTCCTCAATGTGAAGAGGACAATGCACACTTGTGGTAACGAAGCAGAGATTTTTCCCCAGGCACTCCGGTCAAAGCTCGCTGGTTTAAATTAAAACAAAAAAAGTTTATTAACTACAAAAGATAGACTTTAAGCAATCATAAGTGATAGCAAACAAATCAAAGCAAATTAGCAAATAAACAAAAAAGGCAAACTAAGCTTAATATACTAAATAGATTGGATATGAATAGCAGATTCTCACCCTAACTGATGGTACAGGCAGAATTGTAGATTCTTAAGGCACAAGCTACACTTGCTTTGGAGCCTGTAATTCCCAAGTGTTTCATACACAGGCTAGAAATCCCTTTAGCCTGGGTTCAGCACTTCCCCAGGTTCAGTCTTTGTTCCTCAGGTGTTTCCTATGTAGGAAGTGAAGAACCTCAGATGATGTCACTCCCTGCCTTGTTTAGCTTTAGCATAGGACAGGAACCCCCCCCCTTTTCCCCCTTCCCCCCCCCCCCAAAGCTTGGTTCCCAGACCAGTTTGTGGAAAAATACTGACATCCCAAGTTAGAGTCCAGCACCATGTGGCCTGGTCACATGTCCTTGTAGAGTCATAACAGCCATTTCTTAGAGGCTCTCTATAGTGTTCTCAGGAAGGCTCACCAGGTGGGAGATAAGCTTCTCCTATGGCCTATTGTTTTCCCTACTGGCTGATTGCCCTGAATAGGCCTAGTTGGCATCAACTAGGTTTAACTAATTTGAAGTACAGATACATAGTATTTATGACTTCAGATACAAAAATGATACATGCATACAAGTAGGATAATCATTCAACAAATCATAAGTTTTCCAATGACACATCACATGACTTATCTTGTATAAAATATATCATAATTATGCTATAATCATATAATAATATCACTATGAAGAATATGGGCTGCAGTGTCACACACATGCCTCTCAGAACTATTGTTCCAGGTTTTCTATAGACTCAGCAGTTACTGTGTTCACATTTTCAAGGTTTTCTACACAATCATTACTAATGGAAACTTTTTGAAAAAAAATGACAGCTGAGAGTTTGACATCAAGTGACTCCAGGAGCCAGTACTCTAGGAAAACATTACACTTGCCTTTATTGAGTATTAAGACCTACTAGAAGATGGTCATAAACCATTATCATTGAATTAGTGTCCTGTACTAGCTTGAAAAAATCAGTCATACTATAACTAGCAATTGAGAGAAGAGGTTTCAGAGGAGTAGCTGTGTTAGTCTGTATCCGCAAAAAGAAGGAGGAATATTTGTGGCACCTTAGAGACTAACCAATTTATTGGGCATAAACTTTCATGCTCCAGAACCCACTTCATCAGATGCGTAGAGTGGAACATATAATATGAATATATATATATATATAATGCACACAGAGAGAACATGAAAAGGTGGAGCTTGCCATACCAACTTTAAGTGGCTAGTCAGTTAAGGTGAGCTATTAACTAAGAACTTTTGTAGTGATAATCAAGATGGTCCATTTCAAACAGTTGACAAGAAGGTGTGAGTAACAGTAGGGGGATACTTAACATGGGGCAATAGATTGCAGTTTGCGTAATGACCCAGCCACTCCCAGTCTTTATTCAAGCCTAATTTAATGGTATCCAGTTTGCAAATTAATTTGAGTTCAGCAGTTTCTCATTGGAGTCTGTTTTTGAAGGTTTTTTTGTTGAAGAATTGCCATTTTTAAGTCTACTACTGAGTGACCAGAAAGATTAATGTGTTCTCCTACTGGTTTTTGAATGTTATGATTTCTGGTGTCAGATTTGTTTCTATTAATTGTTTTGCATAGAGACTGTCTGGTCTGGCAAATGTACACGGCAAAGGGACTTTGCTGGCACATGATGGCATATATCACATTGGTAGATGTGCAGGTGAACGAGTGTCTGATGGCATGGCTGATGTGATTATGTCCTATGATTGTGTCTCTTGAATAAATATGTGGACAGAGTTGGCACCAGGCTTTGTTGCAAGGATAGGTTCCTGGGTTAGTATTTTTGTTATGTGATGTGTGGTTGATGGTGAGTATTTTTTTCAGGTTGGGGGGCTGTCTGTAAGCAAGACCCCAAGATCTATGAGAGTAAGGTATCATCCCTCAGGATAGGTGGTAGATCTTTGATGATGCGCTGGAGTAGTTTTAGTTGGGGGCTGAAGATGACAGCTAGTGGTGTTCTGTTACTTACTTTGTTGGGACTTTCCGGTGACTTTCACCTACTCTTTAAGTGATACAAGTCCATACTCCCAGAGCAGGTAGCCAACTGTTCTCCATGGTGCATATGGACAATTTAATTGAGGAATTATTTTCATAGGTAATAAGCACTAACACACCAATCTACTTCATTTAAAGTAATTGTTGCTCAGAATCAAAAATTCAGCTCTAGATGTATTTATTGCATGACTTTTACAGCTGTGAATTTATACTGTGCTTCAGCAGTTTCTCATGAAAAATACAGAATTCTGATTTACTGCAGAATGTAGAGACCTGTAACTCATGTCCTCACCAGAGAATGACAAATGTTTACCCTTTTTTATATTTATTGCTGCTGTTCTTTATTATGGTGACAATGTTTCCATCTTCATTTGTGCATCTTTCTATAACAGCAAATACGTGCAAAATGTAAATATAGCAGTAAGAGTTTATGGAAGTAGAAACAAACATGGAAAAAGATACTTTCCATGAATTTCCTGTATGGAAATTATTCTATAATGTGTTCCTTATGCCAAGGCAATGCTTTATTTTCTGGCCTAAGCAATTATCTTGCCTGTTGTCTAAGCTACAGTGTGCATTGGGAAAAAGACATGATGTGAATGGGTGTAGTCTACTGTATTAATATGAATTTTTCCTGTTTTTAAACAAGGATGTCAAGTATGTTTTTTAATGGGTAAATGATGAGATAAACTAGAAAAAAATTGACTTGAATCTTCGGGGATAGGGACGGAAACATTTGTAAGCCCCAGACACTTAGTGATCTGCAATAATTTATCTTGAACTATTAAAATAAAATTGTCAATCTCAACTAGAAATAACTGAACGTTAGCAGAGTGATGTTTTTCACTAGATACTTTGCAAAAATGGAATGCAAATAACACATCTTGCTGAATGGGTACAGAAAAAAAAGCATCCACTTTAGTGTTTAAGCATTCAAGTAGAAACTCTGAGCACTGGCAGGAATGTGTGTGAGAAGCAAAGCATGACTTCAGCAACAAGACTCATGAAAAAAAGTCAATAATCTATTGAATGCTTTAAAAGAAAACCTCAAAGGCCACTGCTAATTTCCTTAATATGGGGGTGAGAAAAGGATATTGACTTATTTCTGCTTGTCAAAGATGATAGAACCATGATTTCTCATTCAGAGCTACTTAATTTGAACCATTTGGTGTGTGCTCTCCTCTGAAGTCACGCAACATATTTTCAGTATTTTCTGTCTTCTTCTGTGAGGTTGCCATTCTCTCCTCAATTTCTGTGTCAATTACCAGCAAAACTGTACAATATCTTGTCTTCATGGAACCCCCCTGCATGTTTGCTTCACCTCAAGATCCTGTTGTGATTTCTCTGCCTTATTCCAAAGATAATATAGTTTTATAAAGTCCTCAGACATATCCTGGTTTCACCACTGTGTTCTTGCAGTGTTATGCTGGTGTGACTCCATTCCTTTCAGTGGAATCACATTGATGTAAACAGATATGTTGGAGTAGAGAATTGAACCCCTGTATGTTCTGGAATGAACAATGGCATATTTCAAAAATATTTTTGTCTTAATGACATCAGAGCTAGCCCATCTGTTTCCTCCTTTTTCATGATCAATAAAGCCCTGATTCAAGTTGCAATTTTTCTATTAAATATAGTAGAAATTGATAGAGCTCAAATTGACAACATCTTTATAAATTATGGCAAATTAAATTATTCTAATGCTTTTTTTGCTACTTTCTTGCAAAACAGGATAAGATACACAGAAGTTGTGTTTGATTGGAATCATCTAGTTCAAATATAGTGCAGAGGACCAAACATTAGTTGATTAGATGCTTATTTTCATGGTTATCAGCATTCTAAAGTAGTAATATCACCATGTATCCTCAGGAACTGGCTTGTCAAAAGCTACAGATAGAGGGCTGGGAATCAGAAAGAGCCAGCCAGGGTGAGAAGTTATTCTCTTTCTGGGGTTTCTTCATGCAGTCTAGTGAGGAGGAGGGGCACTACCCTGCTCTACTATACTTCTCCAACCTTCCTGCTTTCTCCATTCCTACTGCATACACTCCTGACCACTAGTCCGTAGAAAAGGCATCTAGCCTCATACAGTCTGTAGGAGATCTGTGCAGATGGTGGCGGCAGCAGCAGCATCTTCCCATGGCTATCAGGTAACTGTGGTGGTGCCTAGAATGGATTTCCATCTTGAACAGTCCTTTGCAAGTCTTATTCCTTCGGCAACAGTCAGTGTTGGAGGATTTTGTTTTTTTAAATCCCTCCAAATTGTATCTTCCTACTTCATTCGTGATCGGCGTCATGCTCTGCTTTCTTCAACCTCATTTCTATGAACCAGGTTCAGGTGGAGAAGGGTAGAAAGAAGCAGAGGTTGCGAGGGAAGGGATCAGGAGGCACTCCCCCTTTCTGTGGACTTCCTAATCATATCATATTGCATAAATGTGGATTACTTGCAGAGGCACATCAAAGCGATAGTCTTTACTGACAGACCACCTTCTAGTGTTCTGCCTTTTCAACGGCCATACAATAAGCCAGAGGTGACTCAATTCTCCATGGCAAGTTTGAATCCTCTATCAGTAGATCACGTGCCATTAGAATCTGGATCAGATCATCAGTAACCAAACATTGACAGATACTGATATTTTATAAGACTGATTTCCAAAACAGAACAATCCCAGAAAAACACTGCTATGTGCCTGCAACCTTAAAGTCACCTTCATGAAACTGTATGTGTGGAATATATATAAGACAAGTAGACATCCATCTTGAGGGAGAGAATTTCAGTGGTTTGATGCCTGGTCTGTGTACATTTGCTTATATCTTACTACAACAAACAAGATTTATTAATCAGTCTTTATACCAGTCTGTTGCCAAAGTATGCTTTTCAAGTGGAATCACTAGAAATATTGCCCCTTGCATGAAATAAAAATGAAATATAAGGAATAGTTGTGAAATATTTATGCAATATAAAGAAAAGTTATGAAATTTTCATTTGGGCCTTATTTGATTCACAGATTTTATTGTAATTATTTAGACCCAGTAAACTGGTTTGTTTCAAGACACCATTGGTTGATATGGGAATGCTACTACAGTAATTAAAGTGAGCTCTGGATCTCAACAAGTAGATTGCTTATCAAATTCTTATGACTACCAAGAGAGAGAGGAAAATACAAAGAGAGGAAATTAATTCTCACTCTAATGATTTTTTTAATTAGTATTAAAAACCCAAACTTCAGCAGTATATTTTCCTGCAGGGAATGATAAAGAATGATCCAGGTAATTAGACCAAGTGAAAATATTAAAATAAACTTATGGATATAATACAATAAAAGATGTTTGAAGGTCAATAGCAGCAATCAAAGCAAGGTTATGAAATTATTAGATGAAGATAAGGACTCCTTTTTCCCCCTTTAGAAAATACTATAAAGATCACAACATTTCAGATAAAGGATGAAACAAATATAGATTTCTGGAGTAAGATCAGAATTATGTAAACTTCGATCTTTGTAAATTAGCTTCTCTTATGGTTGAAAAAACCCTAAAACATGCAGAAGCACAGTTATATCTGTTTCCTGATTACACTGTGGGTATGTTATCATCACTCAAGTCTATGATGTGAAAATATTATAGCATAACAAATAGTGCCTTTTAAATCAATAATGTATTATCCACTCATTGCCACTGGATTATATTGGTGATGTTTAGGAGGAAAGAAGACTCCGCTCCACCTTCCTGCATGACTGAATAAAATCTATCTGGATTTCGGGCTTTGGATCTTTCTGGATACTTCTTGCTGGGAGCAAGAGCTCTGTGAGTGTGCAGAGAAGGGAGAGTAAGGAAGGAGCCTTGGAACAATACTGGGGCTATATGCAAATACACAAAAATAATCAAAGGGCAATTGTGCAAGGTTTGAAAGAAGAACAAAAGAAATCCCTAGAATAGCCAACACTTATCCATGGAAAGGAATAACAACTAAAAATGTTAAATTGAAATACAATGCTCACCTTCACTTACTCGCAGTCTTGCAATTCGCTGCATCTGCTGGAGCCCCATAGAAGTCAGTGTATTGAAGGATCTGGACCTATGTCCTTAGATATGAATATGCTATCCATCTGTGGCTTCTGTAGTCAAATCCACAGCTTGACCTGCTATTAGCGCTCTAAGACAGACATTGAGCCTTTCAGATAAGATAAGATATGAGCCTTTTCCTCTACTAATCAGCTGAGACTTGGATTTTGATTCCGTTCCATTTCAAGCAAAGCCTCCACTGAGGGTATGTAACATAAGCCCAAGATCAAGCTTAACCTCGCTTGTGTCTGCACTGCACTTGTACTAACTCAGGGTCCCAGGACCCCATGGGGCAGGAGTGTCTGAGCTTGAGTTAAGCCAGAACACAGCCACACTTGATTTGGGTCTTGGGAGTCAGCTGGAAGTATCCCACAATTCCATGGGACAGCTTCCTTAGACCTCTCTGTTTCAATCTGCAGAGAAGGGAAAGTAAGGGAGGAGCCTTGGAACAATACTGGGACTATATGCAAATACACAAAAATAATCAAAGGACAAATGTGCAAGGTTTGAAAATCCACTCTATTGAAAATGGAAGCCACACCCCCTTTGCAAACAGCAACAGCTCAGGTCAGTGATAACCCATTCTCATCTGATCACTGATCTGTGAGCATGTTATCAGAGAGCTTACTGGGTTTGTAATGGAGAGTGAACTGATCCAGCCTTTTGCAAGGTAAACTGCTTCTTGTAACATGTGGGGTCGGCAGTAAAGTTTTCCCACAGTGTCCCACAGTCCAAGCTTAGCAAGCAGGTGCCTGGGGTGGCAAGAGGCGGAGGCGGGGCGGGGGCGGCATGTCCGGCACTGTGAGGGCACGCAGGTGTGCCGCCGAAGAGGGAGAAGTGGATTTCGGCGGCATGCCTGCGGCAAGTCAACTATCTTCCCTCTTCCGCCAGCAGCCGCTCTTCTGTTTCCAGCAGCATGCTCTCTCTTTGGCATACCTCCCACAGGCGTGCCGCCGAAACCAGCTCTTCTGTTTCTTCTTGGGGCGGCACATAAGGTAGAGCCAGCCCGGGCTGCAGAACAAACCAGACCAAGGCTCAAACAGTGTTTACTCTCCCATCAATCATTCACTTAAGCTCTTAGCATGATGTTATTCAAAAAGGGTCATTTTACTCATGGACTCCTAGACTTAAAGGTCAGAAGGGACCATTATGATCATCTAGTCTGACCTCCTGCACAACGCAGGCCACAGAATTTTACCCACCCATTACTTCAAAATACCTCTCACTTACATCTGAGCTATTGAAGTCCTCAATCTTGGTTTAAGATTTTGACCCATGTCAGCCTGCACCAAGCCCACCAATCACATGATATAATGTGTTTTTTACCTTGTGAGCTGGTTTTCTGCTGATATATTCCAAAGTTCGATGTTGAAACATATATACAAACATATGTTGAGATGTTATGAACAGTTCAAGTGCAGTTTTAGCACCTGCAGTACTTTTCCACATCTAATGCTAAGAGAATTCTTCTCCCAGAATCCTTTAGCAAGTTCTGGCATATTAAGTCATACCAAACTCATGCTTGCCACATTTATTGATATCAATCACAACAATTCATAATAATATGGAACTGTCTCAACATAAAGTGCTCTGATATCCTTGACTGGTCTGTGCTGTATACAGTGAAAGGTACCATGCAAGTGTTAAGGTATAGACAGTCTTGCTTGCTCCTTTCTGGGAGACCCCAAAGAGTAGAGTTGAGCAGTTGCTCATCTGACTCCTAGGGGTTTCTTGTATGGGGTTTAGTTTAAAGTGGTGGTAGTGTGCCTGAAGTCTACTGGGGAAAGGGATTGTAGGTTGTCCGTTGGAGTGTGGAGTCCTGGGAAATGGAAGGTCAAGCTGGATATGTATGACAATCTTGTCCATTAGTATTAAATATACACACTAGGCAGCATTAAAGGCAATAAATGCACAGCTTAAACTACTAATATAACTCCCCCACATTTTACAGCTGAGTTGCTTAAACTTATATAGCCTCTCTTATGTTAAAGAATCCCAAAGTACTTCAAAACTATGGCCTCAGTTTTGCAAAGGGAGCTGTGTGGGTGGACATTTCCTCTTCTGTTCAGGTTCTTATTCAAAGCCCATCACTGTGGTATCTGTCACTTTTATCCTTGAAATCACTCATTGATAAAGGGCCAATACCTCTGAGATGAACACAGCAGCATAGCAACATTAAAGTGCAATGTAGGGCAGTAGATTGTAGGCAAAATTAGGTAGGTTGAATGAAAATATTCACATTGTAATTTGGCTAAGGCACTATGATTAACTCTTATGTTTGTGGAAAGTGTTGCAGTATTTTTAGTAATGTACTTTATTATGTCATTATGACATAACTAGCACCAGAAAAATTAAAAAACACTGAATCTCAAATGAATTTTCTATTTTCATAAACATAATTTCATATTTTAAATGATAAAACATTTGAACTGTTCCTTTAAGATATTCATTTAACCTTTCCACTTAACAGCATAGTATTGGCTAAGTATTACCTAAGACATTAAGAGCAATAATAGCTCTTTTAGGAAATGCTATTAAGAATGGAAGTTATCTTAAATCATGCTAACTATCACTGAATAACAGCAATAATATAGAGAGTAAAAAGTATTCTAAAGTCATAAGGTAAGTTCTTCGTTTTGGCACTTGCGATAGTCACAATATCCATACATTTAACCAGATACTTTTTTCTTTTGTTTGTGCTGTTACTCAGTATGATGATGGCTAAATGTATTCTGTGATTGGAAGGTTAGAAAGATATGCTAAAGAAATCAAATTCAGGCTCAATGGATTATTATAGTATCTGGCCTACTACAATTCATATACTGGGACTATGAAGTGCTCTTCCATAATATTTTAATGGTTTTAATCAATTCTTTGAAGTATTGCAAATTCCACCCGTTATTACAAGATCTTGCATAATACTGAAGTACTGAAGCATACTAATAAATCAATCAAAATAAAATTAGTTCATTAAAAAGGTTTTTACAAATATTTCTTGTTTGTTTTAGGGTACTTTTCTTTGGATTTTTTTTTACTTTACGATTTCTGTATGATTTTTATATTCCTGGACATAAGGTTTTATTAGATAATTTATGGATATTTAATCTGTTTATGAGCTAGAGAAGTCACACATTTCTGCTGAGATATCTATTTCTATATCTGGTTTGTGTTTTATGGTTCCCATAAATTGTTAGTGTATTTTTTAAAAAATTACTGATTACTGGATAATGAGAAAATATAAAGCCAATTGTATTGCAAATTGAATGTATCAGGATGGAATTAGTTGAGATTTTCTAAAACAAAAACTTCTTTCTAATAGTAATCCCATTGTACATGTACCTCCAGAATTTTCCACCTTACAAAACCGTCTCATATATGTGCCATAGTGAACACAAACTGACACATGAAAACAGTGATGAGGCTGTATTGTCAGTGCAAAGTTTCTGCCAGTAGATGTCAGCCAATTCTGAATATTTCTCTATGGCAAATGCTATTTTGCTATAGTGCATGTGTTTGGTACCCTAGTTCCCCACAGTGCACTGGAAAATCAGCCTACCCTCCAGTAGGCTAAAGCTTGCTAATCTGGTAATAGGAATTAATTTCTCTGTACTACAGACTGCTCTATAGGATTTTTAATAGGTCTTTCCTCCGCCCTCTCCCCTTTCTCGTTCACAAATCATATCTGTTTCTGAAGGGAAAGGTGCAAATGCCTTGTGTTTCCTCCTGTCTCCCTCAGCTTGCTGTAAGCTTTCTAAGGAGAACTCATCCAAAACAGGAGGGGCAGGAGTCTGGAGAGAAATCCTCTGCTAGTACCCATGGATAATAGTTGAGAAAAGGATCAAGTCTTTGTCAATTAAATATAACACTTGGGTGTCATCCATCAGAGTGGCAGAAGTTCAGTCACCAGATGTGAGATGATACTTTTGGGGATTGGATCTTGCTTCACAATCACTACCCTGTCTACCAGCTGCTTTTCTGATGACAGGCATTGTATTAAATAAATAAACTTGTGCAGTCTCTGTTGTCTGCCACTGGCAATTCTACAAGTACCTGCTTCCAGGGCCAACCTGTACCAAGCAGAGCTGTAAATGATATCACTGATTAATAATACAGCCCTTTAAGACACTTTAAGTGAGCCAGTCTGGGCTGACAAAGAGCCTTGCTTGATGCTTGCTCATTGCACTAGTAGGAGGGTAATGAACTGAAGTTAGTGGCAATCTTCCATGAAACATGGAGACTGAGCAGATGAGGAGGTCTTTCAAGATGAAAAATAATCAGTATCATGAAAAGTTTATTGGATGGATCCATATTGAAACTATGCCTGCAATGTCCTGGAGATATCCCCTTCCAATTCCTGACCAGGATTTTGAAACCATCAGACTACTTTCTAGAGAATCTATCCGTGGTTTTACAATTAGCCCAGTACAGGAATTTGCGGATCAACTCTCTGGCTCCTGTTACTATCCTTTTGCATTGTTTTGGCCAGGTTTTCCGAAATGTAGAATAATTCCTATGTGGCATATAGTTAGTATAGCTGGCTCTAGGCCATCTTTCAGCCCTTGATGTAATGGATATTCTGAGAGTGCAACTGGAGTTCTGCTGTGCTGTGGTGATCCTCACCTGCCAGCATGGCCCCTTGGGGCCACTGGTAGCCAGGCAGAACTTAGAACAGCCTGAGCAGGTGTTAAAATAAGGTGGTGAGCACAACTTTCCCTATTCTGTTAGAATTAGATGGGGATTTCCTCCTCCTCTCCCCGAGCTTGAATAAGAAGTACTCATGCCCCTTGCTGGGGTTATGAGAGCTCCCCATTCTATTTCAATCTGCTTTAACCACTGGCCTTGAGACTGCTGAAAGATTTTAATTGAAAAAGGGCTGGGGAGGAAGCACAAAAATGCGTTTCCATTTTCTCAGTAACCCTTCCCAGTTCCATGCAACCCATGCTGTCTGGTGCACTAAACCCCAGTGTAGTATGGGAAAAGTGTTTTCAGTTGTATTCAGGTGAGTTACTGCTGAATAGATGAGCAGTGAGACGCTCAAGTTGACGTCCTGTCAGAATCCTGCCCAGCCTTACCCAAGGAGAGCATGCTACACTGAGCGAGGGCTCCACCACTTTGCTACCTCGCAGAAGGAAGCCTGTGGTGGATGGGGGCTAGGATGCATATGCTTTTCCTTTCTTCACTCCATAGGTTTCTTCTCCCCCTCCTTCTGTGGCTTACTATCCTCCACACCTTGCAATGGAAGGCAGTAGTTGTACTACCATTTTTTAAAGAGACAGAACTGAACTCAGTGGGTCTTGTTTCCATTTCGGAATAATCTTAACCTCCAAGCTTGGAAGAAAATGCCTCATTGCAAAAATATAAACTAATCCTCTCACCACACAAATAAAAAACCTCCAAAAGTAATTTGAACTAAGGCGAGAGATTGCATAGTACTTTACAGGATCTTATTTACATCAATTCCTTAATGTGTGTGTGTGTGTGTGTGTGTTGCATCCATTTTTAGAGTGAAACAACTTATGTATGTTCACTACTATTTTTAACATGCATTTCTAGCTTCTTTAAGGTTAACTGATGCTGAAGAAAATTTTTATCTGCGACTGTGAAATTTTTAAGACATCCATTCAATTTAAGAAACAAAACAGTGAGTCACTAGCAGGAAGGCAAGTTGCCCTGACATGCCACAGCTGCCAGACAGAAAGTTTGCTGTGACACTGAGGGGCCAATATTCTGTTTTCTGGCAGACACTGTCATGCTGTCTGAGGCTGATAGGCAGCTAAGTGTCCAGGGGTGACCCCAAAGTTCACTTAAAGGTTTCTCATTCCACTTTAACACCTAGTCACTATCTTGTTAGCAAATAACACTGGCATTCAGTGCTTGATAAGTCAAATATTTGAACCAGGTGACATTCAAGTATTTTATCCTGTAGCACTCTGAATGATGAGTCTCTCACAGTCACATGGGCATTGGCACTTGATTATACATCATGTAAATGGAATGTTAACCACAGTTCAGAGAAGTCCGGCTTTTGAGACTGCATGGAAACCTTTAGAACTTTTCAAAGAGTTGTACAGATATTGCATAATTTTATTTCTTATTTAAATGTATTGTCTAAAAATGTATGAAGTCAATTAGAATTCCTGGAACAGACATGTTTTTCTGCTTAGCATATTGATTTATATTATAAAATACAATTAAAATAAAAAAAATCTAATTTAGCCAGACAGATTTTCTTGGATTGACTTACTTTGTGCTCTTGTGAGTTTTTTGTCATTGACTTCAACAGGATAGGACCAGACCCTTCATCTTTTTAATCTGGATGCCTCCTCCCTGCCTCTAAGGCCTTATTTCTTACTTTCGTCTTGTCAATAATTCTTCTTCGCCAATTGTCCTTGTTTTCAGTGCCTAGATTTTGCCTGTTTTCTACAAACTATCTAGTTTCCTGTTTTTGGGGGGGGACATCATCTCTGTTTCTAAATCAGTTGCTGCTAGCAGGTCTTTTCACGTGTACCAAGCTCTCTCTTAACTAGGAGCTTATCTGCACGCAGGTTTTGTACTGCTTTAACATCACTTTGAAAGTAGTATAACCTCACAGTGTGGAGGCAATTATATTGCTATAGCTTAACAAAAAAGTTGTACCACTTTAATTGTGGTATAGTTAAAGTAGCAAAACTCCCTAGTGTAGGGACATTTTCATATTGGTACCATTTAGTAAGCCTGCATGCCCTATTGAGGCTTCGGGACAGCCTGGCAAGCAACCTCCTGTCTGTTTCTCCCTTCAGAAACTTCTTTAATAATTCACAAATCCTTCTGTCCATTCACAGCCCTTCTAGGGTTCTAATTTTATTAACATAACAAACCTTCAAAATAAAGTTCTCAAGTCCTTCTTCAAGTCCATCCCTTTACGCTCTGATCAGGTCTCTCCCAGCCAGAATACACAGATTTCTCTAATGGAGCCTATTGCCTTCCAACAGCTTCTGTACTCTCCTCTTTGCTAGGGAGCCAGCTGCAGCAGGATCAATCACCTAACAACACTGGACACTGCTGATCCTGGCAGAGGGCTACCTGAGTGACTGCACTTTCTTTTTGGTGAAGAGGTGCAGCTAGCTACTTCTTGATGCAGCTCACTGGCTGCCGAACATGTTCCTCTCTCGCAGCTGTGCTTGGTTCAGTTTCCAGCTTCCTGCTTCCCATATATGCTCCTGCTTCTGCCCAGGCTGATCTTGTGCTTGCCTCAGTTCCTGCCCTTCTCTATCCTGGACACCCCTGGCTCTGCTTCCCACCCATGTCTCTGTCTCACCCATTGGCTCTGGCATTCAGCTTCTGATCCCTGGCTCTGACCTTGGGTGATCCAGGGTTCTGATTTGTGATTCCAGCTTGGCTCCACTCTAACCTCCAGGCTTAACTACTCCCGTGAGCTATAGATCTAGGCTCTGAAACTCACTGCCATCAGTTTCATTTTGCAATATAGACATACCCTATGTCTGAAGCTTCCTGCTGCTTGTCATAGGAGAATCACCTGGTCCCTGCTCAGGTGTGTACTTAGTATCTAGGATTGGCTGGACCCAGGCCTCTCGCTCTTATATAAATGATATAAATGTCCCATGTGGGAAGGGGAATAACCTATAACATTATAAGGCATCTTTATTCCAGCATAACTATGTCTACTCTAGAGTTTGTACTGATTTAACTCTGTTAGCTAAAAAAAAAAAAAAAGAATCACTCCTCTAACCAAAATCATTTTGTTGGTTCCTATAATGTGTGGTGTTCAGTTCTCTCCTTTGGCTGTGGGGCCCTTTTTTGTGGTTGCTTTCCTGTTTCTTTAACTGCTAGGTCTTTTTCAGGCATCTATCTCCATCAGGTTTCATTTCCCATTCCTGACTTTACTAACTGCAATACAACGCCATAATGCCACTTCCATGTGGTCACACTAAAAATACTCCCAGTTGTATTGCCACAGCCCATAGGCTGCTCTTCTTGCTTTTTGTTCTCTTAGAAATTAAAAGATTTAGCTTTGTATTAAAAACTCTCATTAAGAATTCTTCCTTCCATGACACATAATAAGCAAAGTTCATCAGTTCTATTCTATTTAACAATAGAATTAGAATATCAGGGTTGGAAGGGACCTCAGGAGGTCATCTAGTCCAACCCCCTGCTCGAAGCAGGACCAATCCCCAACTAAATCATCCCTGCCAGGGCTTTGTCAAGCCTGACCTTAAAAACCTCTAAGGAAGGAGATTCCACCACCTCCCTAGGTAACCCATTCCAGTGCTTTACCACCCTCCTAGTGAATTTTTTTTTCCAATTATCCAACCTAAATCTTCTCCACTGCAACTTGAGACCATTACTCCTTGTTCTGTCATCTGGTACCACTGAGAACAGTCTAGATCCATCCTCTTTGGAACCCTCTTTCGATAGTTGAAAGCAGCTATCAAATCTCCCCTCAGTCTCCGCTTCTGTAGACTAAACAATCCCAGTTCTCTCAGCCTCTCCTCATAAGTCATGTGCTCTAGCCCCCTAACCATTTTTGTTGCCTTCCTCTGGACTCTTTCCAATTTTTCCACATCCTTCTTGTAGTGTGGGCCCCAAAACTGGACACACTACTCCAGATGAGGCCTCACCAATGTCGAATAGAGGGGAATGATCACGTCCCTTGATCTGCTAGCAATGTCCCTATTTATACAGCCCAAAATGTCATTAGCCTTCTTGGCAACAAGGGCACACTGTTGACTCATATCCAACTTCTCATCCACTGTAACCCCTAGGTCCTTTTCTGCAGGACTGAACTGTTGCCTAGCCATTCAGTCCCTAATCTGTAGCAGTGCATGGGATTCTTCCGTCCCAAGTGCAGGACTCTGCACTTGTCCTTGTTGAACCTCATCAAATTTCTTTTGGCCCAATCCTCTAATTTTGTCTAGGTTCCTCTGTATCCTATCCCTACCCTCAGTGTATTAACCACTCCTCCCAGTTTAGTGTCATCTGCAAACTTGCTGAGGGTGCAATTCACGCCATCCTCCAGATCATTGATAAAGATATTGAATAAAACAGGCACAGGACCAACCCTTGGAGCACTCCGCTTGATACGGGCTGCCAACTAGACATGGAGCCATTGATCACTATCCATTGAGCTCGATGATCCAGCCAGCTTTCTGTCCACCTTATGGTCCATTCATTCAGCCCATACGTCTTTAACTTGCTCGCAAGAATACTGTGGGAGACCGTATCAAAAGCTTTGTTAAAGTCAAGGAATAGTACATCCACTGCTTTCACTGCTATACGAAGTACGTATTTGATCTTGCTAGAAACAGAGTACTCTGAGTATTCAGCAAAGCATTTAAGCACATGGTCAACTTCATGCATGTCAACACTCCCAAATGGGAAGAAATTCAATGTGTGTAAGTGCTTTGCAGGATTGAGTCCCAAATTGGCCCCCTCAATAAGAGCAGACATTTGCTAATCATTGTGTAGAGTGGAACAGCCAATACTGCAGATCAAGAAAACAAGTAGGCTGGTTCTGAAACAATGTGAATCAATCAATGATATGGCATTCTCTCAGCCCTGGGTTTGTGAGGGAACGAAGTCTGTCATTTTAGGGAGGGTAACTTTTTGCTAGTCACGATTACACTACATGATCAGAGTGGAGTTGGATAGTGCTGACATCTTTTACACTTTTAGTGTAAGAAAATTGTTTCAGGAGGTTCACAATAATGCTCTAAATGGGTGGCATGAGTTTTCTTGTATGTTGTCATCTAGAATCTAAACTTAAAAAATCCCAATTAAAATATCAGAAGTCATGGAAATCTCTTTTACAGCTACCTTGAGGACTTACAATATTCTCTCTCTTTGGTGGCATTTTGTCTCACTTATAGTGCATCACTCTGACCTCATTCACTTCAGTGTGTGGAACTCTTGATTTACACTGGCATGAGAGGAGAATTGAGCCCACTCACATTAATGGGAATACCTCCTATCCTCATATCCAGAGAGAGAGTATAATCTAATCTAATTTTACTTGATGTATTTTTTTCTGTATGTGATCATTCTTCGTTACAGGAATCTGAGGAAGGATGATTCAGTGTTTAAGATGCTAGCCTGGGTCTTGGGAGGACTGAGTTCAATTCCTTGTTGCACCATATACTTCCTTAAGTGATCTTGGGTAAAGCACCTAATATCTCTGTGCCTCAGGTTCCCATCTGTTCTTTTTTTAATTAAATGGGGATAACATTCCGCTTCACTGTCTCATAGGGTGTTCTGAGAATAAATACATTCAAGATAGTAAGGTGCTCAGATATCACTTTAATGGAGGCTATATAAGTACCTACGATAAATACACCAGTTTGTCTGGTTGATGTGGGGCTCTGCTTAAAGAAATTCAAGCTTGCACACAGTCTTAAATCTAGTTGCCTGAAAGCAAAGAAAGCTGCACTTTGTCAGCACTTAATGAATTTTATGGAGATTATGAGCCTTCTGACATACAGTGGTCACTTATGCTATGTTGTTACTTTCAGAGTTAGTTCAGGTGATCAACACCCAGGTTGGCCTATCTCAGGTTTGAGCAGTCACACTTGAGTTACTGTGTACAAACTAGTGTTGCAGTTTGTGAGTCTTCAGCACTACTGTGATTTATAATGCAAAAAGAGGAGCTACTTTCTGATTCTTTCCAAGTGAATTGTGGGAGAACTTATCTGACTTTCTGTGCACACAGGGAATTGTGAGAAGGCATTGGAGAACTTTCATCACTTGAGTGGATTAGCCTGCATCGCCTTTACAATGTGGGTGGGTTACCTGCCTCAGTGTAAGCAGCATTCTGGCTTCTGCCTATATCCCAAAACAGGCCAGCTTGTCCTAGCTGGAAGTTGCCCTACACTTAGAAGTTTTTGTGTGTGAATGGAAGATGGATTAATCATAAGACCTGAATAAGGGTCCAAGTTAACCCTGTAGTGAAGTGCTCAGATAAAAAGAAGGCAATTGAACTGAGATAGAAGCTCTCGGGTCTGAATACATGCTTCTTACTACCATGGCACTGCTGGCTAGATATTGCCTGTGTTTTATGGGCAATTCTGATGAGTTGAGGGGGGTATTGATATCAATATTGATTGATGGGCATCTTTCCCCCATCATAGGAATCTGTAAAAAGTAACTGGTTTGACTAGTGTACATTTTTCTTTTTACTGCTGCTTCTTAATATTACACCAGCATTAACAAAGTTCGAAAATATTTCCAACCACATTAATCCCTTCTATAAACCAAGAACTTATATTTAACTACATCACTTTATTCATCCAAGCTGAATAAACACTGTAATCATGTTCACATTCAGTACCTCAGCATCAACATTCAGCATATTTAAATTTCTGTATTAACTATTTTTTTTCCTTATAAGTAACTCTTAAGGACAGCCAGCCAATGGCTCTGCTTCAAAAGTGGAAATTGATCTTGATAGAAGATTTTGGAGCCAAAATGTCAGCCTGACCTTATGAGATGCCTGTCAGTAATATAAATGTTTGAGTGGTATTGCAGTCTGAATACACTGAATTATTTCTAAGGAAATTGAAATGTAAGTAATCTACTGTAAGTAATTTATTCTCCTAGATTTAGCAGCACTAGGGTTTTTCACTTGTACTATAGTTTCTGTGGTACAGTTGGAGTTGCTGTGAAATTCTTGACAGCTTTCATTCTCTCTTCCTATTCCATTAATACAAAATCTATTTACTTTGTCTTCAAAACAAGGAGTATGACCATTCTAGTGTAATATTAGTCTGTTTCCCTCTTCTGAGAATCCTGTTACTGCTTTTGCCATCAACATAAAAATTATTTCAATATACGTAGTTCCTCTTGGATTGAATAATTATAAAGTGGTGAAATGTGAGGTAGGAATACATGTTGGAAAGTACTGGATATCAAAGTCAAGTTACCCAAACAACCTTACTTCTGCCTCTGTATCTCCTTCTATTTTCCCAACCAAAACCATGCAAGAAGTATGTGCCTGCATGCCATATCTTGTCAGCAGTCACAATATGAGCCTATACCTTCATTAATTATAGCATACTGAACTTACTAATATATGTATTGTCCATCCTCTACATATATGGAGGATTCAGCTTCAGTCTTTGACAAATCAGTATGATGACCTTCCAGACTTCTTAAAATCTTTTAATCCACATGATTAACAAGCTTTAACAAATCTGCATATGTGAGTAAGTTTAAAGAGGTCATAGACTTTACTTCCATGAAGTCCTTTAACCCAGAAGGTACTGCTATGGACTTTAAGGAGTCTCTGTGTAGTTTGTAATCTGTTCTGAAGGTTGTGTTTATGTGGCCAAGTGATGGTTTAATGTATGTTGTTGACAGGAGGAAAACCAATGCATTATCCCAGATTTGTATGGAGTGGTGTAAGATTACTATGTCTTGGGGCCAGGGCGCCTCCTTCGGCAGCATCAAGGAATCAGCACTCACACCCAGTTAGTCTAACAGGCATCCTGGCTAGCGGATGGGCAGCTGAACAGGTAACAGCTTCAGAGTGAGGACTGAGCACTCACCCAATCAGTAGTTCAGGCTACTCAGCTTAAGAATTAGTGCTCACCCATCCCTTAGTGTGGGCCAGGAAAGGGAGACCTAGGTCCTCTCTGATCCACTGTGTCCCAGCCCAGGGCCTGACAAGCAAAGGGGTTCTTTCTTTCAGGTTGGCAGGAAAACGTGGGGTTCCTGCCTCACCACTCGGCAGCACAACAGGACCAATGTCTTGTTTCCCTGGGTTACTTCCTACCAGTGTCTGGTGGGGCTCCTCCACACCTGCTGAGGCCTGGTTCCCAGTCTCCTTGTCAGCCTGCCCACTCTCCGCTTGCTCTTTGGGTTTTTCAGTCTCCCAGGTCAGTGGTTTGCCTTCTCTCCAGGCTCAGTCAGGAGAGTTGTTGCTCAACGCAGCCAGCTGTGGGCTCTGCTGGCAGTTCTGTTCCCTGACAGGGATATCTGGCTATTTCCCTGGTTTGGCTCCAACTGAGCTGCAGGGCCCTGCTCGTATACTTCCTGCCCTGCTGCTTCACTTCTGCAAGGGGAACAGGGCAGGGTTAGCTGAGTCCTGTGAAATTCCTTGCCTGAGGAGATTGCGAAGAGTAGGACTATGACAGGGTTTAAAAGAGAACTGGATAAATACATGGTGGTTAAGTCCATTAATGGCTATTAGTCAGGATGGGTAAGGAATGGTATCCTTAGCCTCTGTTTGTCAGAGGGTGATGATGGATGTCAGAAGAGAGATCACTTGATCATTACCTGTTAGGTTCACCAACTCCAGGGCACCTTCGATCTGACCCAGTACAGCCATTCTTATGTTCTAATCAGGAAAGAGATCTTGAAGTCATTGTGGATAATTCTCTGAAGAAGTCCATGCAGTGTGCAGTGACAGTCAAAAAAATAAACAGGATATTTGCAATAATTAAAAAAGGGATAGAGAATAAGATGGAGAATATCTTATTGCCCTTATATAAATCCATGATATGCCCACATCTTGAATACTGTGTACAGATGTGGTCTCCTGATCTCAAAAAAAGATATACTGGCATTAGAAAAGGTTCAGAGAAGGGCAACTAAAATGATTAGGGGGTTGGAATGGGACTCATACGAGGAGAGATTAAAGAGGCTCGGATTTTTCAGCTTGGAAAAGAGGAGATTAAGGGGGGATATGATAGAGGTATATAAAATTATGAGTGGTGTGGAGAACGTGAATAAAGAAAAGTTATTTACTTGTTCACATAAAATAAGAACTAGAGGCCACCAAATGAAATTAATGGATAGCAGGTTTAAAACAAATAAAAGGAAGTTCTTCTTCACACAGCGCACAGTCAACCTGTGGAACTCCTTCCCTGATGAGGTTGTGAAGACTAGGACTATAACAGGGTTTAAAAGAGAACTGGATAAATTCATGGAGGTTAAGTCTATTAATGGCTATTAGCCAGGATGGGAAAGGAATGGTGTCCCTAGCCTCTGTTTGTCAGAGGATGGAGATGAATGGCAGGAGAGAGATCGCCTGATGCTTACCATTAGCTTCTCCCTCTGGGGCACCTGGCACTGGACACTTCAGAAGACAGGATACTAGGCTGGATGGACCTTTGATCTGACCCAGTATGGATGTTCTTATGCTCTTATGTATGATGGTGGAGCTTTGTGTGTATGCTGAAGGGAGGATGAAATCCTGGCTCCAGTATTAAAATGTTGGCACAGTCTAAATATCTGACAAACTTTAATGTCTGCTTCTGAGAAGTTCTGAAGTCTGAATATTTGCAGTCTGTGTCATCCTGCTTACCTTTGAACCTTACATGACCTTCAGGTCATTTTATGAGCATTATGAAGTATTTTCAGAAATGCTCAACATTTCTGCTCCTGTTGAAGTCAATGGCAAATTTCCCCATACACAAAGAGAAAATCAATACTTTAACTGTAAATGTCTTTTATTTTAAATCTGAGAACAACAAAACAAGAATGAACAAGAGCAAAGTCTTCATAAGAGAGTTCAGAGTTTATATGTCTCCTCTGTGGCAATTTTCGCTGACCTAAAAACAAAACAACTGTCCTTCCTTTCAGGGTCCTCAGAGATGCAAAAAATCAATACTCAAAAAGAGTGGCTTCTCAGTTACATGGTGAAGTTCATCACAATAAAGCTTGCTGGAACCCAACACATAATACAAATACTCCCAAATCTGTGACTGCATTGCCAATATGTTGTAATATAGCATGTTCATTCATGTATACAAAGTGAAATCAAAATACATAAACTTTTTATTTTAAAGTTCTTTTTAACCACAGCAAATACATATTCTGTTTTATACACCAGTATCAACATTCTACCAACACAAACCTGTTTTTTTCCCATTTTTCATATTTTCTTTCACACAGGTGTGTGTGCTGTATACTTCTGCAACCTTTTATCTCCCCAGCTCACTGGCATAAGTTTCTAAACAGCCATAAAGCCTAATTTCATTCTCTAATTACAAAAAAAGAAGTTTGCATCTTTTCATCATGGGTTGTTCTCGTTCACCAGCCACGGACATGTAGAGAAGTTGCATGTTTCTGCTCTTACTGTTCTGTCCAGTGTCATTACTAGGATACTGTTCATGAAAAGTAAAACTTTGAATGAACAGAATATGTGTTCATGCCGATTACCAGCCTAAAGACACTAGTCATACCACAGAATGTTACCAATGGCTCATTATCCCTTCCTTTAGACATAACAAGAACAAACTAATTTTTAGCAGATGTTGTGAGAAATGGAGATACTGAACATTATTGCACTAGTTTGGCCCAGTCAAAACAATATGCAGTTCCATCCAAAACACTCTATTACTCATTTGTGGACAAAGGTAGAACATTGGATGCTGACTTATGTTCAGTGGGTGGAATTAGGGAATAATGGCTGTAGTTCAAGTACTCAACCTACTGTGGAGAGGGAACAGCATCAATGTGCTTTCTGTGCCGTCCTTACCTCACCCTGAAAAATGGTTCTGATTAACTAGCTTTTATTATAATTGTATTTTATTAATAATTTTTATAATAATTTATATATATTTATAATAGCTACTTACTGGTGATTTTTTAAAATAGTGCTCATACCTAAACCTAAGAACACTGGGTATTTCTGCCTGAGTCAATATATATAATTTAGCAGAGTAAGTCCTATCATATGAAAGAGAGAGAGAGGGAGAATGAGATTCTGAATTAAATATGATTTCATGGTTCTGCCCACATTAAGTAAACTGCCCTATTGTTTTAATGCTTTAAACTCCTCATTTGCAAATCAACAATGTAATTAGTATTTACCTAATTGTACTGTTTTGGATTTTCCATGTGAACATACCTTTTTGGGTAGGTTTTTATCATAGTGAACTGTCTGTGCCTATCATTTCAATGACATGTGACTCTGATTTTGGGTGACCAGATGTCCCAATTTTATAGGGACAGTCCCAATTTTTGGGTCTTTTTCTTATATAGGCTTCTATTACCCTCCGCCCCCTGTCCCGATTTTTCACATTTGCCGTCTGGACACCCTTCTCTAACTATACATATAAAGAAAATATAAGAGACTGCTTTGTACTGAAAATATCAGATAACAACCTGCTGTGAAATGCTCCAAGAAATTAGATAGAAAATATGTTACTGCTAGAGCTGAGCACTCTGGCCCAATCCAGCAAAGCATATAAATATGTGCTTTAATCATATCTGTAATCTCATGAACTACTTGTAGGATCAAGTCCAAAAGACTTGGGTTCTGTTGTTACAAGAGAAATGCCAGGAGGTTGGGGTGAACTAATAGTTGTGCCTTGTACTGACTGGGATTCCCTCTTTTGAAAGGAAGCTGTCTCTCCTTTAGCTTGTCTGAAACATTTTAATTTAGCTATGTTATTATATTGTCTTTGCTCTGTAGAAAACTAAAGCCCCGACTCAGCAAAATACTTCATCTATGCAATCCCATTAGAGTCAATATCACTCATATGTTGAATGTTACACACATGCTTAAGTGCCAGGCTTTGGATACGGTCTAAAAGAGGATACAGAACTTGATGTATGTAATGTAGTGTGATGAACCAATTAAAATGGTGTTCTGTAGAACAGGCTAATTCCCTGCATATCAGAGTGTATGTGAGTCCAAGGGATTGATCTCCTTGAGCCAATGGCATAATAATGGTGCAGTGGGCCCTTTTTTGTGTTAATTGCTGAAAATATTTGTGCTTCTCTAATTTGTTTTTTAAAAAAGAACAGAAAAATAAATTAGATTATCATCTCCTTGGAGCAGGAACTGTCTTTTTATGCCCAGCACAACTGTGTCCCAGTTCCTGATTGGGCTCTTTAGGAACTACTGGAATACAAGTAATCAATACAAATACTAATACATAGATTTGAATTCCACGTCTGCTATGTGTACCTACTATACAGTTTAACTCCACAAGAGAGGTGGCTACAATTTAAGTAACAATACTCTTTGAGCCATATTCAACAGTAGACAATGGAATTCTGGATGTCGGGGTGATACAGTTCTTCATCCTGGGCACGACCATGGGACTTCAGAAAGCTGGAGTTAATTCCCTGCTCCACCACAGACTTTTTGGGTGTTCTTGTGAAAGTCATTTAGTTTTTCTGTACCTCCATTCCCCGTCTGTGAAAACGGAGATAATTCTGGTTCCCTGCCTCACAGGGATGTTGTGAGGATAAATATTTTAAGGATTGAGGCTTAGTTGGTACAGTTACAGAGGGCAGCTAGACACATGAAAAAATTCCAGGGACACAACTCTCAGCTGTATGTGCAGACACCCATATGAATGCACACATGCAAGTATGGATGTATGCACCTTTGTCATGAATGGATTTCAGTCCCTCGTTTAAAAAGAAATCATATATCCCTGTGTGGCTGGGGCCTTGGGTCTGGGATCAGCCTCAGCATATGAAGTCTCTGATTAATCTCTTCCTTTTAGCAAGGGGGTGGAGCTAAACAGTGAGGCTTAGTATATAAATCAGTTGCCAGGTGACCTCTTGACTAGATTAACATGGGAGTTTTGGAGGGAATGTGAGAGGTTCTCTTGCCAGGTACAGTTCTGTGCTCAGCACCAAAATGGCTAGCAATAGAACAGTGACCTGAATTGTGACCTGCAATGGATTTTCTTTCTTGCCTGAAGCCAGAAGTAACTTCCTCTGTATGATATATATGTTGTTGGCTCTGCTAAAAGAAAAGACATGTAATTTGGAAGGACAAGTACAGACACTGCAGTGCATCAGAGAGGCTGAGGAGTTCTTGGACAACCAGATTTAGGAAGCATCACCACCCTAGATTAAAAAAAGGAACTGGCGAGGAACTGGCAACCAGAGTAGCAACTTGGTAGCTTGTAGGCAAGAGGATCAGGCAGCATTCTACCTGGCTGGAGGCAGATAAAGGATAGACAGCCTCGGATGATCAGAGAAAAAGACACCAGGAGGAATTCCAAACTGCTAGAAATATGCAGTTATCAATTCTCAGCATGGAAACTGAAAATAGCTCTGAAGATCCAGATGGTCAAGTGGAACAGATAGTTGTATGGGATGTACCTGAGGATTATTGCAAGATAGCCAGACATGTCCACAAAGAGATTTCCAACAGTTGAAAGGAGACAGGTGATCCTTGTTGAGGATTCTATAATAAGAAGGATGGAAAGAATGTTCTTCAGGGGACAGGTGGACAACAGAATGGTGTTCTCTATCCCAGAGTAAAGACACAAAATGTGACTGCAAGACTGCATAGACTTCTGAAGTTGATGGGCAGGCCTTCACTGAAGATGGTGCACATCAGCACTAATGACTCTGCTTCACAGTGCCTCACACATTATAGATGACTTCAGAGAACTCAGAATGGTGCTGAAGGACAGGAATGTCTAAGTGATCTTGGAAATCTTTCCCATCTTGTTAGGGAAGGAAGATAGAAGGCAGAGAATTCTGTAAGTGAATTACTGGCTGGGTAAGTGGTGAAAGGTAGAGGATTTTGTGGAACTTTGGGCCACCTTGTGTGGGGAAGAGAGGGCTGCACAGTCTGAATGAATTCCATCTCCGTAGAAAGGGAACCAGCCTTCTAGGTCACAGGATGATTAGACTTGTTAGGAGGGTGATACATTAGGAACAAAGAGATTTTATTGGTAGGACTCCAAAGAGATGTCTCTTCAGCTGTAACAATAACAATAATAATACTGTGCACTTGCAGTATTTAGAGCCTTTCATCCCAAGATCTGAAAGCTTTTCAGACATTACTTAAGTTTCACTACAGTCTGTGAGTTCTATACAGTATTATTATTACGTCAGATACACAAATGGATACACTGAGGCATAGAAAAACTAAATAACTGAACACCTAGGAAGTCAGTGGTAGAACTGGGAATATAAGTGAGGGACTGCGGAATCCCGGCTCCTAGCTCCCTGTCCTAATAATATTGCTTCCAGAGTATGAACAGCTACATCTTAAAACCTTATCAGTTTCATGGGAATGATTAAGATATGGAAGATTCACCAGGAGTGAAGGTTGAACATACTTTTTTTGTTTCCTTAATATTTCACAAATGTTAAAAAGCTGGCTTTGGATGAAGTGCCCAACCTACCTCTCAAAACTGAGAATTACAGAGTTAAAAGGTGTTTGCATTACTCAGCTTATTACATTTTTTAAAAAGTTATTTTTCAGCATTTAGAAATTTTGGGGAGGGTGTGAGGGGAGGATCAGATTTTTTTCCCATTGCAAATTAAACAACTCGTTAGATGAAACTGGCAGATTTTGAAATGTGCTGATTGAGAATGAGATTGGAGGGAAGTTGCATGACTTCCATTTATACTATAATTACCTCAAGTAATGGAATCATTTGGAAAATTACCTACTGTGGGGCAAGGGTGTGTGTGAGAGAGAGAGAGCGAGTGAGAGAGAGAGATTGTATGTTTGAAGAAAGAAGAGGATAAACTGGTTTTTTTTCAATTTCTCCTGTTCTCAGCACTGTGAGCTGACAGATGCTGTTTATCAGAATTTCACCCCACTAAACTAGAATATAATGGATACAATTGCTAGTTTATGAATGCCTGCACTTTGCCATTGTCCATAACCAAGGAGAATCCATTTCCTTACATCAAGATGATGTAGTTTAGGCTGCAGTAGATTGAAATAAGTTAAAATTAGAAGAATTAGAGAGGACTTTGTGGGAAAATATGAAAGATGAATTTTAAACATTTCAGTAGAAATGAAGCAGTTGCTATGGGGTAGACAGACGTGATTAACCGTGATGTAGATTATTTTAATAAGAATATTATTCACATTTTGCTGAGAAAATAATTATTTGTGACTTTGAGGGAAGGAAAGGAAAATTCATTACAGACGTTTGGACTCTGAAGAAGGTTAGTCCACTTCAAAAGCTCTCTAACAAATTTTGATATCTTCCAATGTTTGTTCTCCTTAGATGTGGTAGAACCAGCCTGACAGCAGTTTAGATGACTGAAAGGAATATGAGGCTGACAGCCAGGCACTCCTGAGCTTTTGAACTGTAACAAGAGGAAGGATGCTCCAATGGTTAGAACACTCCCCTAAGACTTGGAACTGTTGGATTCAAGTCCCTGCTCTTCCATAGGTTTCCTGTGTGACATTGAGCAAATCATTTTTAAGGTACATCTACACTAGAGCCGGAAGTTGTAACATATCCACACTAACTTTATTGGAGCTAATGCACTGAAAACAGCAGTGTGGCATGGCAGGAGAGGCTTGCTGTCCCAAGTACATACCTACAGTTTTGGATGGGATCAGATTCAGGACAGCTAGCTACTTGCACCATCTCAGCCATACTTCTCTTGTTAGTATGCTAGCTCAATTAGAGTTAGTGTGGTTATGTCTCATTGACTGGAAATTACACTTTCTGGTTCTAGTGTAGACGAATGCTTAGGCTACATCTACCCTTGGCATTACAGGCATGATTCCCAGCTCATGTAGTTATGCTAGCTGTCATCCTGCTAGCACCCTAAAAATAATAATGTAGCATAGGCAGTGATGAGCAATGGACAAGCTACCCTGAGTACAAACCCACCTAAACCCTATGGGTACGTTCTCAGTGTGGCTAGCCCAGGCCAATGCTCAGTGCTGCCTACGCTACCAATGGCTACATTACTATTTTTAGTGTGCCAACTCAATGAGAGCCAGTGTGAGTATGTCTGTGCAAGTTGGGAATCACATTCCTAGCTCATAGCGTAGACATACCTTCTGTGCCTCTGGTCCCCCTCTATAAAATGGGGATAATTGCATGTGCCTGTCTCATGGGCTGTTGTGAGGAGACATGCATTAAAGATTGTGAGGTGCACAGGTATTATGATAATAGTACCCAGGATAGATAGAAGGTGTATAGTGCCATCTAAATACCCAGGATAGATGGTATTGCCCTGACTGACCTGTGCAAACAATGTAACCTCTCTTTGTTGGAGCTGTATAATGGGGAAAATGATACCTCCTGTTGTTTTTATATGTATCTCCACACGCACCTATTATGGCTATTTTATGGCCTCATTCACTAACACTAAGCACCTCACAATCACTAATGGAGCTTATCTTCATAGCGCCCCACAAATATGAGAGTGGCTGCTTCCTAACTATGCTCTTCCCATCAGATGCCAGTTGGCTGTGTCCCTTTATTTATTCACTGTTCTTTTTAGTGTATAAGAGATGCTGTTTAAAGGATGCTGTTCCCCTCCATGCTGTCTCCTTGCTTCTGTTTCCATATCTTTTTAAAATTTTTGTTTCCCTCTGCATATCTTGTGCAACATTGTAAAATGCTTTGGGATCCATCAAGGAGGGTGAAGGTGGGGTTGCTGGTGGAGAGGGAAGCTGCTATGTCCATATTAGATGACTATTAGAATAGACAATATAATTCATAAAAATGATTTTAGTGAATTTCCTCCCTTGACTCACAGGAGTGAGAGAGATTTCAGTTTATCCATTCATAAATTATTGTTGAGCATATCATGATTGTATCAGTTTGTTAACTATTCAAAATCTTTCACCAAACACTTTTCACCAGAAACTATTACCCTATACATTTCTTGTGAGAAGTCCCTGAGAATATCAGATATTCAGAATTTAGGATGTGTTTGTTTTGACTGAATACACAGGTCACACAGTATTGCTTCTGATCCATGATTGTGTATACATAGCTCTGAGAATTAAGTTTCTGTTAATATTCTCAGTTATGAGTTCAAAAGTCATCTTTCATTAATATTTTCTAATATCTGTTTGAAATTTTCTGCTTCTATAAACAGTCCTGCCAATAAATGTATTTTCTGGAATATTGATGGAAAGCAAATGCAAAGGAGGCAGGAACATAGCTAAAACACATTGATATTTTTCTTTGAGTGAATGTTTACAGAAAGTTCTGAGATATTCACTCATTTGTAATCGTCATCACTGTTTGAACAAATAGCTCCTTAGTTATTGGACGAAGGAAGTAAATTTCAATTATGCTGGAAAACAAAGGTAAAAATAGCTAAGACCAAATTTCAATTTCCACAAAAAGAAAGTAAAATCACTGATGACAGAGGTCTGTGGACTGAAACTAAGCTTGCTGTATGCCATAACTAAGTGACCTGAGATCACAATTCTTGTATCTACACAGTTACATATCACATCTTCCAATCCATTTTATTAATTTGTGGTTCAGTAATCTTGTAAAGAAATAAAAAAGTAATCACTTTTGATAAAACATTAGGCCCATTGAAAGGCTTTAATTTATTCTTAACTTAGCCTCCTTTAATAATAAAGATAATAAAGGGGACTATAACTATATTTCTCCATTTTACACAAAGCAGGCAAGTATGCTCTGTAAGGGCCAAATTCTGACACACTTACTTTGAGTAGTGTGTTGCTCTAATCGGACTACTCACAGTGCATAAATTATTATCGGGTCAAAGGATAGGACTGTATTTTTCTAAGCTGAATCTCATTTCCTTACTTCCTGATCTTGTTTTTAACTTCTTTAGGTCCCTTTGCATTTCTTGATCTTCACTGATGTTTGGAAAATTTCCCAAGAAAATGTTATGTGTGAATTTAGCTAATTAATGTGCCTTGTACGTCTTTTCTCAGGTTACTAATAATTATGACTCTGATTCAGTAAGGCACACAAATACATGCCTAGCTTTAAGAACATGAATTACTTCTACTGAAGGCAGTGGGATTATTTACATGCTTAGGAATGTTGCTAAAATGAATACTTAGGTTATAAGATTTGATCTAGCACGGATCCCTACTGCGTACCCCTGGGCATGGACAACTTTCCTAAACTTGATACCCACTGTTGTTGATGGCTTTGAGATCTTTGAATAATAGATGTTTTATAAGTGCAGTGTTCATTTACCATGTTTGCTGCCCCTCAGGCAATTTTTAATCCATATGAAAGAATTAATAACCAGACTAATTTGCACTCATTTTTAAATGTAAGAATATTGTTAGGAATTGTGTTTATGATAATGCCTTTATTTCTGATACATGACAATACATTCCCTCTATCTATCTACCTGAGTATTTGTGTGACCTCCTCCCTCTTGTATTTGAGTACCTTACAGGCATACCTTCATAACACCACTGGAGGTTGGGAGGTAATGTCCACATTTTATATGTAGGGAAACTGAGGCAGAGGGAAGATTAAATGACAAGATAAATTGATTGTCCAGGGTCACATAGGATTGAGCTGGGAACAATACAAATCTCCTCTGAAGAAGCAATGGGCTTAAATTGCAATAAGGGCAGTTGAGGTTGGACATTACAAAAAATGTCCTAATTGTCAGAGTGGGTTAAGAGCTGGAATAAATTGCCTAGGGATGTTGTGGAATATCTGTTCATTCGAGGATTTTAAGAGCAGGTTAGACACACTGTCAAGGGTGGTGTAGATAATACTTAATCCTGTCATGAGTGCAGGGGACTGGACTAGATGTCCTCTCGAGATCCCTTTCAGTTCTATGTGGAACATAGAGTAAAATAATTGACATGCTGTAAGTATATTGTATTTCTGGAAAGGAATAATTTCTTAATAGCAAGAGACAAAAAATTAAGGTACTGATGGAATGACTCCTGGAACTGAACATGAGCTGTAAAATCCAGTGTTGCTATGTTGGAAAACAGGAAATAATCAAATGTGAAGATTTAGTATCCTCCTTTATAGATGTAAAAGCTGGGTTACATACTCCAAACAAAAGTGGAGATTAAACAGTTTCCATCTCTGCTATCCTTAAAAAAATCCTTGGAGTTACTTGGTGCAAATGGATCAGCAATAACAAAATCCTTGAGAGAATTGACCTACAGTCTATGCATACTATGCTGGACATTCACAGGCTTCTCTGGTTAGGACACATGGAGCACATGCCTCAAGATCATCTGCTGAAGGCCATGCTCTATGGTCAATTTAAGAACTGCTCACGATGCAGAAGAAGGCCCAAGCTCCGATACAGCGATAAGGTCAGGCAAGGCTTCAAGAAATTCAGCATTCCGACGAACAACTGGGAAAATTTTGACTGTATGAAGAAAGGAGAAGCAAAGGGGCAAAGACAATTAAAAAGATACTAGAAGCAGGACAAATATTGAGCTGGTTGAAGAGCTGGTGCAGAAAAGGTACAACCGAGGGAAGCTACTTTGCTGGGAACTGACTGGAAAGTTCCAGACATAGCAATTACGTTTTGTGGTGGCTTGTGATCACCAGTAGAAGCGGTGGCTCATGTTCCCACCCACTTTCACTGCCCTTAGGGTCCAAAACCCCCCAAAATCTTGGAGTTCTGCTCTTCTTGCACTAGCACTATGAGACACAGGAGTGAGACTCCAGACAGATGGTATCTTTAGAGAAGAATTATTACCAAAGGGGTTCCAGACTTCATCTGGGGGACTTGCATCACCTGTCAGTGTGGCTTTTAAATGCTAACTAAAATTTTGGTGGTAGAATTCAATCAAAAGTTGCCTAAGGTGCATATTCATGGATTGCCTTGGAGATGGTATGTGGACTTCTCCTTAATTTCTAATACAGAGGTGGCCAACCTGAGCCTAAGAAGGAGCCAGAATTTACTAAAATGTACATTGAGAAAGAGCTACAGTAATACATCATTAACCCCACCCCAACAGCTCCCCCCTTCCAGCCCTCAGTGCCTCCCGCCCACCAGCAGCCCCACCAATCAGCACCTCCCCCTCATTCTACACGCCTGCTGCAATCAGCTGTTTTGTGTGCGTAAGCTGGGGGGAAAGGGTGGAGCTGGGGAAGAGCAGGGAGTTGAGCAGTGAGCACTTCCTGGCACATTGGAAAGTTAGCATCTGTAGCAAGGAGCTACATATTAACCTCTGAAGAGCCACATGTGGCTCTGGAGCCAAGGTTGGCCATCCCTGTTCTAATACATTTGATAAACCACTTGTACATTACCCTCTTTTCCAGTATTTTAAACATTAAATTACTTTTCAGGTTACAAGTGATGCAATGTTTAACATTATATTTGGCTGTGATTCATGCTTGCCTATTGGCTTATCTGTCTCTTTTTTCCATTTTGTTCTTTTTAGTTTGAACTGGGCTCTGTTGTATGACAATGCCTTTCAGTTTATGTGCTGCAAGATCAATCTGAGGTCAAGTTTTGTCTTGCTGAGTTGAGATGAAGACAAGTATGTCTGAACCATATAATATCACTCTTTCCTTTTTCTAGGATATTTTCAGACTCTAGAGGAACAGCATAGCAGAGTTCACGAAAGCACACAGATGTATCTCCAGATTTCATTCTTTGAACTTTTCAAAGGATATACCTTCAACATGAATTCTAATGGTAAACTCTTCCAAGGAAGTTCATGTCGACAGTGGAGGAGATACTGAGACTAGTTAAATGCAGTATGTTGCCTTTCCAGACTTCACTGTGAATGGCTAAAGTCTTAAATTTTGTATAGCAAAGATGTTTGATTTATAGTGGGAAGACAATAACTGCACAACTACTAAGAGATTTGCCATAAAGTGGCATGAGACTGTACATAAAAAGCCTGTTTGTGATTTCTCACACTAGTGGAAATCAGGAGTTAAATCAGTTAAATTCAGTGGAATTATAGTGATATAAAACCATAGTGAATGAAATCTGAATCAGGTTCACAAATGTATTAAATCCCTTGATAACTCTCAATTATCCAATGAAAAAGAAATAGTGTTATTAGGAAATGACTTTTTGGGAAAGGAGGAGCCTGTACATGATGGATGGGCTCTCCCTAAACCAAAATGAAACCAGGCTGCTGGAATGTAAATTTTAAAAGATCATAGAGGAATTTTTGTACTAATAGTAGGGAAAGTAAACAGGTGTGGAGGAGCATATGGTTCAGACAGTGACATCCCTTAGAGGAGGATATATTAAAAGGGAAACCTCCAGATCCTGGTAAAGTGGAGAGGATAGAAGTTGATAAAGTACAGGTAGGAATGGAAGAAAAACTGTCAAACAAAAAAGAGTCCCATTCAATTATATCATATGAAGGCAGATAATTAAACATTGACAAATGTTACAAGTGCTTGTATATAAATGCTCAAAAATCTAAATATTAAGATGAGTGAACTAGAGTGCCTACTACTAAATGGAGGATATTTATGTAATAAACAAGACAGAAACTTGGTGGATTTACGATAATTTAATGGGATACATTAATAACAGCAGGATACAAAATGCATAGGAATGACAGAGTAGATCATGCTGGTGGGGGAGTATGAAAGAAAGCATAGCATCAAATAGTAAAAATCTTGATTGAATCAAACTGTACCATAGAATGTTTGAATAGAAATTCCATGCTTTAATAATGAGAATAGCAGTAGCAGTATACTATCAGCCACCTAACTGGGATGATGACAGTGATTGTGAAATGCTCAGGGAAATTAGAGAGGCTACAAAAACAGAAAACCCAATAATGGGGGACTCCAACTATCCTCATATTGACTGGGTACATGTCACCTCAGGATGGGACACAGAGATAAAATTTCTAGACTCCATTAATGACTTCTTGGAGCAGCTATTCCTGGAACCCACCAATGGAGAGGCAATTCTTGATTTAGTCCTCAGTAGAGAACAGGATCTGGTCCAAGAGGTGAATATAGCTGAACCTCTAGATAATAGCAACCATAATATAATTAAATTTAACATCCCTCTTGGGGGGAAATCCCAAAGAATCTTCTCAAAAAGGGAAGCTACACAAAAATGAGGAAGCCACTTAAATGGAAATTAAAAGGAACAGTCAAAAGAGTGAAATAGCTGGAAGCTGCATGGAAACTTTTTTAAAACATCATAATACAGGCTAGAACTATATGTATATCCCAATTAAATTTAAAAAAAACCCACAAAACAAAAGAGTAGAAGGACCAAAAAACTTCCACCATGACTAAAGAGCATAAAACAGGCAATTAGAGGCAAAAAGACTACCTTTAAAAACTGGAAGTCAGATCCTACTGAGGAAATTAGAAAGGAACATATGTTTTTACACATGATGACATGTTACATAAGATAAGTGCTTAATTGACTTGCCAGTTGAATTGGGCAGGCCAAAAAATAATCTGAAGAGCAACTAGCAAAAGACAAAAACTAATAGCATTTGTTTAAGTACATCAGAAGCAGGAAGCCTGCCAAAGAATCAGAGGGGTCCACAAGATGATCAAGGTGCTAAAGAGCCACTCCAGAAAGACAAGGCTGTAGAAGAGAAGCTAAATGAATTATTTGCATCAGTCTTCACTGCAGAGATTGTGAGGGAGAGTCCCACACCTGAACCTTTGTTTTTAGCTGACAAATCTGAACTTGTACAAGCTAGCAAAGTGAAGAATCCTTTTTTATAAACTACATCCAGCTCAGTCCAGTCTTAGTTTCAGTCTTCATCTTCAATTCCAGCTTCAACTGATAAGTCTTTTTAACTCAGCATCCCAGAATGATCCATATGCAGAGTGCTTTAATAACAGATTGTCACTACTGATCTTAAAGCTCCATACACCACATACACTGGTGTAAATTAGACTCCCCTTCATTCAGTCAGACTCCTCTACTCTCCACAGAGCCTACTTATGCCCTTTATCAATGTGTTGACCTGTAATAAATCATGTGCTATGGCATAGTAAAATTGCTTTAAGATAGTAAAATAAAAGCTATTAGAATTGTAATACAAGTAATGCAAGTAGAAAAAATTAATATTTGAGATAAGCTTTCCAATAAATTGAGGCCTAGTAAAATCTATTAGTTTGTTGGTTTAAGTATTGTTAGCTTAAATAGCTGGTAGTTTGCAAAGGCCTAACAGTTACATAAGATAAGTGCTTAATTTAGCAATATGTGCTTTGTAATAAATAAGTTAACCACAAAAGAACAAATCTAACAGAATTGGGGGTGAGGGTGGGAGTATATGTAACTATTATGTTAATCTCATTAACATGTTGGAAACATTGAGAAAGGTATTAACACAATATTAATGCAAATAGTTATGTTAGCAATCAGAACTTCAGTTATAGGTTCCAGCCAGTTATACATGGACAGTGGGCCAGGATTCAGTACAATATGGTCCCTGAAGATGATAGGATGTTCAGGGGAAGGAGGTATGAGGTATAAAATAAGGTGTACATCCAATTTAAAGGAATGACAAAATAGGGAACGGTGATGCTCTTCACTTACATTTTTTTCTGTCTTCACTTCTAATGGTCTCCATAAAGTTGGATGTAAATGAAAGATTGTAAATATGAACAATGCAGGTAATCACTTTACTGTACTTATCTTATTCTTATATTTATGTATATTGATATTTCAATGATTTAAATTATTTTTCTGTACTAACGAAAGCTGTGTGTCGGGTGGTGCTCACTGCTCAACCCCTGGCTCTGCCACAGACCCTGCCCCCACTCCACCCCTTCCCACTTCTTGCCTAGAGCCTGCCATGCTCTCGCTCCTCTCCCTCTCCCCGAGAGCCTCCTGTACCTTACAAAACAGCTGATGTGGAGGTGCAGGGAGGGAGGGGGAGTCGCTGATCAGTGAGGCTGCCAGTGGGTGAGAGAAGCTGGAAATGGGGGTGGGGAGGAGTTGATTAGGGCCTGCTAACGTATTACTGTGGCTCTTTTGCAATGTACACTGGTAAATTCTGGCTCCTTCTCTGGCTCAGGTTGGCCACCCCTGACTTAATAGAAATCAACCAAAGAAAAAAAGAAGTCAGATATTTCTATAAATTCATAGAATTTAAAGCCAGAAGGGACCATTTAATCATTTACTCTGACCTCTTGTATATCACAGGTCTTTGCTGTTATTAAGCGCAATAACTTTTCTTTAACTGAAGTATAAGTTGAGCTTGGGTAAAGCATATCTTCCAGAAAGGCATCCAGTCTTGATTGGCAGATCAAAAGATGCAGAATCCACCATTTCTCTCAGTAGTTTGTTTCAATAGTTCACCCTCAGTGTTAAAAATTTTTTTGCCTAATTTCTAAATTGAATTTGTTTGGTATCAGCTTCCAGACACTAGTTCTTATTATGCTTTTTGCCACTAGATTAAAGAACCCTTTGTTACATGATAATTTCTCCCTATGAAAGAATTTATATACTGTTAATAAAGTCACCCTTCTATCTTCTTGATAAACTAAACATATTGAGCTCTGTAAGTCTGTCAAGGTGAGGTATTTTTTCAAGGTCTCAAATATTTTTGTAGAAGTGACAAAGAGTCCTGTGGCACCTTAAAGACTAACTAAAAATTTTTTAGAGCATAGGCTTTCGTGGGCTAATACCCACTTCGTCGGA